>CM012446.1:18163874-18696374 GCA_003999625.1 Oryzias javanicus | reverse complement strand
GCAATTAAAATACACAACTGTCTTCCAACCCTCTGCTCGTGTTTCCACACACTGCTGTCGTTTTCAAGCATTAAATCAATGAGTTGTGGAGGTCCCCAGAATACAACATAATTAACAGAGGTTGCTGCTGCACAAGCTTCTTTTCTCTGGATTGGTTTATTTAAACTTTTTATTTTGTGTGCAGAAGCAGTCACAACAATGCAAAAGTTTTTCTTACTGCAAAAATAAAAGATGCACATTTAGGATGAAAAGGATAAAGTAAAAAGAAAAAACAAGAATAATTGGGGTAAAGGCCTTTTGTACAGGCTCATTCAAACTCAGTTGTTTATATTCAAATTTAATTTTAAGCTCCTAATGCCGATGTGATGGAAAATGCTCCCTAAAGCAGGAACAGAAAGGAGTTTTAACTGTGTGTGCTAGTGATTCATCATGCCATAAAAAACAGAAACTGTGAAAGGGGGATTTTTATTCAAGCACAATCACACCCTGCATTTGTAAAACTGTAGTAATTAGTAAGTTATATAGTTACACAAGTCATCTAGCACGTTAATCTACACTTTTAACCTTTTAATGAATAAAAAAATACTGATGTGCACTATTAAAATTTAATAAACACAACTTTGAAAGGATTAATATAAAAATACTAATAATTATTTTGACACCCCCTCAGAATGTAGAGGAACCACTGACTCACTCTAAACACTTGACTCAAATGTTTTTGTTGGTGTCTAAACACTGATTTGATTTAGCCCACTTGTGTTGTTTATGTGCTGTTCCTGTTTGGTGTTTCCTAACTTTTCTCTCCCTCTGAGGTAAGATATCCTGTGTTGTCATCAAATTACCCGTGATTTTGGTGGATTAAGGTATACAATCAACTCTATTGAGTTGCACCAATTCAAGGGGAGTGGTAGAGGGTTTTGCACAGAATAGAAATAATTTCATTAATTTGATTTATCTAATTATGATTCAATAAGGGAGGATTGTTTTTGTGATTTTTGTTCCATCGATAAAGGTTCGTTTGGCTGAGATTGGGAACATTTTGCTAAGTTACCCCCTCATTTCGAGCAACGGTTTAGCTCAATGCTTCATTACCAAACTGAACTTAATAGGAGGATCTTTTCTTCTTGGTTTTTGGATCCTTTGATAAAAACACATACAAGAGCTCTTAAGTAAATTGTATGATAATGTGAGCCTCTTTTCCTGTGGTTCGTGCACTTGTTGTTACCATCCTGAAAAAAACAACGATTGGTCCCCCAATTTAAGCCATCCAGAGACATTTTTGGACATTTGAACAAAAAGTATTGTTTAGCTAAGCTTTGAAGCAAAGAAAGGCTTTTAAAAATAATGTTTACTCCCGTATTTGTTGTTAATTTACCGTCTAATGTGAAATCTACAACAGAGTATTAGGGCCTCCCTAAAATAAATTAAATAAACACATACTGTATATTAGAATAAAGTAGTAAATTTATGAGAAAAAGTCAAAATTTTACAAGAATAAAGTTGTAAAAGTTTTAAAGCTTTGTTTTGTTAACTTTTATTGTTTAACTGCTTTCAGTGTTCTATTGTTTCTTTTATGGCTTAATGGTTTTATTCATAAATGACTTTATGCTTAGCACTTTGGTTACATCAGCTTTTATAAGTACAATAAATATAAGCTGAAATATAAAATAAAATAACTAAATGATAAGGACAAATGTCAAAGTTTTCTAGAGTAAAGACATGAAATTATGAGAAAAATGTCAAAATTTTTAAAGTAATAAAGTTATAAATTTAAGCTTCCAAAAGCAAGAGAAAATAAAATTATAAATAAAGTGCTTTGCTTCTTTTCCTACAAATGTACAACTCTATTTTCAAAGACTCATGACCTTTTAGCCTTTCAAAATTACAGCTTTTTAAATTGTACATTTATTATTTTAATTCTTAAAAATGTAGACTTTTTTTTTTCAATTTTTGAACGACTTTATTTTAATAAAATGTTGAAAAAAAATGTTTCCAGATATTTGTATGACTTTTTCTGATAGTTGGATGATTTATTACTTCTAATATGACAACTTTTGTTCTTGTTTGTTTATCTATTTTTTGCTGTGGCCCCATTTCTCTGAACTATTAAGGCATTTTGATATATTTTAAAATAACAATATTGTTTACCCTAAACAATAACCTTACTCCTAACGTGATTTAGGAGTAAGGACTCCTAAATAACGTATTTAGTTTTCAAAATAAATTAACATTTTAAGATATTTAGGATAATCAAATAAGGTAAAGTTGTGACTTACAGTAGTTTTAACATTTTAAATATGTACAAAACTCAACTTTCTCCTCTGATTAGTTTTGTAAGAAAAACACAAGAAGGAAACTTTGGATGTTTGGGTTTATTGTCTTCATTTGTAGCTTGGGGCCTGATTCCTCTGCTTTTAATTAAAAGTGTTTTTCCACGTTTCTCTAAAGCTTCAAGCCAAACCTCCTTATGCATTCATCTTGTAAAAGCAAACATGTTTGGATTCCATTCACAGCAGGAAACACATGTGTGTTTTAATTGGGTCAGTAAAAAGAATTTACAAGACATGATTAAATGTCCGGAATGTCAGGTCTACATCACCCTGAGTTTCAGCTACCAGACCTGCAGCCTTTCCCAGCCATCAGTGCGGGTTGTTCTTCACAGTGGTTTGCTGTTTATCTTCAAGGAGAACATCTAGTCAATACAGACACAATTACAGATGGTTTACAAAGGCCTTAATGGTCCTAAAGAAGCCAGATGGATCTCACATGAGTATGCGTACCGGGCTGTAAACCATCATTTGACATAAGGAAGCCCGGAATGCATTTATATCTCCACATCTGCTCCATCCCCAAAGAGAAGCCGGAGCTCAAACCTCTCTGGATGTCTAATCTTTGCTTCCTCATGTAAGGGTGTATTCAGACTGGAAAGTCTGTTGGTCTGGACTAAGGGTTGGTGACATTTAACAGTAACAGAACCATTCAGGATCGTTTTCTACTGATCAAAACCTAGAATGAGCCGCATAGTCTTACTTTAGCCTTTGAGAAATTTGGATTTGCATTCATGACCTTCTTAATTTAAATAATAAATATGAAGTAAGTCTATTTTTGGTACGAGAAAGAGCAAAAATATAAATTTGACAGAAGCTAAAATAACTTATTTTCAAAATGAAAGAGGCTCTATGTCAAACAGGATCATCTCAGTGCAGATCTGGACAGCTTGTAACCATTGTTGTGCAGCATAAGATAATATGGGCTTTTAGCTCATAAAAAGATCAAACTATTTACCAACATTTTTATTTGCTTGTAAAATCTGTTCTTTCTGGAGGTAGTGTTGAGCAAACAAGGCTTCTTCACGTCAACGGGAATGTAAAAACCTACATAGTCTTTCATCTATGTGCACCTCAGCCATCAATTTATAAATGTAAATAATCTAAATTTAATAAATATTAATTAAGTAATCCTTACTTAAAAAAAAAAGGTTGCAGACTCCCGGTCTGGACCAAGTCTGCTTAATTTGGTCCAGATCGAGTCCTGAACATGAGAGACTGAATAATGGAAGTTCCCTCGTTGGGATAATTAACACTTTTGTAAACTTTCTATTTCACAGATAAACGCTTGTTCCTGCTACTTTGCTGTAAGGAGGTTACTGAAGAGACGCTGATAAGTGTTCATGACATATGCTTATTAAGAAAACAGCCTGAGAAGTTATGTGAATCACAATAAAGTTGTTTTAATGAGCCTGAATTCATCTAACCAAGTTTCAGTGAATTGCTGTCTCTCATCTTTACATCACGTTTTTCTTTAGCTTTTCCTACTCTGGCTACAGTGGCTGCTTTGGTTCAGTTCCTCCCTGAGCATAGAACCTTTTCTGAGGAAACTCAGAGTGAACCAGAGCTCACTGGGGTGCTGTTCCTGGTCCTGGAATGTCTACACCCTTAGATTTGTCCATTTTGATGCCACAGGGTAAAAAAATCATAGAGATGTTCTGAATGTCAACACAGAGTCAGTATTCTCCATCTTTTTTTAAAGTGGCGGGCTTGTGACACCTTCATCTCCAGCTGCTGGTGGAAAATGGTGTCCAGCAGTGAGTGCACAGCTGTGTGGCCCAACAAGCATGCAAAGTTCAAACTCTCACTCTTTGCTCAAACAGAAATTGGCACTTTTTTCCAACATTTTATTTGAAATTAGAATCTAGACTGATATATATATATATTTTTTATCTTTTATGTGACAACCTGGCGTTCATCCTGCCTTTCTGTGACACGTTTTTGCAAAAAAACTTTTATTTGCAATGCATGTCTGAAGGTGACCTCTTTGTCTCCCTCAGGATTGATCCAAAACTAGCTGTAGTTTCTGTCAGACTGCAACATCATCCGACTTAAAAACGTGTTTTCTTTTCTAGGACAAAGTTTTCATAAAAGCAGATTTAAACAAGTCTCTATATGTTTTTTTTTCCTGATTACTTGCACATTTAGTAATAAGGTTTTTTTTTAGTTGAGAATATAAGGGTATGGGAAAACTGGATTATTAATTTAGTTGTAGTATTGAAATCACGTTTTTAGATGAGAGGGATCAGAAAGATATACACAGACATATCTAGGACATAATAAATGAGTAAATAACATCAGTTTGTCCTGAAAACAATTACCCTTTTTTGTGTTCACTGCAACAAATACCAGTGTATATTTTGCAAAATTATAAAACTTGACTTATTATTATCAGTTTCTAATAAGTAAGAGATTTTGTGGCTCCAAAAATGACAAGTTATAGTTAAAAACAGAGTGGAATCTTTAAAATGGATCGTAATAACTATGGTTAAAAACAGCAACTAAGAATTCTACATTACAAACACAAGCATTTTCAGAACCAGCAATGAGAACTGCATGTAGACATTATGGTTCAAAATCTCAAAAAAAAAAAAAAATCTCAAAAAAAAAAAAGGAGAAACTCTGTTCTTGGATGAAATCTGTCCGTTGATCTTGATAATGCAGGAATGTAAAGACAAGTATTCAGCTTTATTAAAGTAAGGGAGGATGTTTCTATCTGACCCACTCTGTTAATTCTCATTTTGTCCAACCCTTTGCCGCTTAATTAAAGTCAGTCTTCCTCTGCAAGTATTCAGCTAGTAATGATTAAACTTCTAGGTTGTAAATCCGGCTTTGTGTGAGGTTGACACTTACAAACTCAAGTAGATTTATAAAACAGTGGAAAAAAATGGCAAAATTTACGATTTTAACTCTGTTATTACAGAGGGAGAATGTACTTAAAAACAAGCAGTAATCTGAGTTAACCATAAACCCGGTCTGTGCCAGAGCTCAGCTCCTCAGGGACAGACTCAGGATCGAGACCTGAAAACATGCTTTTCCTAAAATCTGTGAGAACTGTGGCCGAAAAACGAGGTAATGCAGTAAAAACAAGCAAAAGCATGGAGGCAGCATGCTCATATGTCTGAGGTACAGCTTTCCAGACAGTCCCCGGACACAATAAATAATTTGCAAGGAAGAATTCAAGAAACCAAATTAAAATTTCAAACTGTTTGTCTTAAATTATTCACTTGTAGCTTTCTATAAGGTTCAGAAATGTGTGTGTTAGTAAATGCGTAATACTTCTATTTTCCAGCGGGCAGATGTTCTTTGAAGAAGTCAAATGAGACATAATCTGTCAAACTGTGATAACACCGACTGAAGTCGCCGTTGATACCGAATGAACACAGTGAATGAATTCTCCAGAGATTGGAGCTGAATGCTGTGTCAATACATTTCAACCTTTGAACTATTCATTTGCTCATAGAAAAAGGCGCACAGACTCATGCTTTAGCTTCACTATTATGATGAGTCATCAATAATAGTGAGCTCAGTGATTGGAAAAAAAACTGCAAGCTTTCTTCTGAAGCTCAACTTCTCTGTTTTTACTTCTTGTTGATTCCTTGATTCAAACATTGAATTTAAGATAAAATTCCACTGCTTTAAATTATTTCAAACCTTGTAATGTTGTCTACGATATTGACCTGCAACATTTTAGCTTTATTACATCAGTAGAACCACTGTGCTGTACTGGACTGGACTCCACCTCAATTTTAAACTTGGAATAATTACATCGTGGAAGCAGGGGTGGAGCTATTGTCCCCAATTTTTGAGTAAATATTAGTATCACTATTGAAAAGATTAAGAATTGTCAATTCAAGCTTCTCTAAGCATTGCAAAAAGGACAAAAGCAATATTTTTAATCAAACTGCCCCAAATGAGGTATTTTATATCATAAACGTTTTTCATGCAGATTCAATTTTAATACATTTTAATACAGTGTTTCATTTTTAATTACTTTTTGCTTTTTAATAATTTTTTATTATGATCAAAAGTCGGGATGTCCTGATCCAACGTATTTTCAAACTTGGATGGTGTCTCCCAATCAATGATCAGAGATATATTTAAGAAAAAAAACAAAAAAAACCACTCCCCTCTCACCCTCCGCGGGTGGTTTCTCTTTTTAACTCGGGTCCTCTACCAGAGTCCTGGGAGCTTGAGGGTCCTGCAGTATCTTAGCTGTTCCTAGCACTGCGCTTTTCTGGACTGAGATGTCTGAGGTCTTTCCAGGGATCTGCTGTAGCCAGTTTCCAGTTCTTCAGGTATGGACGTCCGGCTGTATCTCTTAGGCACTTGCTTTTTCTTTGCGCCTCTCTGGGCTTCTGGCAACTCACTTCCCTCCAAACTGCCTTGATTTTAGCCTTCAACCATTGCTTCCAGGGTGGACATTGTTTTCTCCCATGGTTGCTCTTAAAGCCAAGCATTTCAAGGATCACTGCTGCTGAAGTGTAAACCAGTTCATTGGTTTCTGTGATTGTTGTAGTAGGAATTACCCTCAACAGATTCCAGGAGACTTTCAGGTGGTACTTCAATCAACTTTTGTAGTTGGTGTCAGGGTGCCCCGTGTTCATTCTAGACATGATCTTGTCTTTCAGGTCAGCTGCTGCCTCGCTTAAGTACCAATGGTTATTAGGGTTGTGTTCCCAATTGCGAGTTTGGAGTATGGTACAGTCTCCTCTCTGACCTGCTGTTGGTCAGAGAGGAGACTGTACCATACTCCCAACCAGTACTTGTACACGCACACGCACACCCACACATGTACAGTATCTCATAAAAGTGAGTACACCCCTCATATTTCTGCAAATATTTATTTATATCTTTTCATGGGACAACACTACCAAGATAAACTTTTCAAACAATGAAAAGTAGTAAGGGTCCATCTTGCATAGCACAGTTAATGTATTTTTACTTTTAAATAAATCATAATAAAGACATAAATAGCCAATAGTGGTGTGAATGTGTTAAACTATGAATCAAAAGCTAATAAACTCTTAACAGTAAGCTAAAATATGAACAGATGTAAAAAAAAAAAAGGCTTGGGTTTTAACATGAAACATTAATTACTTATGAGAAAACAGCTCCTGAAGTTTTCAAGACTACTTAGTCTTGATGAGCTTTGAATATCTTTAGAAAAAGCTCTCAAGACAACATATATATCTTTTTCCATTCAGCATTAAAACGACAACATGGATTACAATGTAATTTTTTAACAGCTGGGATTTTCAAATACCCCAAGGATGTGCTCCTGAAAAGAGGTTAAAAAGCAAGAATCTTCTGTGAAGTTACTGCATAAATGAGTCTTTATATTCACAATGTAGACAAACATGCACTCACAACAGTAGAATAATGTGTCAGGAACAGAATTTTATTAACTTACTTGAAAAGTAAATGAATAGAATGCCCAATATCATGCAATAATCTTAAGGTGAGGGGTTCCTCAGGGTCAGTTCTTGGCCCATTGTTGTTTTCTATTTGCTGCCACCGTTATGCTTCTCAGAGGGCATAGGGTGAATTTTTAACTATATGCTGACGACGGTCAAGTTTATGCCCCTGAAAACCAAACAATTAAAACAATCTTTGACTGCCTTAGTGAAAATTATGGTTTTATTTCTTGTGTTATTGGTTCTATTCTTTTTTGTGTTTTTCATGATGCTCTTAATTCTTGTTTATTTGTTTTTATCCTATTTTTATGTTTTATCAATGTTCTATTTATTGATTTGGCATTGTTTACAACGCTTTGGGCCTCCTTGGTTAGTGATTGAGGGTTCTCTACAAATGAATGAATAAAATGAATTCTTAATTCACAGCTCTGCTGTTCTCTTTTCTCATGTGAGTCCAATTAGCAAGGCTAACCACTTCAGGGAAAGCTCTTATGTTGCTCTGCATTTTCTAGGCAGCTCGGCAAACTGAGTTAATTAAACTGTGTGCAGCTCCAGATGTATGTCACAAAACTGAACTGGTACAAAGATCTTTTTGTCCTCTTCTTTTTATATTCATATAAAAGTAACACAACAAGCACAAAGAGCAAAATATTTTATTTGGTAGCTCATCTTACAAGTGACACTTCGTGTCCTCAATGGGAACAATTAGCATTATCAGTCTTTCTTCAAATCAAATCAAATCAAATTTTAATTTTGTAGCACTTTTCCAACTAAGGTGACTCAAATGGCTTTGCCTAAAAACATTTTCCAATTTAAAAAAAAAACAAAAGCAAGACAAAAATACAAGACTTGTGTGCAGTTTACGATGAGCCTCTTCCTTCTCTCGCAGACCACTCTGTGTAGCTGCCAGGGTAATTGCGAACACTAAAAAAATCAAAACAAAAGGACAGGTTTGTAATTATTACATATGAACGATTAAGAAGAAGTCATCTCATTTCTCATGTTGCTTTGGGAAGCTAAATCTTTAATTTTAAGTTTGTTTTCAAAGTTCCACTCCGATCATCTTTGGATCTATTGTAAAAGTGTTTCCAGTGGTCTTTTAATTATGATTATGCTGCATTAACCCAAAATCTGCCAGGGATGGAGGTGAAGGACCCAAACGCAGGAGACAAGGTTAAACCTAAGCACAGAATCCTGACAAAATCAGGAAGCCTGTGTCGTTTTCTAGGACATAGTTTCTGCAGAGTGGCAGGAGTTCATTAGGAATTGTGGATGGGAACGTTGGCGTGAAGAAAGCCCGCCCCCTTCCCATCACCCATCTGTTTACATGCTCTCCTGATAGCTTGCAGCGCTTCACAAGCCCAACACTAGTGGTGCAACAAAAAAGGTGGAAATGCTGGAGCTAGCCAGTCATGCAGTTTTGATGAGGAAAATGAAGACGTACATGGATCTATTTATCTATTTATTGTCTTCTCCTAATTCACTACAATTTGAATATAGAAATACTCAGAAATGCAAATTTGATCACAATTTTCTTTGTTTGTGTCCACCATTTTTTTTAAAAATTCCTCATGAACATGTTAAGAACTTCAAAAACATTTTTATCGGAGTGAGTCTTTAGACTCGGGTATAGTCACAAGTTACAGAATAACTGTGGATGTGTTAAATTAAAATGCTTAAAAAGAAAAAGAGCATGCATTTACTTGACATATCCCAGGCGTTTGACCGTGCACAAACTCTGTGCGGATCTTTTTCCGGTCCGGCAGTAAAACACCATGTTTGGTGAATTCAGCGGCGGTTTCTCCACTCCATACCTGGCTCTGAAGTCTTCTGGGTTCATTGAAAAGGCAGCCTCTACCGTGTCCACTTACAGAAAGATACAACAGGACAAGATAATAACGGACAACAGACACAGATGACTGCCACAGAAAGATGTGGTGAACATCCTAAAATAGAAAATGCACAGAACCTGAAAAACCAGATTTGTGCAAAGTCATGGCCATTCAGCACAGAACATTCAGCAGCACGACCATCCTTTGACTGTATGTAAATATGCTGTCTAATGGAGTTTAGGAAACAGGAACATAAAGAAAACTCACATTGGATGTGAATGGCCCTTGGAATATGTCCAGCATCCCACTCGTCTTGGTTGCGTACATCAACCAAAAATAGATTGGGGTTGTTTGCCAATAAATGCTTCAATTCCTCATAGGAGACCGTACCGGAGTCTGGCAATAAAAGAGGCAACAGGCTTTACCAACCTTCAGAAATTATTTTGGATTCAATCAATTTTTAAAAGCAAGACAACAGATAAATCAAGCTGACGCAAGCTCTTGTCAATTGTACATGCTTAAAAAGATAAGCAGAACTGTTTGTGTGATGGCCTCTCTGTAATGTGATATCAGCTTTTACATGTAGCCTGATAAAGCACAGATATATCTAACAATTAAGTCCTCCTATGAACCTCCTCACAGAATCCATTTATTACTTTTATCACTGGATGATTAATCATCAACAGCACCATTAAACATGCGTTCCCAACTAGTGCATTTATATAGAAAGACATGGTTTGGTGAGTGGATCTAAAACTTAAGAAAAAAGTAATAAGTAAGTAAGGGCTTTTTTTTTTTTTTTTAGTTTAAAACAAACAGGTTGGATTGGAATGATCGTGTGAGGAATAATGTCTCCAACAACATTCCACAAGGAGACAACTGAACCCTCAGGTTTAACACTTCCTGTGCTGCTGATACTCTGTTCATAAAGAAAAAAAATGCACTTGATACTTTTTAAGTTAGATTTTTTGTGCACGACCTTATAACAAAATGATTAACCACTTCCAAAAACTCTCAAAACACAACAAACGTCAGCACAGAAATAAGAAATACAAGTTTGGTGTTTAATACTGATGACTAAATATCTCACATTGTATTTATTTATTTTTTTACTTTTAATTGTTATACATAAAATTATAATGTTTAACAAGTGAAAAAGACTCACCTGTACCTGCCATCTTCAATCCTTAGTGAAGGTCAAAATGCCAGAATCCTATCTTTTATTGATAACCTGGTATTTCTTCATATTTTTGTGACAAATTATTGGTTGAGAGAGTGACAGTGGGTGGGACTCCCTTATGAGAATTTATGGCAACTATCCAATAACATCAGTTTCTTAAGACGCTGACTGCTGGAGACTTTCAAAATAAAAGTGGAAGCGGTGCAGTATAGGATGACTGCGTGACGTGAGGGCAAAGTGGGCTGCAGCAAATGGGATAAATATGATCAGAATTGCATATTAGTAAATAAAAATGACTTTTGGATTTATTGGAATATAATACTAATCATAGGCGTTCCCGAAAATAATATGAAACGAAACTTAGCCTGGACAAATGCTTGAAACTTTTATAACAATAACTGCATTTATGAACAACCTTACCTGATCAAAGAGCAATCAAAAGCAAACCCATTCAAATACAAGAAAATAAAAATAATAACAAAGATAATCTGAAAGCAATTTATCATTGAAGCATTATTAAAGTAATTAAATCCATGTTTTAAATGTATTTTCATTAAAAACAAATATGTAGACATGAAATGGAATTAAGATAATAATAAATGAAATGAGCATACAGTACTTAGCAAGTGTATGAATGTGGATGATGCACTTTTACTCTTGTTTTATGTCGTCAGGCTAGTAGGAACATTTTATACCACCTGCAGAAGGTGTAGAAACCAGTTACCAAGGTCAACATGGAAGGAGTGACATTAATCTAATCTAATCCAAGGTTGTAAAGGAACACAAATAACCACAACAAGATTCTTTCAAGCTATGATACATTTCTAGACGAATTATTTCACTGTTTAGGATTCAACAAGACAGTGTCAAGTTTGACTCCAAATATTTTTAATAAATAACAACAAAAAAAAAAGAAAAACTGCTCAGATTGGAAGTGAAGCCCGCACTGTCTATTGACGACGTTGCAGAGAAACAGAAAAGCTCCTGTCTAAAAAAATGATCTTTTGAGAGTTTTGCCCCATGGTGCCTAGATCTTTCTGCATTGTGATCTCAATGAAAGCCAGGTTGGAATTTTACCAGAAATGCCGTTTAGTTTAGGGCATGCTGGTACTTCTAACAAACCAACGTGTCTAAGATTTTAGATAACATCTGCAGTTTAGGGAGGGTCTGAACTGAAACTTAGAGTCCAAATGGTTCTTTCTGGTGTATGCTGGGTATAATAAAATAGTGTTTAAAAAACAGCAGGTAAAGAAAATATCTGACACAGGACACAGAGTCTGGTCATGATTCTGTAGATTGTATTATAAAAGAATAACTCTGTCATAATTGGGAAACTTTGCCTATGAGGGGAAGAAACAGTTTTGCTAAAAGTCAGGATTAAATTTGAGACAGTGATATAGAAGGTGTTTCTTCCTGAAAACTTAATTATTAATATTTTTGCATCTGAAACTGACATTGTTGTGCTCAACAACTAACCAAATTACCCAATACATCATAATTGATGCAACCTAAATAACACCAAAAATTAAAATAGCCTTTTTTGTGGATTTCGAAGGGCTTAAAAAACATCTTCTTTTTTTGTTGGTTCTGTTATTTAGTGGGTTTTACAAAGTAAGAAAATAAAAAGACTTCTGTTTTAATTGTCTGTCTTGCAAGAAAAATAATCTTATCAAGTTTATTTTATTTAATGGTGAAATAATCTTAGCATCAAAACTGGAATTAAAAAAGAAATCCTTGGTAAAACCTTTTTTAAACCATATTTTCAGATTTTCTTTGGTCTTTTATATATAAAGGTTTTCAATTGTAAATGTTCTGACCTTTTTCCATGGGGCCTGTTTTAACAGTGTGGCATGTTTGTTTGAATTTAGAAACCAGATCAACTCCTCCCATAAATGTTAAAATTAAATAGGTTTTTGTTAAATGTTAAATGTTGTTTGTAATTTTTTCTTAAGAAAAAAAGTCTGAAATTGATTTTTTTTGGCCCACATTTCCCTGCCCTAACTCACATACTAACACAAACAATGAAAGGATAAACTCATATCAATTTAACAAGGACATCCAGGCATTTTCAATACAAAAGTTTAATTCATTGCCTTTAGTGAGCACCTATGTACAACATAAATTATGAGACGGCATAAAACTACAAACTACACAAAAGGTTAATCTGCCAGCAAACAAACCTGTAGTTCAAATCCTCCAAACAAACATACATTTTGTTAGCATTTCTTGATGAGTCACTATGTTTTACACAATCAGACTTGGTCCCCTTAAAACAGGAGTCTAAACAACTCAGTGTATTCTATAAGTAGTGAAAAACAGAATTTCTTATGATCATGTTGTCCTACCAACTGAGTCTGAGTTTGTTACACATGAGTGGATGAACTGACATTGCCCCATTTTTCTCACTAATGTCCTACAGGGTTGTCTATGGGTTCCCCAACCGATTAGAAGAATGTCTCTTTGCCTTTCGACACAGCTGAAGTTTCCAGAAAATCACCGATGTTACAACGAGAAGTAGGAGGAGACCAATCCCTCCACCTATGACCAAGGCGAGCAGTTCATGTCCAGAAGACCCAGTGTGGTCGTATCTCTTGCAGGAGAACTCTGAGGGTGTGCTTTGTCCGGACTCGTTCACTGCTTCCACGCACACCTTCGTGCCCGCCTCCAGAGAGTCCAGCAAACCTTTTCGTGACGCTTTCCCGACTTCCAGAGCAGGAATATCGGTCCCCTCAACCACAACTCTGTAAGAAGTCACCTCCGAGGACGGTGCACACCACTGTACCTCGATCTTTTGTCTGTTATCTGCATCAGTGACAGGAAGTAGTGCTTTAACGACAGGTGGATGAGGAGGTATTTCAGATCCACTCATACCAGGACAAAGGCACCCAAATTTATTTGCAAGTTGGTCACAAGGTTGCTGATCCTCCAAGCAAGCGTCGTACTTGCAGTACTGAGGCCTCTCAGCAAAGACGGGAGTCCTTACAGACGACCGCACCTCCGGGTCAGGGTTGGGATTCT
Organism: Oryzias javanicus; assembly: GCA_003999625.1. NCBI lineage: Eukaryota > Metazoa > Chordata > Actinopteri > Beloniformes > Adrianichthyidae > Oryzias > Oryzias javanicus. Next base: position 18,682,600 of record CM012446.1, on the reverse strand, counting down.
CATCAGAAGTATCCTCATAGTTATATTCAAAGTCCAGGCCAGTCACGAATTCGATCTGATGTCGAGTGGTGGGTGGGGAAGTGGACGCAGCAGAACTAAAAAAGCTGTCATGAATCACAGGAGGGACAAAAATGAGAAGTGCTGCCAGGAACCTCTGCAGTGACGCCATCTCTGTGGGCAGACATTGAACGACATATTAATGACTTCTAAAACCTTGATCACAACACACCAAAAAAACCCTTATGTCACTCACGCCATTTTTTTAAACTCTATTTAGAATGAGTCAGTACAAACAATTTAAAGACTGGCAGAAATGTGTTAGATGTGTCACAAACTTTGGCTGAAGGTATATTTTCTCTGAAAAGCAACAAAAAAAGTTTCAAACCCAAACTCTAAAAAGACCGCAAGATATTTCCATGCAAAATACGTCAAAGGCAGATATTTAAAAAGCTTTATTTGTTGACAGTTTGTTTCATCTGGGGTTTATTTGAGCATTTAAATTGTAATTAATTTAAATTAAATCAAACAATTTAAATGAAATTAATTAATTTAGATATCTTTCAGTTAAGCAAAATCCCCACTCCAATCATCTTTTGGTCTATGTTTCAACTGTTCCCAGCGGTCTTTTAATTATGATTTTGTTGTTTTAAAAAAAAATCCCAAAAGGAATCAACATTTTCTAGGGCTAAATTTCTGCAGAGCAGCATTAGTCCACCAGAAATTCACCTCTTAATTGGCACGGAATGAGCTCGCCCCAACTAACATTAACAATGTTAAAAAAACAATTTTCATTGAAGTGGGTCTTTAAAATTAAACATTAATGGAAAAATGCTTTTAGGAAGCCTCGGGGCTTGAAACTAACTCTGCCAACTGCTTTAAATTGGTAACTATAAATCTTTAAAAAGGGAAAAATTAAGAATGTGTCTTGCCTCCTTCTGATGTTATTTTGGTCACATTCAGACAGCATTGAGCAACAGTTGAGTTTACAAAAATATTTACGCTCGAGCATTTTTGCAACGTTCCAGCTTGGAGCCCATAAACCCTGTGAAATAAATGAGTTGCGGAGAGTTTTTTGGGGGGATCTCCATCAGTTCTTCCATGTGGGGTAAACTGAAAGTGGTAGTAAGAAATGAGCTTTCATTGATGAAATCCCCGTGTCCTCAGCTGTACTGAATCCTATTTATAGAAAATATTTGATCCTACAATAATCAAAACAGTAAAAAGGATGATAGTTATTACCTGCTCTGTGCCGGTGGTTCGACTTCTCCTCGTCCTTTGTTCACACTCTGGCTGCCTTCACTCCTTGCTCACAACAGCCTGACGTTCTCACAGTTTTAAGCCGGTTCTCAGACTCTCCTCCTCCTCAACACCCCCTCACACTCTCCCCTCAGAGCCTCTCCCTCTTCTTTCCCTCTCTCATGCTCTGCGTTTTTTTTCCTCCTGCTCCGGCGGGCCCCACTCTCTCTTTATGTTTGGAAAATGTGTTAGAGAAAGGGGGTGGCCTGTTCATTTTCAGAGCAGCAGCAGCAGCAGGAGGCAGGTTTGTGCTTGTCGTGGGGCTTCTGCAACCCAAAGGTGCAGTTATCTGTTCCTGATTTCTTGGTTCAAAGCTGAACTTCCCGCATACTCTGCAGGTGCTCTTGTAGAGAGGAACAGAACACATAAGGTCACTTGAGAGTGTTTATGTGAGCCCGTCAGGGTGGGGGGTGAGGAATGTTTGCCTGTGTATTTCTTACAGAACCCCCCCTTCACCTCTCGTTTGTCCCCTCTGCCACAGAGAGCTGGGGCCACAGACATTTTCTTTTTCTTTTCTCCTTTTATGGGGTAAAACTGGCTTTGAATATGAGCTTTTGTTTTATTTTATTTTTTCCAAGTGGCACCATGGCACAGAGGGGAGGAAAAGTACCAGGGTTCCAAACTTCAAAGAAGTTACACAAAAGCTTTTAGAAAATTCTCAAATGAGTTGTCTGATGCCTCCATTTAGCCTGTTGACTGATGGATGAAGTGGGATGATTGGAAGATGGATTTTTTTTAACGCTTTGTAGGGGTCGACCATTTTAAAATTTTCTATTTTTGATAAGTTTTTTGTCTTTTAGTTGCATTGATCAAACAGAATTACTTGTCAAAAGAAAGAAAGGGAAACAGCGAAGTGTTTATACAAAAAGAGGCTTTTAAAACCTTTTGTCTGTTATTTTGTGGGTTTTACAAAAATGCACAAGATCAGATGACTATTTCCTTTCTTTATTTGTAGAGGATGGTTTATTTTTAAAACAGATGTGGATAAAGCAGGAAAAGTAAAATGATCCCCCAATTTAGCAAACCACTATTAAATATACAGATGTTGGAATGGAAAATTCTGCCTTAACGTTTTTAATGCTCTGACTTAAGGTATATATATATTTTTAGATTTAACCAACTATACTTTTCTTAAATGAAAAAAGAAGTTTGAACACACTAAAGTTGTAGAACTGAAACCAAACAACAAAAGATTTGATTATAGGTATGAACTGAACTGAAAGAATGCAATACAAGACAAAATATTAATATTCAGATGCAGCTTTTTACTAATTTTTTGCAATTTAGAACTAACTGGGGTCTATTATAACACATTGGTCCCAAATTTATTTCACCATTTGTATCAGATTTGATACAGGCATTTCTGAGACCCCCTATCTCATTAATATGATCCAAACTTTCCTCAAACATCCATAGTATTTAACTTGATTTGTGTTTTCTGCTCTGTAGGGCAACATGATTCCACAAGGGGCAGTAGAAGGGGTTTTCTAGCTTATTTCAAAATGGCTGCCTCCTTGAAATCTCAAAAACACTTTTGGCGGGAAAAGTTTAGCTAATTTTCAAAACGTTATTATGACATTCATGTCAATATTTTTGCATCTTAAACCAACATTTTTGAGAGCAAAAAAATACCAACTCACCCAATGTATCGTAATTTATGCTACATCTAACAAAAAACATTTGATTTTTTTGTGAGGATGTCATCAAAGGGCAAAAAAAATCTTAATTTAAACATTTTTTCTTTCAGTCAATTATTTGATGTAGTGGGCTTCACAAGGTCCGTTAGTACATTCAAATAAAGGTAAGTCATTCAGGCCGAACACAGGTGTTCCACCTGGGTCTGTGCTGGAACTTCTTCAACAACCATAAGAAAATTGACAAAAAATACAATTTCACAGATGCTGTGCTATAATATCTACATTTAGAAATATGCTGATCTCTTCAGAGCAGCAGCAAAGTTCCCAAAAACAAAAAAGACTGTCGACTACTTCCTCTTACTTGCTTTAATCTCAGTAACACATAATGACTCTACTATGACCGGGAGAGCTACAACCCTGCCTGTTTTCCAGATCTCCAAGCTAGCTGCTGATTAGCTCAATCAGAAGTCTTCACATTCTGATTGAAAGAACACAAGAAGGAATGGGCACCCCTAAACTAGACGATGTGACTGATACAATCAACAAACTGGGCTTTAGAAGCCTAAGTGGTTGGCACTGTATTTACTGAAAACAGCTGTTCCTTACATTATTACAAAAGCTTTGTTACTACAATGCACTTAAAGAACTTGCTACATTCCCAAAAAGAACTTGCTATTCCAAAGGGCAAAGGGAGTCAAAAGATGTCAAAGCATTGTCAATTTGTTTGGTATAGCTAAAATAATAGTAGTCCAGAGCACCACTTTAAGTAAACAGAGTGTTAAGATCCTACAGGGGCTTTAAACAGATGAATTCTGTGTCTGCTCTGCTGGTTTTTAAAGCTTTAAGCTTCTGAATGTTTTGACTAAGGGAGACAGTCATCTCCTCTGTATCCTCCCGCTCTCCTTACTGCTGATAAGCTTCAACAGTCAATTCATAACATACTGGTATTGGTTGCTGTGATGCATCACATGCCAAAATGATTCATGTGAGGGGTTGTTTTGATAGATCCATTTTGTTTCCCAGAATATGTTATTTTTGCTGTGTTATTTTACAACATTTTCTCCTCTGCTATCCAGTAGGGGCTGTAGAATTAAAGGAACATCTCATTTTGCTAAGAAAAAAAAAAAAAAAGATTCCTAGTGATATTACACTGTAAGTTATCATCAATGATGATGCATCGAGACAGTAAATCATCACGCATTTGGAAAATGTGACACTTTTTTGTAACATCAGAGACCAAAAATACTCCTCTTTTGTTCAACAGAGGAAAGGAACTAGGGAATGTCTAAATGAGTATGAATGTGGAAATCTATTTTTTTTAGTCTTAAGTTTGACTAGAAGGAGCTTGATGTTGTGTATTTTGAAGCACAATATTTTATACAAAAGTCATTGATGCGTTTGATACTGTAACCCTGGAGGTGGCTTCTTCCCAGAGGAATGCATGAACCCACCTTTCAGGTGAAACCAAGCATACACAGGACACAGATACCCATCGGAACACAGACTGGGTTTCTATCTGATGATATGTCTTCACTTGTTGCCCACTGATTCCTCCTGTGAAGTTGAGTCAGCACCTTTGTTGATTTGAAAATGGGCAAAATTGAACACGAAAGTCTCTGTTGCCAGCAGCACGTCTTGAAGTGTTTCTTTTTTTCTACTATATTGTTCCAAATTCCTCTGGGAAAATAGAAGGATTCACAGAGCTTGAGTCATGCTTCTCAAGATAATGAGCTGCCTGCCACTGCAGATTCCTCTCCCCCTCAACATCTCAACCTCTTAGAGAAAGAAAAAACTATTGGAAAAGTAGAACACGGTGCTTCCTTTGAACTTGAGTGAAAGACGAGAGCTGAGGGACTTCGCTTTGCTGTGTTTGAAGCCTCGGCAGAACTCTGTAGCTGACAGGAAACAAAAAATGGAATTCAAAGTTAGAATTTTGAATAAGTTTAGATTGTTAAGTACAGATGGAAAGCTTTGCATTTTATTATGGCCTGCAGCAGTCAATTCTTTTTTACTGCACCTTGGAACAAAGGTTTTGCCCCACCACATCCCAGTACTTTTTGCATGCACCAAGTAAAAAATGAATTTTTGACATAATAAACGACTCCTCCAAAATGAATGACATCACAGTAGGCGAAACTGTCAAAAAAAGAATGTTGCCTAAACTAATTATGAAATTTAAAGCAACATTACAAAATCCACTGATGAAACCAATACACACGTTGGGAATATTCAAAGGTAGTTTTGAAATTATTATGGGATGGTCACAGGACCCATGGCTTGGCAGCCATTCTGTAGGAATTTGGTGATTTTCACATGTTCACAGAAAATCTTCATAAAAGTTCACGCACATACCGCCAGCTCAAGTCTGCAGTCAACACTGAAGATTCGTTCACCTTTGACCTCGGCTCAGAATCAGGCTGTCGTTTTGAATTTTCAAAAACAAGGTACAAAAACCCGTTTTGTACCTTCTACAAATTTAAACCCCTCCTAGACATTTTGATTGATCGCCCCCTAACTCCTCGAGCATCATTGGGAAGCTACTTGGGGAAAAAAATGTTGGTTTTAATCTTGGTAGATTCTGAACGGCGTTCCCTTTTTGCTTGCACATTTTTTAAACAGATATTGTGAATGTTGAATACATGAATCACCGACTCAGCTGAATGAAACACACACTATGACTATATAAGGAATGTGGGTGGGGTTAACAAAAAACCCTTATTAGCCAAAATCCCCAAAATCTACTTTTGCCAATTCTTCAAAACATTACATAGAGATGTTTTTCAATCCCAGGTGACCAAAACATAAAATGATTGCTATGGAGATGCAACTAAAAGAAAACAGGTTTTTTCCCATAAACTTGTTCTGTGCAGCTGAAGGGGGAGAGTGAGGCTTGTGTGGCAGCAGATCAGCCAAAGGGGAGGGCGGTTCTGGTGGCCCTGTTTGACCCTACATATAAAATGTAGTAAATTCAACTAAAACACAGATCTAAACAGTCAAAAAGACAAACTATGACAATCCTTACTATAACATGTTGTTTTCATGGAGGGATTTGTGTTTTGATTTTAAAGCCATTTTCATAGCATCAAACTTTTTTTTTTCTTCAATGTATTAGATTCAGGAGCTTTTTTAAGACTAAGAAGAACAAAATACTTGTTTGTAGTTACGCTACAGACCGTTCATACTATGTAGGTCATGTGATTGTGAATACTTGTGCACCTTCATGCTCTATGACTTTTTTTTTGTACCCCTGCTTTGTTCTAGTAGTTATAGTAACGGTAGCTACCCAGTAGTGAATGTAGAAGTATCTCCAAATGAGATGAAACTGTCAGCGCTTTGGAACTATTTCTATGACTTGCATACTACCATTATACTGTGGTGATACCAAATGCTTTGATAGTAAAAGAACTTCAATGTTTTGACATAGACATATATATATATATGTGTGTGTGTGTGTGTGCGTGTATATAAGTCAAATAAGCTAAGAGACATAGATGAAGACATGTAATAACAGTTTGAGAGATTTGGTTTCACTGTGAATCTTAAGTCATTTTAATACTTGATCCAAAAGTAAAAAAATAAAAGAGGCTTAATTTAAAGGCAATAAAATTGTGATTTCAATTGTTTTCTTCACCAAATGCAGTTAAACTGGAGAGCCAGGAGAAGTGGCTGTTAAAGCAGGAAGTCCCCTGATCCGCCCGCCTAAAGAGCTGAAACAGAATCCCTTGAGTTTCCATTTGAGCTGACTGAATCAATCCCAGACGTGTGGGCTCATTCCACGCCTGCCCACACCTCTCTGAGGGTTTCAACTATTTCAGTTCAGACAGGAAGCACTAATGAAGTCCGGATAACTATCACCTTTGACCTCTAATTCATTCAAAAGGAATCCTAGCGTGGCCATTGACTCAGTGAGTCTGACATCACTTCTAAAATTAACTTCCAAGCAGCCTCCGAAGGAGTCCAAAATGAAAACAGACAAGATGATGCAGCAGCATATTGTGACTGATATCCTCGTATTACAGTCAAGGCTGCAATTATATCAAACGCATATGAGTTTTGTTTGAGTATATTACCTTAGCCTATTTATAGCCTTAATACTCAAACTTAGCAGAGGACGTTTGAAAATCAAAGCAGATTTGACTTCAATGTTAATAGCTTCTTTTCAGTTCTCACAACTAACTATGGACAACTGTATCAACAGCCATCTTTTTTAAACATAAGGCATTTCATACAAACTTTTGAAAGCATGTAGACATGTGGTCACAATCCATTCTTGTCATTTTTTTAAAATGGGACTTTAATACTTTAAATGGCTGTTTTAATTTGATTTTGTGTACTTGTTTGTGCCGTGTTTGCTGAAATGTGCTGGATTGGACTGGACTATTAAATAACACTGTTCAATAGTGTCTGACTTATTTTTTTCTAATTCTGAGCAATTTCATTCTATCTTTGCCATCAAACTTTTTTTTTTTTTCGGAAATTCACTTGTGTTCTTCTTTAAAAAATACTTTTGATGAGGTTTATTACATAAAACATAAAACAAAAAAAAACAAAACAAACAAAAAAAAACTCTTAAAAGGCAAAATATAGAATACATTTGACCAAAAAAAAACCCAAAAAAAACAAAAAATAATGTGTCTATTTGCAAAAAAATAAATAAAAATAAGGATTGGGCAACAGGCTGATCCCGGGATCACACCGCTAGCGTTACAGCTCGGTTGCGAGCGCCCGCAGTCTTTCCATAACTTTAGAAGTGTGATGAGAGGAAATCCCACTGCAGGCGTTCACGTCCTGCGTCTGCAGTCAGGCTCTGCATTGCTGTGAATCAGTTTGGTTTGGTTTAAGTTTCGACGGACGACGCAGCTGAACTGCAGCGACCAAAGGGGAGTTTAGCGTGAACATGTGTGAGTTTGGAGTTTTGCGAGGTCGGCAGCAGAACCTGTGCCTGCAGCCGACCAGCAGCTAGTATGAGCTGTCGGTTATAGCTAGACCGCTCCCGCAACGCATCGGAGCTTTAACGCCAGTGGTGTGAGCCCGGGGTGAGAACAAAACAAAACTATAACAAAAAGTGTAATTTGGTTTCAACAAATGAGACTTATTGTACCCCTAGTACAATAGGCAAAATAATGCAACCACAAGGAGGCACAATCCAGTGTGTCCATGTGCCGGTCCCAAGTCCGGGTAAATGCAGAGGGTTTTGCCAGGAAGGTCCCCAGAAAAAATCAAACGAAAACAAACACTAACAGAACTTTCATGTCTGATCAGTTGTGTTTGGGTTTACAGCAACCTCCACTGCTATGTTGACCAACATGGTGGAAATCCTTGAATATCTTGATGTACACCAGAGTATGGATCACCTTTAATCTCAAGAAGGGGTTCCTGTGGAGCCTGGTTGGGTTGTGGCAGGTACCGACAGTTGAAGCGAGCTACAGCCTCGACTGTTGTTGAGGTCCTGGTTGTAGAACAGCCCTTCACTCTCCATGGGAAGGTTTGTGGGAGTTTGTTCATCCACTCCACATCTGTTTTGTAGATTTGGAGAAAGTGTTCAACCACAACACCCATGGTGTCATGTGGAGGACCCACTGTGAGTTTGAGGTCCGCTCCATGTATTACCAGAGCAGGAGCTTGGTTCTGGTTGCTGGAGGGAGTCTGGTTGGAGAACTACACAATTATATTTAGAGTTTTTGCAGCATTATCTACATACATTATCTACATTACCTACAAAAAGTCTAAATGTACTGCTGTAGTTCCCCTACCAGACCCCCTCTTTTCCCTGGCTAAACCTACACTGTAAACCCTAATGAGGTCACAGAATTTACTTTTTTGTAACAAATTACATGATAACATGTAATTTCTGTTATTAATATTTTTAAGTGTACATATATTAAATTTTATATTTTAGGTTGCCTCAAGTTGTTTTTATTTCACTTATAAATATTAGACACCAGATGTCTTTAGTTTTATTTTTTTCATTTCTCCATCCCAGAAATTTGTCATGACATGTAATATAATTTCTTTATTTTGAGGTCCCCAAAAGGTAGTTCAGAGTTCATGACAGAGCCTGTCCACCTTGGGATATAAAGGAGGGTTAAGTATGGTTGCAGCGCCCCTTAGCGGCTAATACTTGTCATTGCAATCCACATTTTCCTCGTGCATATCTGTTTCTGTCTGGTTCGAGTTTTTTTAATGCTTTCATGAAAAAGAATGTACTTTTATTCATTCATTTATTTTACAGGGATTGCACGAACCTAAAACACACAACAGGCGGTCATATTTTTTGGAAAAATCTTATTGTACTACTATTTTTTTATCGTTTACATTTTTCAATGCATTTAAGTTTAAATAATACGTTTAAAAATGTATACATATCAAATTATATCGTTTGTATATATAAACTATAGGGTAAAAAACATGGATAGGGTGATGTTAACATGCTTACTTGCTACAGGAAGTTGTTGCATATCAGTCCGCAACATTCGGGTTTTTCCGTAAGCGAACACGAGGTGCGTCCGCCTCCACGACTGTACCGTAACTGTACTGGCGCTCCGCCATTGGTTCCAAACCTTCTATCCGCCGGGAAAAGGAGGCGGGGCGAGCGGCTCAATGACTGTCGAGGCTGTGTTGACAGTTCAGAGGCAGCACAGCGGCGGGATTTGCGCGGGCCTACCGTACCGTAACCCCGCATGAAGCGGCCCGAGGACACCAACGGGACTCCACGTCTCCGAGCTTGACGCCCACCCTGGAGATGGTTGGGTGCGGGCTTCCAGACAGCACAAAGCGGCATCGAGGCGGGTCGGACGCACCGAACTGGCAGCCAGTAGCAAGTGGATACATGCGCGGCGGAGTGAGCGTGTTTTGGACACCTGAAATTTGAAAGAATAGATTCGCAGAAGTCCCGAGCCCGGTCCGGAATGGCGCGCGTGACACCCGCAGGTTGAGGTTTAATTCGACGAAGTTCCCCGTCAGAGTTCTGCTGCGAGGCTCGCGCGCCTGTGAAAGACTGTCCGTCCTGCACGTTTGACAGATAGCCAATCAAATCTGTTATTCAAATCGCTGCTCTTGTTTCACTGACTTGGCCTATAATCCATGCATGTGCTCCAAAATCCCAGAGTTCTCTATGCTCCAGACCAAACAGTATGGGAACCAACGGGTTAGACAGCCAAGAGCTGGAGTCAAAGGAAGAGTCCCGGACGGAGCAGCCGGACCCCCAGATGGAGCTGAGAGATGCCGCCTCAGAGCCGGAGAGTAGCCGGGACGCTCCACCGGCGGGCGGCGACTGTAACCCCCCTGAAGACGGCAAGCCACCCTCCGCACCGGCTCCTCCCGAAGCCGGGGCGCCCGACCACGGGGCCGGCTTCGTCCCTCCGGAAGGAGGCTGGGGCTGGCTCGTGGTGTTCGCCGCGACCTGGTGCAACGGCTCAATCTTCGGCATCCAGAACTCTTTCGGCATCCTCCACACCATGCTGGTGAAGGAGCACACGGACCCAGACGACCCCACGTCTCAGTTCAAAGTGGGTGAGTTCCGGACTCCCAACAGGTGGGGGGTGGGAGACGGCGGGGTTCCAGCCTGGACTTCAGCATCAAACGTGTTCTCCTCACCCCCATTACTGAGACTGATCCAGACTTAAAAAAAACTTTATTGAACACAACCGCATTCACAGAGCATACAAACAAATACATACTTAGAAAAAACTTTATTGTAAACAAACACAATCACAGAGCACATAAGCAAATGTATACTTAAAAAACTTTATTGAACATAAACACATTCACAGAGCATATAGACAAGAACGGATGTTTAAAAATATAAACACATTTACACAACAAATACACAAGTCCAGACTTAAAAGAAACTTGATTGAACATAAACACATTTACACAACAAATGGGTAAGTCCAGAATTAAAAAAAAAAAAAAACTTTATTGAAGATAAACACATTTACACAACAAATAGACAAGTCTAGACTAAAAAACAAAACATAACACTAATGGAGCATTAATATATTTTCTGAAAATGCACTCAGTTCATCCAGAAATGACCATAAAATGTATACACAATAGTTACAGCATGTAAACAAGAAATTATACGTTAAATTATAAAGTATAAGCTATAAATGTATAGTGTTCTTTGGAGTGTTAATATTTGTTTGAATATAATAAAATTCATAAAATTCATTTCTAGAATAAAACAAATAGGATAAAGGTTTCTTTTTCTGCATTTGTGCATATGCATTTGGTTTGAAAAATGTAGCATCTTCTATCTTTTTATTATCAAAACTAACAGTTGAAAATTAATGACAGTAGTACATTGTAATTTACTTTTTCTAAATTGTTCCAAATGGTTTCAAAGCTCAATCAACAACCCACAGGTATTGAAAAGGTGAAGTAGAGATTTATTGCAGAAGCTAGTTACTATAATTGGAAATTTGTGCACATTTTTTTGACAAATATTATGTCATGTATATTATTTTTTTAAGCACCTTTCTTTGATTTTATCATTATTGCACACTTTGTACTAATTAATATTAATGGAGAAAGTTACACCTCAAGGCATAATTTTAATCTGATCCAGAATTTTGATCATTCACACCCTAGGGGTGGAGCTACAGAGATATATCAATACCAAAAAATATTCACACCTCCCACTTGCCTCTCAATTTTGGAGTCAATATTTGTGTAATTATTGACAAAGTTTAAGACAAAATCAATACTCTGCTTAAACTAATGTGTTGTTCTCATCTCATCTCATCTCTGCTAAAACCCCACAATATTTAAAGCTCTAGCTCCACCACTGTTAACACCTTACCTTTGACATCGTCTATTCAGTGGAGGTGGAGGGAAAGACTTGATTGAAAATTGATTTGAAAAACTTTCAGGGACAACACTGCTTATCTGATCACAGTTACAGTTCAACTTTACCTGCTCAGGTGGACATTTTCTCACTGAATCAATTGATAAAGTCTTTAGTTTGAGACAAAAAGAATACACATAAAAATAAGGTATAAAATCATTACAGCTAGTTTTTTTTAAAGAAAAGTTAAATGTTTAATCCTTTTTCTATGGATGCTATTTTTTCACAACATTAAAAAAAAAACCAAATGTTGTCAAGCTCTACGCTGTGCCTGGGTTTACCCGATTAACCAACTCCATTCATCTCTACCAAATCCTCTAAATGGTCAAAGTTTGACTTGGTTTAGCTGGCAATTTGTGTTCAGTTGCCATGCATTTTGGAACCCAAAAATGGTTGTAGAAATGTGCGTGTCTACACGTTAACATGAGAGTTTTGAACGCATAAGCCTGAAATGCGAGTTTATATAGACAGTTAAATTCAACCTGGCTGCATAAAAACAACATTTCAGGATTTTTTGTGAGTTAAACTAATGCTTTCTTAAATGTTGCAGCACCGAGCTTTGGCTTTTTTATTTATGTTGCTAAACACATGCATTATATTTTTTCATAGATACAGTTGAACATATTGTTACAGATCCTCAGTTTTACTTCCAACCACATGTTTGTCTTGTTAAGATTTCCTCCAGACTCGCTTAGACTTTCAAAAGTGGAAACTTTTACATTTTGTCGCTGGAGAGTTTTGAATTAATTGCATAAGTGAAACCAGGAGAGCTCTGAGAGTGTAAGGATAATAACAGAACCTAAACAAATCCACTACATTTACCATTATTAGCAGATGTGCCCAGAGGTGTTGATGCTTTTCCCCTCTGGTTTATAGATATAAATGTTAACACAATAAGAGGAAAGACATCAGAAGTGATTGTTGGCCAATCTGATTAGAGATATAAATTCATTTCCAAGTAGTTTAGGGGTCATTGTTCTTCAAAAAACCTTTACATTTTACAATGCTGGAAAGTTGACAAAGCAAAAAGAAAAAAGTAGGAAAGCATAGAATAAGAGAAAATCCTTTTGTTTAAAAAAATATATTTACATAAGACATGAAAGAGGGAAAACCTTTTTGCAGGGAAAAAATGGGTACAGATGTAATGACATTGGTCTGGCAGCCAAACTGTTGCATCATGTCGCAGTACAGTGATCCCTAACCCGGCAGCAGAGCTGCAGCGCTCCGGGTTAAAGAAAAATAAATCAGTGTTGCAATAAGCTTAAAGTCCAAATCCCAACCTAGACAAAACTCAAGTCAACGAGTTTTGTTTAAATGTGAACAGAAGAGCAGGACATAGTGGTCATGTGTACATGACTGATTCTAAAGCAGAAAATAATGTGTTCAGCTGCTGCTTAGAAGAAAAAAAAGGCTAAAGAAAGGCCAGACATAATATAAAAAAAACAAAACAATGACATACATTATTCATAAAGTGAGTTTCAATACCAGTGATGGAAACTGATGTTATTTCCTCTTAAAGGTATTTTGAATCAAGTAATAACATCATATTTAGTTTTAAAGGGTGACCAAACAGGAAAGTTGGAGACTGTCTCCATCCACAGCCAAAATTTGAATATACAGTCAGAGGGGTGGGGCTTGGGGCCAGGACTGTTCTCATTAATGGAGCTGCAGATCATGATATGGGACTACCGGTACATGGTTTGACCAACCACAAAATTTAACTATAATACCTCGTTTCAACCTGTAGGAGCAGCACACTGACTGTTTTCGACTATATTTTCGAGAATTGAGCAATTTTATTTTAATTAGTCAAAAATGTGGCAATGACCAATAGATAGCACATTTAAAGCCCCATTTATATAGTTCAAAAGCAAAAAAAGTTGATTTAGGTTTTGGTTACCCTTTAAATGTTGCCACCAAGTGGAACCAACCCCTGAAAAAAAAAAAAAAAATAGGTGTCTTCAGACTGGACATATTTGGTTCATTTAAAGTGAACCAGATTCTGTTTCCCTTGCTATCTGAATCAAAATTTTAGTCTAAATACACCCAGGTGGACCCTGGCATTTGCATGGGATCGGTAAGGGGCGAGCACTTGCACCTTACTAATGAATAGAGTGTGTAAGGGCGCCGTACAACAGCATCCCCTGAACATCACAAGTGCATGCAACAGACATCAGCCTAACCAAAACTGATACTAATGGTACGTTCCAATCTCTATTACAGCCTTTGAGGTGGCTGTATGAACCTCGAGAGAAGTGCAAGACACTCAAGCACTCCCCTTTATGTGGCTGCTCTTCTCTACGACCTACATGCTACCAAGGGTATAGGTTGTATTACCAAATTTAGGGAAAGCAGCAGTGTAGGTGCAATGCCAATATCCTGTCAATATTTAGTGGATTAAGTTAGTACATTTTTATTAAAAACATTACTGCCTGAAAAATAAACCCTTCACCTCTTAAAATTTGTGGCTTTTCAAATAAAAAAATGTCTTGAAATTACTTTTCTCTGGATCAGTGAAAGCTAATTCGTTGTGGCGACCCCTGACGGGATATGCCAAAAGGTGAACAACAACATTTCAGCAGCTTGAGAGAAGCAGGTCTGGAATTTGGGTTGTTAGGAGCTTTCGTATATCCAGCCTTCAAAAATTGATCTGCACAGCTACTGGCTGGACAGGCTTGAATTCGGCTGTAATATCTCAGATTTGTATGGCGCTCAAACACTCATCAAAAGCACGCAGAATGGAATTGTTTTTGAAATTGCTGCACGTTGCAGCCTTGGCTGTTGAGAATCACTCAGAGAAAGAGTGGCAATTTGACCTTTTTTTTTTTCTTTTTAGCTTTTAATCTTGGTTCTCTTTCTTTTCATTACCGATGGTAAGAAGTCTTGCGGGTGCAACACTGAAATATGCTGAAACCTGGGTGGTTGTTTTTCTTAAACTGTTGCAGAGCTCCACAATCACACAAAAAAGAAAAAAAAATAAGGTCAGCGGCATGTAGGAGGAGATTGAAACGCTCCCTGGAACAGCTTCTCCCTATTATTCTAAGGCTACAGACAGTCATGAAAGAGAAAAAATAGAGTTTCTCTTTTTTGTGATTTGCCTTGTATCATCTTTTTTTATTCAGTACATTCAGTTGCTTTCAGGTTTTATTCAATCAAAAGCCTGAAAATGATTCTTTTTAATTGTAAAAATGAAATGTCTTTGACATTCTGTTCTCTTTCTCCCCTTTTTTTTCTTGACTTTGATCTAATCTGAGCTCCTGCTCTCGGTTGTACTCACATGTGAGAGGATTAGGTTAATAGTCTGAGGCTTGACCTTTTCCCCTCAAGATTAAGAGGAAAACATTTGTAAAATAGCAGGTGGCCATAGTTTTGAATTCAGTTCATAGGTTGAAAAATAATCAATGCGGAGCACTAACATGTGTGAACTGGATTCCGTTCTAGAAGGTAATGTGACTGGTGTAGGGAGACATGGAGAAAATAATGAACCGTTGAAGACAATAAAGTCATTTTTAGAGATATTAAGTTTTAGTGTAGCTGACAGTTTTTGATCACATCTTTTATGGGATTACAGGGTGGAAGCAGTTCATTTTGACTGAGAATATACAAAAAAAAGCAATGCAGTGCAGACGTGGGAAAGAACTGAATGATTAGTGGAGACATGTTTAAAATGCAGCTGAGTGTGATGACAGTCTGCAAAGCAGAAAATATGTGAAAGGAGCTGAACAAAGGATGAGAAATGATGTTTTATTGATTCATGAGATGATTTTGTAGTGCGTGGGCTGCCTATAAAGACTGGTATTCAAAGAACAAAAACTGAGAGCCTTCAAAGCGTATCTTTTTAGGTTCAAATGCAAAGCATCTTTTTTGATATTCTTAAGGTTTCTTCACAAATATAATGTTACATTTGTAGAGTTAGAGCAATTTGTGTTTTATGTGATCTCGAATGAATAAAGTCAGAAGAACCCTAAATCATTTTTGGTGTTTTTCTTTGTGCGGCTTTTTGAGACAACTTCAGTAAAATTGAATCGGTGAGCTCTAATTCAACTGACATGGACTGTGATGCTCAGAGGTGAGGTTAAAGTCCCCCCATGACAATTTTTTTATTAAAAAAAAATGTTCCCAGTAATGTTTAATTATGATTATGAAGTTTTTAACCAAAATCCCACAACCTAAATGTTTTTAAAAGCTATTTTTCTTGTTGATCTGAAGCCTCTGTTTTCAAAATATGCTCTGGTGCTGAGCTGAGTAGCTCCATCCCAGAACCCCCCTGGTCTGATTATAATAGCTCTGTCTCTCGCTAGTGTAAATTTTCATCGCTGCTACATAAAATCCAGCAGTATCGTTTTGAGGCGGATGTCCGCTCGGACGAGGAAGTGAAAAGCTTCGTGGATCGAACTTTCACTGTTCTACAATCCTTTACAACTGCGGTCAAATGAGCCGCCGTTCACATTTCCGTGGTCAAACCAAGAAGCTCTGTGGAGATTCGTAGAGATTCTCAGCGTTGCTACCATAAGTATTGTATAAAACTCGCACAAAAAAATCCAGTGACGGCTGATTTGACCACGGAAATGTGATTGGCATTGATTTAACTGCAGTCAATGGGAAGATACCATGTTCCCTTCTCCTACACCAACGGGTCAGTTTAGGGGTTTAGTGCATGTGCAGCAGAGCTGTTGTGATCTAAAGAAGATCATTAATTCAGTCTGTCTGAGACAGTTTGATTGACAGAGATTTGAAAGGAGAACTAGTTGGACATGCAAAAACAAAATGATTTAATGTTACATTTGTTCTCTTTCATAAGAAAAATACCACACACATGTTAAAAACTCAAAAAACAAGATTCTCATCTGAGGAGGACTTAAAAGCTGGTTGAGTGGGAACCCTACCCCACGGGTTTGTCAACAATTACCAATCTGTGGGACAGTTGGTATCGGGCTGCAGATCTAAATTTTTTCAGTTTTATTTATAATCTTTTTCCAAAGTAAATTTTATTTTAGAATCTCTTCACACACCGGACTCTTTCTTGACGCGCGTCAAGTCGCTGGGCCACTAGCAAAGTTAACATAACAATTAAAGATGTATTTGGAAAGTTTCCTTTTCAGAAAGAAAGAGTCTGTGAGGAAACAGAAGAAGAGCCTTCGGCTTCAAAGTAAAAGAAAGCTTCATTTAACAGACAAAACACCAGAGTCTTTACTCGAAATGTGGATTTATTAGGACAGTTGTTCCCACAGGCTATAATAATAATGTTTGTCTATCGTTACGAAGATGCTGCCGATAAAGTTGTCCAAACAATTAATTCACCTTTATTATTCAATTCAGAATATTCTAGTTTTAGCCATCTATATTTAGCCATCTCACATTAGAATTTGGAGAAGACTGAAGCTTCCACTTTGACAGTTATGGGTTAAAAAGAAAATCTATACCATATTATACTGGTTCTTACATCAGATCTAGTTTATAAATTAAGTGCAGAGATTTCCGAGTGAATGAAGATACCTTTAACCCTCAAAAGTTACTGGAAGCTAAAATAAAAATCAGATGCCCACTTCAACCTCGTACAGGCTTTAGTCAGTTTTAATAAAAGGAAACGCTTACTTCCATCAGCCCAGTCAGATCAAATGTAATGCCATGCTTATAAAAAGCAGCAAGAGGAAAAATATTCATATGCAATAATGTGCTGCACTATTTGACAGTGTTTTAAACAACATTAATGTCGAATTCTCCTCTTCGATTACAGGCAATGTGGTTCAAATAAAAACTGAGACTGGGATCTGCTGTAATAAAAAACCATATTGCTCAACGTTGTGTTCCAAATATCACAACCGTCTGTGGCCTTGCTCTGTTTTGTTTAACTTGGCTGCTGTCAGCAGGAAGGCAAAAAGTGACCTCACGAGTCTCTGTGAGAAGATTTGACATGTTTCGTAAGGAGCTCGTTCGATTTTCTCATTGAGCTATCGATGCGGTAATTATTGATAAAGCTGCTGCATCAACCTGAAGCTGGAACACAGCAGCAGCTACATAGATTGATGTTTAGCCAAAACCCACCAGCACACGCATTTATCAGAACTTTGCATTCGATGTGTGTGACAATCACATTTGTTTGGAGGCCTCACATTAACTGCAGGATGTTTAGGCCACACACTCAGATGATTGGAATATTGTTGTGTTGCCCTAGATTCCTCCAGCATCACCAGGGCAGCTGGAGGTCTGAAGTTGGCAGGTTAGGGTGCACTCTGACATTTTTGGCAATAACAAGGGCAGAGAAACGGGTTCAGTTAAGAACAGAGTCTTAGGAGGCTTTGCAGGCTAAAACAGACTAGGTATGCAGTTAAGTCATGAGATGGATTCACAAAAATGGATTTGCTTTTCATTCATTTTTCTCATTATGCCTTTGCTTTCTATTTGCTATCAATATCAGAATTAAGACTAGAAAATGATTAACTTACAAACTAATAAACAAAAAGCCCTTTAGTTAAAACAGAGTTCTATGATAACCTACTAAATGTATAAAAATTAATAAAAATGTGCAGTTTAAAAAAGCTTAAATTTGTAGCGGCAAGTGAAATGGGTGGAACCAAAATCTCTCTGCTCCGCCCCATTCTGATGCATCCACTCGTAGACAAATAGATCCATGAAGGTCTTTGTTTTACTCATCTGAGCTGGAATCAGGACCTTTGAGGGGCTGTAAGCTGGTGAGAGCGCAAGTAAACAAAGATTTCCTGAGTTATCAGTGTGGGGTTACTTCAAACCAACAGTTCCGGTGTTGCAGGTGAATTTCAAAAGAATGTAGCCTAAACACTGCAGCTAAAGCTCCGGTGTTGAATGATTTTCACAGACTGTTTTCACTAAAAGTGTCCGCTTGATTGCGCCCTGACGTAGCCTGTGTGGAAGCACCTTCATATGTATATTCTAATAAAATAATAATAATAAATCTTATTGGAGGCTGTTACACTTGCAAACACATACAGGAATGGGAGATTATGTTTTTTTTTCGCAGAACGACTGAGTGCATTGGTGCAACAGAATTTTTTTTAGGCGCACCAATGAAAAATCTAGTCGCAAATGTGACCAAATTGGTCTCACTTTAGAGTCCTGTCAAGGAAATTATATTTTTTAGCAGTCTGCTTAATAAATCGAATATGTATCAACACCGCAATACAAGTTTATGCAATACACATCTCGTGAAAGATGGCATACATTACAATAAATGGTTACATTAAATCTTTATACACATGCGTAGCCAGAGAAAGTATTAAAAAATGCACAGTACTACATTGTTCTCATTTGTTGTCTATATTAGTTTTGGTCACTACTACAAAAAGGTAGATACTTGTTCTTGCCGTATAAGTAACGTCGACTTGTATTTCAATTAAACTGTTGCAGTGAAATGGAAATGATGAATTAGTGGATTTTTGTTTTGCTATTTGTTCATGTATTGCAAGTCATATCGTCATTGCGATCACTAAAATTGCACATTGCTAGTTTTCCTCAAATTGCACAACCCTACTCTTAGCTAAGATGCTCATTTCCTTACACTTTTAGCCTCAAAGGAAAAACAGTCTGTGTTTGGTGTTGTCCTTGGAGGAAAGTTGCAACAGGGACAATTGATGCATATCAGACTGAACAAGTCTTGGTAAACATGCTGAATGCTGTACAGTTTGAAGAAAAGCATAACGAAAAAGTTTTATTTTTTAAAGATGTGGGAAAAATGAATGGAATTGGTTTGAAGAGTTGCTTTCACTCCATATTTTTCTTTTTTGTAGAACCATGTCCTTCTAACGGAATGAAGACCAAGATTAAGTTTGTTTCCCATTATAAAATGTATCAGGATAAGTACCTAATAATAACTGTCTGGCAAGGTGGAGGTGGGGTGATGGTTTTGGTCTGTTTTGCTGCCATAAAAATCACAATTTCTACCACTTTACTTAAATAGACAACTAAAAGATGTTAGAAGGAATCAAAATCAGTATTAAACAGATTCAACACATAATACATTTATTTATGCCAATTTTACTCAATTTAGCGTCCTGGAAAACACATTAGTCTGGTTTAAATTCTGCCAGTCTGGCCAGAGAAAATGTTTGCTTGTTGGTGCCATCACAATATCCTACTTAGATCACTCCACAGGTGTCCCACTAGGTGCTATTCTGGAGTCACTATAATTTTCCATATACATAAACGACTTAATAAATTTTTATCCAAGTTTTCTTATTCAGATGTATACTAACTATGGATGTAACAGTTTGGTCAAGCCATGATTCGATTCGATTCACAGTTTTAAAGTCAAGAATTTGATTTTTTTCTTAATTTTCTTCATAACAGAGTGAATTTAAGGTATTTTAAGGCCAAGTATGTTATCTTTTAGCCCCTTACATCAAACTGTTTGTTTTCCTACTAATAGAAAGGATTGAATACAATTAAAGATTTATACATAATACTGAAATGATCACAAAGCCTTTCATACTCAGTTCTTGTTGTGCACCACGTATGACAAACAGTGCTGATGACATTTCTCCATGCAGGCTGCTGTGCCATGACATATTATAAGGACTTGTTTCTGATGTTGTAACAGATGAAGTAAGACTAACAAGCTGATAATGTTCTTTAAAATGCTATGTAGAACTAATGCTATCCTTGGAGATTCTAAGCTAGTAGGGTATCCATAGTTCACTATAAAATCTACCCCTTTATACGTTCACAGGTTTATTCATAGTTCTCTATTTTAGTAAGTTTTTCAATGTCTGCACCTAAGAACTTGTGTGTGGTGAAATCTTTTTGACAGAAATAGCGTTTGCGTCAGCAGTGTATCTTCCTGCTAACCACCTGCAAAAGAATATTTCATTTTATTGGTCTTAAAGGGAAAGACTTGTATAAAACCCATGCTCCTCTGCCTCCTGGCTTCCGCAAACAGTGCAAAAAAATGTATGGCTATTGTTTCATTTGCAGTGAGAACGCTACGCGGTGCCAAATACACTCCTGTGCATTGTTTTGTTCTAGGAAATCTCCAGCGTCTGTGCGTCAGCCACAAACAAGGTCCTGCTTTTTGGTCTCTGTACTGCTTGGAGCTTAAACTGAAAAAATAAATATAGGGGTTTTTAACGGCTGGTATTGTTCTGTACGCTTTGCAGTGTCAGCTGAGTAAAGGTCTTTTGTAACCACTCAAACAAAGGAAAACAAAGTCAACGTATCTGTACAAGAACAAAGTCTTATTACTATTGATAGTGGCTCTGTTAGAAGCATATTTGAGGTAATTTTCTTTAAAGTGAGATGCACTGTACAGACAAAAAAACAGCGATAAACCTGCCTGCATTGTTTTATGCGTGGATCGTGTAATGAGTTGCTTTGCATTCTCTGCATTGGTGGTATGATGTCCTTAATACTTTATAACGCCAATAATAGGAAAACATTCACATTACTCTAAAATAAACGTTACTTTTTGGCAAACTAAAAGGCCAATCACACAAAACCTAATTAAATCTTTTCCTGTCATCCATTGACTACAAAAAGGTTAAATGTTGTGATTTTGTTTTTGGTCTTTTGTGTGTTTTGGCGCACATTTTCTGTAAGATTTTACTTGAGATTAACTTTGACTGTTTTAGAAGTGCAAGGAGTGCTTTAACAAAGTAAAAGTTCCTTTTGTAAATCATTTTAAGCCAAAAATTGTTTAGAAGTAGACTCCTCAACAAGACAGAAAATCTGCTGTAACACCAACTTTACATTTTTTTTATGATGCATCTTGCTGTTCTTTTGAATCCGTCTAACTCTTGACATTAGTTCTAATGAAAAAACTGTTAAATGAAACAATTTCATTTGAAAACAAATTATATATACCTAATAGGGTTTTATGATAATTATAATATGAACAGGAATCAGAGTATCAGACTGTGATAGCAAAGAGAAATGTAAGAGAATAAGCACAGTAGGACATTGATAAGGACTAAATGTTATGGAAAGCTACTTTAGTCAGAAACAGGCAGACGGCTGGATCCAAGTGCAGCAGGTTTATTTGGCACAGAAAGGGCAACAGGCGTGATGCACAGCTAAAAGTCCACAAAACTAAATGAGGGTCAGGCAGGCAGGGGGTGAAGCACCAGTATGAGGGCATCAGAGAAAAACCAGAGTGGTCAGGATCCAGGTGAGGGTCAGACGGCAGACGAAGCAGGGTCAGAAGAAGCAGAAGACCAGGTCAGGTTGAGAACACTCAGATATGCAGGCAGAGTGGCACAAACAAGACTTCGCATTTCAGTTAAAGACTGCCAATTTGCAACTAAAGTTGTGAAAAACCTAAACAGAGGTTTGATAATAAAGGCAGCAAAGATTTTTGTATTGTCTTTAATGCAAACATTTCCCTCAACTTGTTTTTAAACTTAAAGTAGTCCCCCCAAGGATTTACAATCCAAGAAAACCACCCTTCCATTGGGGGCAGCTGGCAGACTGACTCCCGATGGTGGGCAACCCCCCCCACACACACACACAGGAACACCCCCACCCCCATCCACACATACACACACCATGCCCAAGTTCCCCAGCCCACCACATTGAGAGCACCCCCCCCCAGGCCCCACCCCCCACACAAGGAGAGAGGAGCCAAGAAGGAGCCAGCCCCAACGGCAACATCTTTGCACTTACATCTTTAATGTCTCGGATTGTTGTCAGTGAATCTCTACACCATTTTTGTTTTTTTAATTCAAACTACACTGACTTTTTTATATATTGCTGCCCGCAGAGAAATTTCTCTTCCTACTTATGCAGGGAATTCAATAAAGCAAGGATCTAAAATCTGAAGCTCTTGGGGGAAAAAATATGTGAAGGAATGGATGGAAATATTCCAGCAAAAGCAAAGCAAAAATAATGGGAAGAATCATTTGAAAACTGATGTATAGAACTTTAAAACATATATTTGAAATTTGCAATCAGTAAATGCATGGCAGTAAATGAAAAAAAAAAGCTTATGTGTGGAGCAGCAGAGCTCACGTTACAGAAATCCTTGTACCTGTCTCTGGAGTCTCATTTCCATTAAACTGTGGGACTCGTGTGACCCATTGCCAGAATCCCTTACTTGTTATTGGATTTAAAAGGTGTCCCATGTGGACGATTTTAGCTTTTAATTTAATAGAAGGTGGTAAAGCTAAACCACAGGTCATAAATGCAATTGCATTCATTTGTTAATCCTCACAATCTCTTATGCATATTATCTTAACTAAAATGTACGCAGTTTTTATGTAGACACTATTAGTGAATAAAAATCACCATGTGGTAAAGCCCATCCGTAGATGGTGAAGTATCTTCATGTGAATTAGTGTGGTTCATGTCATGAATTTCGTATTTTTTGACAAATGGAAATGTAAAACTTGTATGACAGGACAGCATATATGCAGTCTGAGTAAGGAAATACCTGGAGGGCAATTGAAGGACAAGATGGGGCATGTTTCCCCTTGTTACTTTACCGGAGATAGTGTATAAATAACGAGCAAGCAATAAGACGAATTGTAAGAAACTGCATGGATGCCCACTGATGCTCCTAATGTTTCATATTGTATAGACTGTTAAACAACCAGCCTCAACAAGGTCATTTTCACTGACATCTTTGCATGCTAGTTTGAGTGACATTTGGCCTTCCAAGGACTGTAATCTTTGCTCTGTGCACAAACAGTGCCTTGTTTGCTTTACGGGATTACAACAGCTCATGCCGTGAGTTATGACTGACCTCTCCTTTCTGCTCCCTCTGCAGCCTGGGTTGGGGCCTTGGCCATGGGCATGATCTTCTTCTGCTCCCCTGTGGTCAGCATGTTTACCGACCATTTTGGCTGCAGGAAGACAGCTGTCAGTGGGGCCGCGCTCGCTTTCATAGGGCTTCTCAGCACATCGTTCGCAAAGTAAGAACCATCCTGCCGAAAAACCACTGCAGTTTAAATAGGAATACAGGGTTATGACCGGCTGAAACTGCACCTTAGAAGCATTTTGAGTGGTATGAAGGCTCTAGTCTTCATGATTAGTTAAATGTACAGTATAACAACCCAGCATACAAGTCCGTGAGGTAGATCATCTTCATTAAAATTGTGCCAAAGCTGCACAATATTTTCATTTGTCCCTGTTAGTAAAGCATCAGTAGAAGTTAGTGGTTGTTGATGAATCATGATTATAATTTCTCTCTATGTATTTTTTTCTTGCTTTCTCAAATAACTTTTGTCTCTTCTCTGCAGTTCTTTGATTCTTCGCTACTTCACATACGGCATATTGTTTGGATGTGGCTCCTCCTTTGCCTTTCAGCCCTCGCTGGTGATCCTTGGCCACTACTTCCGCCAGCGTCTGGGCTTAGCCAACGGTGTGGTCACTGCCGGAGCCAGCCTCTTCTCCATGGGTCTGCCAGTTTTACTTGATAAAGTGGTTGAGCCTCTGGGCCTCAGCAGAACGTTCCAGATCCTCAGCCTCTTCATGCTGGTCCAGGCCCTTCTGGCATTAACGTTTAAACCTTTACTCCCCTCTGGGGGTGCCATGGGCCCGCCTGCCATGGGGCCTGGCCATTCTGATTCCCAGACTCAGGCAGCAGCCCAAGCTGGGAGCAAGTGGGGCAAAGCAATCACTAGGATCAGAAAGTACTTCAACCTGCGTGTCTTTCACATTGTGACGTACCGGGTGTGGGCGTTTGGAGTTGCCACGGCTGTTTTGGGCTACTTTGTGCCATACGTTCATCTGGTAAGACATCTTTTTTTTCAGACAATTTTTTACATACTAAATAAAGATAAACCAGACAAATGTATTTTTTTTTAAGTTGGTATATCATTTTTAGTGTATACCTATTAAATCTAGCTTCTTTTTTTGTTAAATAAAAAAAAAAACAAGTAAACAAGTGTTGGTGAAGAATACTGCTTGTTTTAGAGGTTTATTGTAATATATTTGTCATGATTCAGTGCTTAGGTTTTGTCATGTTGTCATGTTTTCCCTCTCAGTCTCACCACGTTCAGGTTAACCATCCACAGCTGTCTTCATTTAGTTGATCATCCTCAGTGTATTTAAGTGTCTGGTTTTCAGTTCTCATTGTCAGGTCATCTGCTCTTCTACATTCTGTTGCCTCACTGGTTTGTTCTCCTGGTTTTTGTCATGTTTAAGTTACTTTAGTAAATAGTTATGTTTCTGCTACCAAGTCTGGTCTCCTGCATTTGGGTCCTCCACCACCATCCCTGACAATATTATATTATTCCTCATGAATCTGTGCTAGAATTACAATAAGAAAAACATTTTAACATAAAATCCTTATTCATATCTGGTGATGAAATATTTATTGTGTTTACACAAAAAGGGTAATTATAAATTTAAATGACTTTCTTTTACAATTTGCATCTATTTGGAGTTACCGATTGCGTAAAACTTTTTTAGTTTTTATTATTATACCAATTTTTCATTTTGTAAAAATGACTTGAAATCAGTATTAGACCAGTACTACAATATACCCCGAAGATGAGAATGTGCCCATCTCATCTTTTTTCAATTAGGAGAGATATTAGGATTTATTTGTAAGATGGTACAATGTACGTGAATTAAAGTCCTCCTATGACAATTTTTTATTTAAAAAAAAATTTTCCCAGTAGTGTTTTAATTATGATTTATGAAGTTTTTAACCAAAATCCCACTACCCAATTTTCTCAAAAAGCCATTTATCATGGTAATCTGAAGTCTCTGTTTCCAAAATCTCCTCTAAGTGGGGATGGCTTGAATGACTGAAAAATGACTAAATAACTCAAAAAGCACGATTTTCATCGGAGAGAGACTTCAAGTCTGACAGTTAAACCGATTAAACTAGTTAAGCTGATAAAAGCGCACTCAAAAGCGCACTCAAAAGCGCACTCAAACACGCACTCAAACGCGCACTCAAACGCGCACTCAAAAGCGCACTCAAAAGCGCACTCAAAAGCGCACTCAAAAGCGCACTCAAAAGCGCACTCAAAAGCGCACTCAAAAGCGCACTCAAAAGCGCACTCAAACGCGCACTCAAACGCGCACTCAAACGCGCACTCAAAAGCGCACTCAAACGCGCACTCAAACGCGCACTCAAACGCGCACTCAAACGCGCACTCAAAAGCGCACTCAAAAGCGCACTCAAAAGCGCACTCAAACGCGCACTCAAACGCGCACTCAAACGCGCACTCAAACGCGCACTCAAAAGCGCACTCAAACGCGCACTCAAAAGCGCACTCAAAAGCGCACTCAAAAGCGCACTCAAAAGCGCACTCAAAAGCGCACTCAAAAGCGCACTCAAAAGCGCACTTAAAAGCGCACTTAAAAGCGCACTTAAAAGCGCACTTAAAAGCGCACTTAAAAGCACACTGAAGCAACAGTGTGCCTTATATTCCAGAGCGCCTAAAATAAGAATTGATTTTGGTTGTGCTTACTGATGTTGAAGCAATTTTGAGAGGTAAACGGCGCTCTGTCAAAACATTTGGTTGGGTGGTATTGTAAATATGCTAATGCTGCAAATGTGTAACTGTTTTTAGTTGAATTTCTTTTACATGTTTTATGTACATTTTTTACAGGTTGGGAGTTAGCATAGTCACAGTAGCTGTTGTAATGTTTGTTTAGGTAGATCATCCTTGAAATTGTGCCAAAGTTTCACTAGCATTCCTCTTCCCCTTGGTAATATCTTCTGTTTGTTTAACATCAACATGAGTTGCTTTGCTGATGACACTGAGCTCTATATTTCGACCAAGGTCAACTTTTCACCCCCCCACCAGCTTCTTTCTCAGAACCTAGATCCCAGTTGTCTTTTAACTTTTCATCTTACCAGGAACAAACCAGAACTTCTCGTTGATACCAGCACTCTTTCTAAACTTAAAAGCTTTTGTCCCTCTATTAATTATTCCATAGTTACCCATTCCCTTCAAGTTAAAAGTTGAGTTGAGTTTCATTCTTGACGTTATCTTGTCTTTTTACAATCACATCATCAATCACCCCAGATCCCTTGGCCCCCCAATGGCACCTCTAACCATCCGTCCTGGCCCATAGCCTCATCACTAATGATCTCCTCTTCAACCTTCCCCACAAATCCATCAACAGGGTTCTGCTGGTTCAGAACTCAGTGGCTTGCATAACCACGTCTGTTTATATTTGTCCTTGTTTTACCATGTAAAAACCTTTGGCCATGCTTCAACAAAACACTGCACTCCACTATGAGGACATTGAAAACCACAAAGTCTCTAAAATGAGGCCAGGCCTTTCCAAAACCTTAATTTAAATGTTCATGCTATTCTGATGTAGATTTCCTGCTGTGATTCAGATCACTGCTCGTGTGTTTGACCCACTTTCAGTCAAGGCGGCTGGATTCGATCTAAAAAAAATTGTTGATAGACTCCAGAACTGAGATCATTCCTGCACAGTGTCTGCACCCTGTAGCTTTGACACAACCTTAAGTCCTCACACACCCAGGCTGCAGGTTTGAGAAGCGTTTCTATCTATTGAGCATGATTTCAAAACCAAAACAAATCAGGTTATGTTTGCCTTCGCTGAATCTCCATGTTCCTTCTTTTTCAAGCAAGAGCTTCTTCTTCAAATTTGGATTATTATTTAGTTTTCTCCAACTTTGACAGTGATAAACTGAGGCCTTTATGTTCTGCATGCTGTTGATTCTTTGCCCTTTGGTGGTTTGTGGACTTCATATTTGCAACCTGCTGGGCCTCTGCTATTCATATGCTGCCAAACCCCAAGATCAAAACTGGCATTTCTCAGTGTTTTATTATTTGGACCACATTGGGGATATTACTCCTGTAATACCATGTATTGCAGATTGTACTTTCAGGTTTTAAAAAGTTAGCTTTGAGATTGTGTGACGGAGGAGGATGAGTGTGAAGCTGCAGCATGGAGCTGTAAAGCTGATCTCCCTCCATCCAGATGTCTGATGTTCCAGCTCTGGCCTCCCTCTGTCAGTACTGTTGTTTCAGGCCAAAGCCCAGATGTAAACACAGCCCCGGTCTTTGTATCAGCTCGACCACTTCAGGAAGCCTCTCCTGTATGGCCTCTCTGTATCCCTAAACACGCTTATCCTATGGCCAGCGATGAATGTAGAGCTCTTCAAAGCAGATCAGATATTTTACAGGGACCAAGCGTCCTTGCAGGAAGCACCTCAGACGAGCAGTTTCATGTTTTTTTTTTTTATCTGAATCAGGAGAGTCTGACCTATATGTGTTAGCTCTTCCTGGCCCGCTGTTATAAAGTTTTGTTCATGCAAACATGCAAGATCTTGATTTAAAAATTTAACAGATCAGTTTTTAGCATCCAAAACTCAGCTGACCTCTTAACCATGTTTAGAGAAAGCTTACCGCGTAATAGCTCTGTGTTTTTGTGCATTTCAGATCAACTTTGCAAAGGAGCAGTTCAAGGAGAATGAAAAGGAATGGGTGTTGCTTGTTTGCATTGGAGCTTCATCTGGGGTGGGACGTCTCGCTTTCGGCAAGATTGGTGACCTCATTCCGGGTCTGAAGAAGATCTATATGCAGGTCAGGGGCGGACAGCACACCAAAAAAATACCACTTGTCTGCTTTTTTGTTTTATTCATGTATCTTTCTTTGGAAAAAAAGTGTTACACAATCAAAAGTGGATCTTTAGAAGCAAAATATTGTTTTGGTTTTTTTTTTTTTCTTCATTAGGGGATTTAGACTCATATTTGTAGAAATTCTTAAATAATTCAACTTTTGATATTTTAATTTGTCATTGAAATATGTTTTTTTAATATATTTTCTTTTGAAATTGTATTAATATATACTGTTTAGGATGAAAATCAGCTTTGCTTTTGCCAAAAAAAAGAAGAAAAGAAAAATTTCACTTAAAGCTAAAACAATGATTCTGCTCTAAGTGAACAGAGGGTGGTAAAACCCACTGTGTGTTTGTCAAGACAGATGGGATGTTTCAGGACAGAATCTGTTCCCTGTTTTAAAGCTGCCTTACTATAAAGTACAGTGAGATCCTTTCATTAAGAAAAAAGTGATTTCCCAATTAAGCTTTGAGCATAGTTTTAAACTAAAGTGGATAATTTCAGAAAAAAAAAAACCATACTTTTGTACAATTTACTCCCACTTTCCTTCAGTCTTTGTGTTTGGATGAACTACCTGCTATGTGCCTTGTTAATCTTTTTTTATCTACTTTACAATTTGCTCTATTCATTTATCTGCCAAAGTTTGATATTTATCCTTTTATCACAATCCCATCTTTTTTTTACATATATAATTTGATTCTTTTACACAATAATTCCACAATGCACCTGAAACTGTCCAAAAACTCAATTTCGAGTTAAAATATTGGGCATTTTGTTTCTCTTCCATATCTCTGCTTTTGTTTTTCATTTGTCATCCTTTGGTCTAATATGTCTGCTTTGATCTCACTGGTTGAGAGGAAACCGCTTCAGCTTTGCTGTTGTATGTTTTTTTTTCTTTTTCCTCTGAAGTGTGTTGTATTCTGTTTGTAATCTGGCTCGAGTTTTAACCGATAGCATGCAAAGTTAGACCGCGGGCGCCTGAATGTTTATCTTGAATTTTTTTCCACTGGAAATAATCTTCCTCTTTGTAAAGTGATGGACACCAGATTGTTTCAGAGTTGCTTTATAAACCCTCTGAGGCTGAAATGCAACAATGGATGCTGCAGTAAGACCATTGCTGTGTCGAGTTTAGACCATAAAGTTATGTGCACTGGAGGCTCTTTAAGGTCACCCATTAGATTTTCATCAATGAGAAAAAATCCTGAAAGTAGGAGGAGCATCTTGGCTGGAATTTACTTCACTTGACTCTACAACATTCTAAAAATAGAATAGCACCTGCCTGACAATCAAGGTAACAGAAAATAACATACAAATTTAGGCTATAATTTAAAAAACATGATTTAGCCCCTGTGGTCATGTTTCAAAATTGGACCAATAGTGACATTGATCCTTTTTGAAACCAGCCTCTTGTGGTGGTTTAAGAAACTGCAACTTTTTTTTCTTTGATGGAGATGAATAAATCAAATCATAAACAGAAGTTCGTTGAAATGAATAGCAGTTTTTCATATTTCATATTTTGCAATAAAAATGAATTTACTCTGATTTTCTGCACATAATAAATCCAGAACTCCAGGATTTTTGCTGTCTTGTTTCAGGTGGTTTCCTTCATGGCTCTGGGACTCATGTCCATGATGATTCCTCAGTGCGCAGTGTTCGAGGGGCTGGTGGTGGTGTGCGCCTTCCTGGGACTTTGCGACGGTTGCTTCCTCACCATGATGGCCCCCATAGCTTTTGAGCTGGTCGGGCCCATGCAGGCCTCGCAGGCCATCGGTTACCTTCTTGGCCTTATGTCTCTGCCCATGACGGCAGGTCCACCCATCGCAGGTGAGAAACTCCTGTTTTTTCTTTTTATTTTCCGTCTTGCATTTTCTTGCTCTTTGGTATTTAATCCAGAGTGACCTCACTGTAACAGGGCTCCCTTTACTAATATGTCAGCTGACATCAAGAAAATGGAGAAAGCGCTGTCTCAGAAAAATAACAATCAAAAAAACATGCAATGAGTAAAGAAGATAGATGCACTGGAAGCTTGATTTTTACAGTCACCTAAAACCCAGCTCAAACTGGTGTTCTTCACTGTAGACGCTCCTTTAAGACAATCTTTTTTCCCCCGTGATTTTGTGTGGTATGGACACCGATACATTTTTGTTTTCCTGTTGTTTTAGCTGCTTTCAGCTTCAACATGAAGTTTAGCTGGTTATCTCCTGGCTGCAGCTCTGCACTGCACCTGAAACTCTGAATCCTCCTGTTGATTGGCCCAATGAAAAGTTTCTGGAGATCAGTCAGTGTGAAGCTTCATCCACACTGTCCTCGGCAATGCGCGTTCAAGCACCCACTCTATGTAAATGTGCATACATGTACGTTTCAGGCTTCTGTGTTCTCGCTTTCATGCATATCTACACAATCTTCTACAACAGGCTCTACTAAGTTTAACCAGGTTGAACTTTGACCGATCAGGGACTCGGCCAGGACTCTGACACCAAGTCTTTTATATATCGCAATAGAACTGTGAAAGAAAAACCCTGGAGCAAGATTCACCAGATTTGCATTGCTTTCACATACAACTGCAGGTGGTGAACAAGCGCTAGTAAAGTCCAGTGTGAACACCATATGCTAAACGCATGTCACATGGCTGGTATGTCCGTAGCTTAAGTCCTAGGCCGAATCCGAATTCTCCCCCTACCCCTTCTCTCTTCCCCTACATTTAGCCCTCCAAACGGAGAGTTATGGAAAAATTGTGTCCAATTTCCTTCCTTGCGCCTTCCAATAATTACAATGACTTGCAGTTTGTGACAGACATGTATAAAAGGCCCAAACTAAGTGTCTAAATGAAAACTATGTCTTAGAAAGACTCAAAAGAAAATTGCTGTGATTCCTCTTCACAGGTCTCCTGCACGGTTATTTCGGCAACTATACAGTGGCGTTCTCCCTGGCTGGGGTGCCTCCTATGGTGGGGGGCGTGGTTCTGTTCTTTGTGCCGCTGATCCACCGCAGGCTTCAGCGAAACCAGGCTCCCCCGGAGGACACCACTGCCCACATGCTGCCAACAGCGCTTCCAGCGGGAGAAGCCAAGAGCTGCTCCAACGGAGACATCCTGCCAGGCTACACCGATGTGGAGACACACATCTGAGTCACGTCCTACAAAGGTTGCACACACACAGCCTCTCAAAGTTCCAGCAATCACTTCCTTTTTTACATTTTTTTGTTTTTTTTCTTCGCTTGTTTTGTAGGGATTCAGCCCACCAGCACTTTTCTTACCCTTACTACGCCTACGGACTTCCTGTTCTTGTTGGCCGATCTGATCTCCTCCCTCCTGAGATTCCATTAGCTGTTTGCTGTTTTTATGCAAAGAGAAGGTCAGCGTTGGATGAGTGCGGAAGACGAATAGAAGAACTGCAATTACTTAAACAGCTCGGTCGTAGCAAACTGTTAGAATGCAAGAAATAAGGAAAAAAAAACAGTCCCACATTGTTTTAAAGCATTTATCTCTGCTTTAAAGATGCAAAACTTTTGTTTTAATTTTTTAAATGAATATATGATTAACAAAAAAAGGCATAGACAGTGACATGTAGTGAAGGGATCATTTCAAAGTTCATTTAGCAGTACCTCATTTTTCTACTTTTGGTATCTCTGTGCATTTTATTGACATAGCTCCACTGAAATCGTCTTTTTTGTTATCTTTGATTTATTAACATGTTACACTTTAATGTGATGCAGTACTTTTTTAAACAACTTTTGAGAAAAATCATAAAAGAGGAAAAGGATACTTCTGATAGACGCAACCGCCTCAGCTCCTCCGACCTCAAGCTTTCCGATCGTGGCGCTCTATTCCCAACAGGATCCAAAGCGCAAAGCTGACGGACCTTAATCTCTTTGCCACTCTGCCTACGTGTGATACTGACGTGTCACTGGAGTAGCTGCTAATTCCCACAATATGCAATGAACCCTTCTCTTCATTTGAGGTCAGTGAGTTCTTTTATGTGGGAGCAGGTTACACAAACTTCAAAAAGGTGAGCATCTGCTTCCTGCTTTGAGACGGTAAAAAAAAAAAAACAACAGTCTTTGTAATTTTTTTTTAATAGCTTGCAGGTGCTGGACAAATCCACAGAATCTATGCAGAAGTGTTTATGCAGATGTTACAGGAACCTGAGGATTGTCTTTACCTCATATTGAAAAAGGAATTTTCATGTTACTAGTGCAGTTTCTGTGAATATGTCGGTTTGCATTTTAGGTGGGTACTGATGCATTTGAGTGCTTTTTTTATGCTGGTGTATTGATCAGCTTTCAAGCCGTGGGTGGATGGAGGGAAAAGTTCTGATGAGCTCACTTGTATAGAAGTTGTGTTCGGGTGAAAAAAACAGTCAGACAGGAGAAGCTCTTAGTAACTTTAAGATTCCGTCTCTGAAACCCCCATGATGAGCTTCCTCTTATCTAGGGGTGTCAAACTTTGTCCCAAAAGTTTTAACATTTCCCTGCCCTACCCGCTGCTGAGTACCTGGATCAGGTGTGTTTGCTTATACTAGCTACCGGAGCAAATTTAGTTCTAAAATGAGCAGAAGACCAGCCTCCAAGGCTCGCATTTGTGCTCCCAATGCACCTTAGAGGGGCTTTTGTTTGAAATATTTTAACCCATTTTTGCCCCAAAACAAGCTTTATAAATTCACAAGGAGTTTTTTATTGTAAACCCAGGGCTATCTATTTTTTTTTTAGTTCCCAAACATGCTGGAATAAAAAAAAAAGAAGCTGAGCCTGCTGCTCTCATACTGTCTGCAGAGTCCCAGTATAATGCAGGAGTTTGCATTTGGCCAGAAATGCAAATACAAGAATCCCGCTGCTATAAACTGGAGGAGTAAAATCAGACACATGCTGCAACAAATTCTGACTCCTGTGAATGTCTGTGAATGCTCAAACAGTCATGAATCCAAACAGAGCCCCCCAACAGAGGAGGCTGCAGGGATTTTCCTTTACACCAGTCATGTCACAGCTTCAATATCTCAAATTCTAACATTTATTTTGAGAGGCTGTAATACCGTGGAGTATGTGTAGTGCTGTGTAGTACATGTGTACTAGTGTAGTGGTAATGTATCTGCGCGGTAAAAGATCATGGGGGGAAGGAAAAGGGAACGCCCTGATGCTGGTCTGGCATTTCTTTCCATTATCCTTTGCTTTCATCGAGGACTTCCTGCTCAGTATACATTTTTTAAACATTTAGAGGGAACGGATAACTTGAGTTAGAAAACTCCTTTACTTTTATAAAAAAAAAATCTCACAGTTGATGTTATTAGCTGCTTTTAAAAAAAATAATTTTGACAAGCCACAGTCAGATCTGTCAAAAATTCATGTTAGTAATCAGATTTACTCTCTTAGCATCATTCGAACCTACAATGGAGGAAATAAAAGTCTGATCCTTTGATGTTTTTTTTTTAAGAAGGTGACAGTCTGTCATCCTAATTGTAGGTTCATTTGAACTGTGAGAGATTAAGAAAAATGCCAAATCTGGAGATCTGGTCTGGAGACTGGCTGTGCCTCTCCATACCTGCCTATGCTTCTTTTTCTTGTTGTTTTGAGTCATGATCCCGTTATAAGACCTCTCCATGACCCAGTTAAGGCCTAAGGGAAGGAGGTTCTCACGCAGGATTTGACGGTACAAGGCTCTGCCCAGGCATCCGTCCACACAGTGAAGTAACCCTGTGTAGAAAAAACATCCCCAAATCATAATGTTTCCACCTCCTTGCTTGACTTTGTGGATGGTATTTCTGTTCCTCCAAACACAACAGGTTGAGTTGATGCAAAAGAGCTTAGTTATCTGATCTTTGCACATCACCTTCTCCCAATCACTCCCAATCATGAAGGTGTTCATTGGCAAACTTCAGGTGGGCCTTTTAATCAGGGCTACTTTGCCATCACTGTAAGATGTTAAACAATTGTGGAGGAAAGTCTTTGGAATGATCGGAAAAATGGCCGCCTGACTTAGAAAATACGCATGATCGTCAGAAAAACAGCAAATCTTCCAAAAACACATGAATACAGAGTGACTTTCTGCACCTAGACAAAAGGTCGGTTTATTTGTAGTGCACTATATCTATGTTTTGGCACTAGAAAATAAAACTTTCAAAAGGGTTATCAGTATAATTTATTCCAGTTTGGAGGGCCAGATTTATTAGTTTGATGGGCCATGTGTGGCCCCTGGGCCGTAGTTTTCCCTGATCTAACTGGTCTGTGTCAACTAGAACTCTTAGTGGTTACTAGGGGATCAAATACTTATTTCTAGATTTAAAATCTTTAATGATTTTCTTTGTGATTTTCTATATCTGACTGTTCAAATGAACCTACCATTAGGATGATGGACTTTCAATCTTTTTCCCGTATCGGCAAACCTACAAAATCAACAAGGGATCAAATATTTATATTCTCCATACTTTTAGTTTATTATTCATGCAAACACACACAAGCTGTAGCTTTTCCTTATAAAAGTATTCTGTGTCTGATTACATTTTTTTAATTAGAAGTCAGTTACTTTGCCTTCCACCGACTGCAATGGGTATTTAAAGTTTCCAAAGAAAATTAGCAAAATGTTCCGCTATGGGTAAGTTACAGTTGATGTTATGAAAAAACATTAATGCTAAAACATTTAAGAAACCTGTTTGGACAAAGTATTGTGTGTAAATTTAAGTCTTCTGTTGCAGAAATGAGATGAGATAATCTTGACACATAATCTATGCATAAGCGATGCCAAGCATGAAATAATCCCTGTATCGTTCAATGACCTCAACGTTACTGATTGGAGAAATGATTCTGCATCATTTAATAGAAACTGCACAGATAGAAGGATACTGATACCTGAATATTTTTCGTTTAATTGATCTATGAAGCCTGAGTCAGCCTCTGATCCCCTCGCTAGTGAATTTGCTCTGTCGGGATTCTGGTCTACGTTTTCGGATGGGATTTATGGATCTGCGTCTCTTTGCCTTAGCAGTCAGTGACCCTCTTTGTGACTCCGCCTTGTCTTCTGTTTGTGGTGGAGGTGTTGATGTCCATCAAGTGAAGGGGTGTGCATCTAGTATCCTACAACAGCCTCAGTCAGGAATATGTTATGTTATAGGGTGGCGCCTTTAATGTTTAAAAATTGTAGATTTATGGATGCTAGATCTGCAGTTTTAATAGAGAAATCCACAGATTTAGCTACTCATTTTTCTCTCAATATTTTGCATGTTCTTAAACTTTTTTCTTCTTTTTTCTGAGGGCTTGGAAAGAGATTTCATGTGCATGTTGGACATCCAAAGATGGATTTTTAAAAAATACTCTTCGGTTCAATAAAAAAAAAAAATGCAGACCTGTGTAACTGTGTGCAGTTTCCTGCTGATGTTGGAAGACTCAAACTGGTTTTCTGGTACCAGAAGTTGATTCTTGCACATCTATTTCCCTCCTGATCGTCTTTCCTCCGGGCTGGATCTCTGGATAAAAAGGTTGTTTGTTCTTCCAGAGTCGCTTAAAATAAGAGTTGATCCTTCTTGGTGCTTCTTTGCATTCATGAGTGTATATTCTAGCTTATGTGCTGATGAATGCTTCACTTCCACATTTGATGAAATAGTTTATCTTGTTCTATTAGTTCTTGACTTGTTGGGTTTTGTTATTAGCTAAAATGATCCTTTTATCCTGAAACACACAGTTTCACTCTTTTTTCTCTACACCAAACACTTTGTTGATATCTGCTAGTATGTCACAACACACAATGTTGTACATTCTTGTTTGCTATCAGAAAACAGCATAAAACTATCCTTGAAACAAGATTTATTCCTGAAATGTAAAGACTTCATATCAGAAAGGTTCATAGTTCCTGGTTTATTTTTTTCTCTGCTCAGAAACACTTGGGTGCTTCACTTTTTTTTTTAAATCTCCTGTGTTCAAACTGAAAAGATTGTCATGTTTGTGAGATTTGAAAAAGATTGGAATGAATGAGAAGCAGTCTGGGTCCGTCTTATTTTTGTTTTTAGCCATTTTGCTGCCAAGAGAATAGTTTAGTATGTTCAGACCTTTGATTAAACACACATTTATTGTATTTTCTGCACTATATAGTGCGACGGATTATAAAACAGACAGTCAAGTTTATATTTGAACTCATGTCTTATAAAAGACGCACCAACCTTTGAAGCTACGTTAACATCACCCCTTGCAACATGCGTTCAAGGTCACTTTCAATGAAAAGTCATGTAAATGTGAGTAAACTTTTAGGCTTATGTATTCAAAACTCTTTCATGTATCAGAATAGAGCTGAAAACCATAGAGCAAGATTCGAGAGATTTTCACCACTTTGACATTTCACACCAAGCCTCTTCAAATTGTCGTTGGCGGACATGCTCTTGTAAACAGTAGAAAAAAGGAAAAGCCCCTCCCTGCTTGTCCAGTGTGAATACCATTGGCTGAATACATGTTCAAGAACCTACATTTAGCTCGTTCTCGAACATGCATCATACGGCCAGTGTGTACGTAGCTTGAGTCAAAGGTAGTTTCATCAGTCACTCAGACTTTACTGCATTCACTGTAACTCTAGAAATTGTTTGTAATATGCTAAACATTACTCACAATATCTGTAACTCCTCTGTAAAAAACTGACTGATGGCACTAAAACAAACGTTACAGTGGCTACGCTAACTCCCAACCTTTTTAGTATAATCAGTCAGAAGCGCTACATGTTAGCCACGCTAGCATATTCACAATAGCACCCAACCAAACATTTTGACAGAGCGTTGTGTACCTCTTACCTCTTAAAATTACTTTTCTAACACAGTCAGAATGAATCTATATATAAGGTCCTCTAGATTATAAGGTGTCATCTTTTGAATTCAAAAAAGAAGGCTTTTGAGTGCACCTTGTAGTGCGGAAAATAAGGTGTACATGAATATAAATATGAAGATGAAGGAGCTCAATAATTTAGTGTGAAGATGTTTTTTTTTTTTGTAGCCTCACCGGTCCTCCTGTGACCCCGTTCCCCTTTCAACTCTGAACAGAACACTTGATAAATATTTACCTGGACTACCAGCTCCATTTGCCACTTGCTACACATAAAGCTGTTGCCTATGCACCTTGTATTTTACCTGAACATGCTGCAGGTTTTAACACTAATGGTTTTTACTTACTTAGCGTCTTTTTAGAATTTTTCCTTCCTTTTTTTTTTTTAATTTTAATTCTGTGTTGTGTTTTGTAAACTGCCTCCCCTTGTGTTTTTTGTTCATTCTTTGGAGGTCATAGTCTAAGAGAGGTGCATTTGTAGGTTATGGCAAAAACTCAAAAGGGCCACAACTCTCTGTTGTTGTCATATTTCAGAAATTGTTGAGTTGTTCTTACCTAATCAACCAGAAGACGGAGCTCGGCCTCTGAGCTTCATCTCATTAGTGTCTCTCCTGGCAAAATGTTTGCCAGGCTCTAAATCATTCCAGTGTTGCTCTGCCGTGCAGAGTGCCATTCCTGTGCTCCCCCGACCTCAGTCTACGTAATGTCTCACAGTGCTTTGTCTGAGTCAGACGCATGAAAAGACGAAGGCCCAATTGTTACAGCTGAGCCAAGATTTACAAGTCTGAACCTCGTGGGCAGCCAACTGTGCCCAGGAAATCTTCTCATTTTTGTACTTTTTTTTTTCCTCCTCATATGAAAGTGTTTGCCCCGCATGCCCATTTAACTGTTATATGTGTGTTTTTATCGTCCTGTTCTTGCTTACAGCTGTCTTGGTGATCATAAACCATCATCTATGTCCCTGCACTAAGTTTCAGCCTAACATGGTGAATTATGTTGAATATTTTAGTGCAGAATTGCTGGAGCATTCCTCTGTATATCCTGTTGGGTGCTGCAGTTCAACCTCCTTTACCTCTTTACAAGCTTCTGTCCCATCACTAGCTCCAACTTTTTAACAACATGCTTTATTTAGCTTCACTTAAGTGTACAAAATGATTCATGAAATCTGAGATTAAGTTTTGCTGCTAGAAAAAAAAAGATTTTCTGGTTATGTTGTATTTCCAAATCTTTAAGTGTCACATTTTTTTTCTATAAAACCAACAATAAAGATATAAAATGACAACTCATGCCATCATTTTCAGTCATTTCCTAATTTTCTCTTAGGCTAGAGGAACTTTGTTTTATTTTTTACTTTCAACTCCTTAATAAAGTCCTGAAGAAAAATCTCTCTTGCATCAAGATGCATCAAGATGCATCAAGATGCATCAAGATGCATCGAGATGCATCGAGATGCATCAAGGTTTCCTCAGATACACGACATGCTCATTATCACCACGGCAACGTGGCTCCGTTCAATCAAGCATTAAGTCCTTCCCCTCAGTGACTCGCACCCAGCCACAGAAACGTGCTGAGTCGTAAAGACCACGCTTCGCTGGATGGGCTCTTTATGTTCACACAGGCAACTATTGTCCACAAAGTCATAAGTGGAGAATAAAATGGTTGGCTGGCTTTGGTAGAAGAAGATCATTGCCACTTTTTCTCTCTTTATAAACAAATGCAGACTGATGTTTTCCACATTTTTACAGTTGCTTTATTCAAATCAAAAAAGCAACATTTTTCTGTTTTTTTAAAAAGAAATGTCATTTTATTTTGAAATTTATTGAATATAATTAAACACAAAAACTTAAATTTGGACAAATTTATCAGGAGGAGTTGGAAATCCATGTAATTTCTAAGCAATGTCCCATAAGTAATTGAGCAATAAATTATAAAGAAATCAACACAGATAAAATTTTGTTTGTGTTGCAAAAATATTGACTTTAGTGGTCAGGAAAAAAGCAACATCTTCATCTACAAAAATTTGATCAACGCATTTTAACCTGTGTATTATAAAGAATAATAATCAACAAATGTTGCATTCTTTCAATACACCGAGCAGTTATTTATTTTTTTAATCTGAGTTTTCTCACTTTAAAGTTATATAAATTGGCAAACACCTTTTTCATACAAAATTGGATTATGGATTGATTTTTGTGCCACCATATTGAAAGCAAAAATCACAGTTTGTAGATCAAAATGTCTCAAATTGCAATCAAAATGTAAAGTTTTAGGAATAAAATTTCATAATTGCAAATGAAATTATCAAATATTGTCTCCTTTTTTGCTCTTTAAAACGTATTCTTTTTCTTTCAAAAGTTGCTTTTGCGTGTGCTGCACAAATGTTCTTAGATGTGTTGTCTCATTTTACTTTCTACCAATTGTTTTTGAGATTTCAAGAAGCAGCCATTTTGAAAATGAGCTGGATAAGCTCTTGTAGTGCCCCTCGTGAAGTAATGATGAACTACAGAGCAGAAAACATGAACTTAGTTATATTTCATTTACTTTTTAAGGAACAGTTGGAGTTTCAGAAATGTGTGTGGATCAACTATGATTTGAATGGGGTTGATAATAAAGAAAAATCAATGAGCTACAGAAATCTGTTGTGGTTATAAATCGGTAAAGATGTCTACAACCACCACCAGCTTCATTTGGAAATGCTGTATTGCTCAGGAGCAAGGATGAAAGGTGGGTTTACAATGGAATAGAAGTTGGGACAAAAATTTGTGACTTTACACCTAACTGACAGATAAATAACTGTATGCATAACACTGAAGCTGTGCTGTCTGCAAAAAACAAACTTCCACTATCACTAAACAGATAAAAAAATGTAGTTCTCTTGCATGTTTGTATTTGTTTGTAAGATGGTTAATAGCACATTCCCTATTGTATGAATGTGACAAACATGCAGTGCATGTGTAAACTCCCCTTCTTTCCTCTAGTCTAATTTATTTTCTTTTCTCCTTTCAACTTTACATTGAGAGTGCATTTTTTGATCTGTGTTGTTTTTTAATGTATTGGCTTGTGAAAAACTAAAATTAGTATATTTTTTTTTACTTGTTGAAACTGTGCACACTTATGGGGATGCTAAACTGTTTGTTTTTCTGCAACATGATACCTGGCTTTTCAAAAAATGCAATCTGAACAAACACCTAAATCTCAGGAAGTTAAAACTTTTGCTTTAGACATAATACATTTTCTTCATCCCACATAGGTAATTTGGGGTTTTGGTTTGTATTTCAGATGAAGTAACACGCTGCTTTTGATGTTTCTTTTAAATAATAAAAGCATTTTTACTGATGTGTGTTGCAAAGCAACAGTTTCAAGATGCTTTGAAGTCGTGTAATAGTCCAGTTTCTCCAGAAGATGTCCTTCCTCCCTCTTCTCAGAAAGGAATTCTAGAAATTCAGTTTCCCCTCACACAATACTTCAGTCCAAATGGGTTTAATCAAAGGGGATTAAGGATACATATTGCCTTTAAGTAAAATAACTAATGAACTGACAAACACATGGAAATCTATTAATTGATAAAATTATCACTGTTTAGCGTGTTTGTTGAGCTTTAAATCTCTCCTACACGTTTTCTGGCTAATATTAGCAGCTCATGCAGAAACAGAGTGTCCACCTTCCTCTTCAGGGACGGCTATATTCACCGCTCAATTCTGATCAGAGACAAACAAAAGCTTTATGGCATCAAAGACACATGCAAGAAAAGAATGCATAGATTTACATTTATGAATAAGTATGATAGGGAGTATTTTTTCTTATTCGCATAAGAAAATGTTTTTAAAAATTAAGCTTATTCTCAATTCAGTTTTTGATTTGTTGACTGTTTGGAATTCACTTCTTATTTAATAAATTATTTGCCATTTAGCTGAAAACAGTTTTTAGGTTTATCAAGTAATTGAAAAAAGAAACTTACAAAAAAACCCTTTGCAGTGATTAAAAACATTTGGGATTTTAAGGTTCATGTCACATCCAAAGCATTTAAGAAAAATATAGATATTGGTATCGGTGATGTTGGATTGGATCGATAACCAGATGTCAAGCTTTGGTGTGCGGACACAAGTGCAGGACAGTAGGCAGTTCCAAAAAACTGAGTCTTTAATAACAAAAATTCCAATAACCGAAAAAAGCTGAAAAACTGAATCTGAATGACTAAAGCAAAGTCCAAACAAAACTCAAGACCAAAAACCAAGAAAAAAACCCATAACTCACAGGATCGATAAGCTGGCAAGAGCGAAGCGGCTGGTGTGAAGCAAAACAAAACAAACCTACAGGGAAAGTGAAGGGAGGAACCCATTGAATATAGGAAAGGGAGGGAATAAACAAAGGGACGCGGTTGAAATCCATTAGGGAGGAGTGGTGATCAACCCAGAGGAAAACACATGACACCAAAAGTTTCTGGTAGCAACAGTTCAATGTAAACACTGAAGAATCTGCGTTTAGCGTGTTC
Source organism: Oryzias javanicus (assembly GCA_003999625.1). Lineage (NCBI taxonomy): Eukaryota > Metazoa > Chordata > Actinopteri > Beloniformes > Adrianichthyidae > Oryzias > Oryzias javanicus. The sequence continues at coordinate 18,641,018 of CM012446.1, read as the reverse complement.
AACAACAAGCGTCACACACCCGGTGTGAACATAGAAATACAGTTTGATGAGACTTTAATGACATAAATGTGAAAATAAGCCATTTATTAATGGTAAGCCCCATATTGTGGAGAACACGGCACACACACCGAGGATCAGTAACACAAATCAGAGGTGTAGATGATTGACAATCTTTGTGAATGACGAGGAAATCTTGAAAACACAACAATGGAACTTTCACTTCAAATCCAAACTAGTCTTCCGGCCTCATATTGAAAGTATTTTTGCTTCCTGTTCTCTGATGTCATTTTTGAAATTAAATGTTTCTACTTTCAGGAGTTTTTCCGTGTAATTGCATCTCATCAGACTGGAAATTTGGATACGCAAGCAGACATTAGCAAACACCAGGTTTTAGTTTTACATTTGACTGGGTCCTTAGGAAAAAAAAATAGTATGACTTATTGTACCTTCTCATAGAGTGAGACATTGGCAAAGAATCTTTTAATCTTACAAAAAGTCCACCTCCCTCTCAGTTACTGTAATGTTTTCTGAAACAAAAAAGAAAGAAAGAAAAAAAATGGGAAGAAAGCACTTCTGCTTTCTTGTTCATCTAGTTACTCAATATAGAATGATACAATTTATTTTGCTAATGTGTTTTAGTGAGAAACAGTTTTGAAAGAAGCAAATAACATTAAAATCTTTGAGGGCAAAAGTGATCACATTATAAACATCGTTTCTTTATTCATAATCTTTCAGTCACAGTGTCCAGGCATTTCTTTTCATTTAAATCTATTCAATGAACAAAACTGTTTTTATATTAATTATTTTCAGCTAGAAAGGTAGTATTGTGTTTTTTAAGGTCCTATGGGGATCTTATTTAAAAATAACACTTTTGAACATTTTTACAAACTGATTTATCCTTATAATGCCTGAATATTTTTCCAGCCATAAAAAATATTTGCTTATGTTTCTGTTTTTAAATAGAAGCTATATTTAGATAATTTTAGAGCCAAAGTAGTATTTAGAACAACAGGCACAAAGGGGTTAAGACGTAAACAAACTTTGTAAATTATAACAAGTTATATTGTGCAACTTAATTTGTCAATATCTGTGAATTATTGAGTTAGAGTCTGTCAAAAGCCCCCATGACAAGAAAGTCACTTCCTTTTTTTTTTCTAGGAAAAAGAAACGAAACTTTTTTGTGCTCTGGTTGTTTTTAACAGAAAAAAAACATTTCTGAACTGCCTCAGACTCAAGAAAACTCCAAAATAAAACAATTGTGAAAATAAAAGAAATAAGATAACAAACAAAAAAATCTGTCCATTATCCCAATCTCCCATTCCACCAGAGGTCATTTAATGAAGTCTTTGTCATTTTTGAGAAACCGGTCTGAGATGATTCCAGCTTTATGTGTTATCCTGCTGGAAGTAGCATAGACGATGATACACTGTGGTCATAAAGGGATGGACATGGTCAACAACTCAGGTAGGCTGTGGCGTTTGAACCATGATCAATTTAAGGGTCTAAAGACTTGCTAAAAGTATCCCCACCATAATTACACCACCAGCAGCAGCCTGCACTGTTGAGACAAGGCAGGATGGATCCATGCTTTCATGTTGATGATGCTAAATCTGACCCTTCCATCTGAATGTCACAGCAGAAATGGAGACTCATCAGACCAGACAATGTTTTTCCATTTTCTATTATCCAGTTTTGGTGAATCTGTGTGAATTGTAGCCTCAGTTTCCTGTTCTTAGCTGACAGCAGTGGTACCCGTTGTGTTCTCCTGCTGTTGCAGTCCGTCTGCCTCAAGGTTGGACGTGTTGTGCGTTCAGGGATTCTCTTCTGCAGATCTCGGTTGCAAGTTACTGTGGTCTTTCTATCAGCTGGAACCAGTCTCCTCTGACCTCTAGCATCAACAAGGCATTTCCTCCCAGTGAACTGCTGTTCACTGGATATTTTCTCTTTTTTTGGCCATTCTCTATAAACCCTAGAGATGGTTGTGGGTAAAAATCCCAGTTGATCAACAGTTTCTGGGTTACTCAGACCAGCCCGTCTGATACCAACGACCATGCCTCATTCATTCAAAGTCACTTCAATCCTCTTTCTTCCTCATTCTGATGCTCAGTTTGAACTGCTGGTCTAAATCTTGATGAAATATAAAAAGTATTTTTTTGTTATTAATAGTAATTCATGAGAAGATTTTTTTTTAGTAGTTGGAGATTAATTATCCCCAAAAATTATGACAAAAGTAAAAATGGTCCAATGATGGCAAAAATTGACCAAGTCAGTAACGAATATTTTCCCTTCTTTGGCGCAGTGTCATATCATGGTCCTCAAAGCTTTCACTGTTCAAGTGCTGCATGCATGGTCAGTGATGTTCATCATACATAAACTTGAAAAATGGAATTTCATTTAGGAAATCACATTGTTTGATTTTTATAATATTTGTGTTGAAAAAGTTGTCGAAATGTTTCTTGTTTTAAAGCCCCAGCAACCACAAAACGTCCCTGACCAAATGCTTATGCATTCAAATTTAAGAATCGAAATATTTTGCTAACTAAAAGTTAGAAAATGTGTAAGATCCTTGTTGATGAACTTTAAAATTGAAATATACTTTCCCTGCAACAATCAGCAAGATGCCTAATATAGACTTGAACATTACTTGCATTCACGTTGACTTGCAGCAGTTGGTGGTACTTTGCATCCGAATGCAGACATAAAGTCTTTCATAAGCTTGGTGTTTGTTGTTCCTGCTGCTTTCACAGGTTACAAAGAGCAACAGCCCCAGCAGCAGCTGAGAACTGATTGCATTCTATGTCTTTCAGCTGCAGATAAATGCAGGTGCTCTGCATGCTGTCAAGATTGCAGACAGTCTGCCATTGTTTTCAGGGAGATGAACTGTGCCAAGCACAATGGCAAACCACCGTCTCACTGCCAACACATGTCCTGACCAGCACCCCTCGGCCCTCCAAATTAAACAAGACTTCAGCCCTCTCTTAGGCTGGCTTCCTGGCTGATAAATAGGTGATAAAAAATTTTTGGGAACCACCAAACCAAAATATAAAACTCTGAAGAAGGCTAGTTTGAACCGCGTGGATTGGCGTGTTCCTCTGCTGTTTGTCATGGCGTTCACAGAACAATGCTGGAACTGAGAGGGTTATTGTTCCTGTCGGGAGGTGGAGGAGGAAAAGCCAAATCAGCAGTTCAGGAACGTACTGACCTGAAGGCGCGGGGAATGGAACACAGCAGGGACAAAAGCTCAGGAATGAGGCAGGGAAAAAAAGAGTGCTCGGAAACAGGTTTTATAAAACGTTAAAGGAAGCACAAAAAGTTTATCCAGTGATAACCCAACTTCACATGTGAGTCTAGAATATGTACAGGCTTGATTTTATAAGTTTAAATACTTTTTCTGACAGACATCTCTTCACAAAAAACATTAACATTCTCTCGAATAGCTCAACACAAACATTGAACGCAGAAAAAGTGGAAATGTAAACAACATTCTGGCCAAAATAGCTTTAGTTTTTCAATTAAATTAAGTGCTCTATAGAACAATATAGTTTATTTGAACTCCTTTGTAATCCTAACTGCTGCTTTCAGACCCCCGGCTGTGTGACGCAGCCCAGCATCTCCAGACGGAGGGCGATGTCGTTGATCCAGCCCCGTGGGTGGATCCGAACAAAACGGCCGAACAGAGGGGGGTCAAAAAAGTTAAGCGCTTCCTCGTCTACGTCGCTGTTTCCTGTGAAGATCTGAGAAAAAGTTTGAAAATTACTCTTTGATCATCTGAAACAGAACTGATTATAAATGAGTAATTAATAAAATGTGCTAAAAGAAATTGGAAAAAGTCGATTGAATTGCTTTTCTCTGAATCCTCTGTACCTTCTCTCTTTGGGAGTTGTCCTCTAACACACTACTCCATGAGCGCTCGTCCTGGCTGTAGGTGACCGAGAACTCTGTCACCATCATTTCCGTCAGCACGGACCGCGCTCCTTGAGTGATGACTGCTGTGATGCGTTTCACGGAGCCCAAGTCCACCTGCAACCATTCGTGGGGGTTGTTGTTCTGCAAAGCCGAAGACACAGAACAGCTGTTAGATATTAGACAGAGGAGTCCACACATGAGGAAAGATGTTAAAATAATAAAGTTTTGTTTTATCATAATGACCTGTTAGTTGGGACTGATTCTCATTTTTAGGTCAGTGGCTAATTCAAAATTTTGCTTTTTGAAAGATTGAAAAAGGAAAAGGACCAGAAAACCTGGCAGTTGTTATATATTGATGATTTAAGTTTTGTCCTTAAATTTTGTGAGTTTTTTCCTACCCGGAAGTAAAATGTATAGATGCCGCTGCGTGTGCATATTTCATGACGTCATCCTAGAGCTTTTCTTTCTTTGTTTCTCCCACAAACATAAATGGTTTCCAGATTTTTTCAAACATGAATGCACATACCATATATCTGCTCTAAGTAGCTTTGGGGCTCTTTATAGTGAGTAATAAACAGTATAAAACCTCAAAAAGTTGTTTTTCATGGCACGGCCCCCTTAAGTTGTTGCTGTAGGATGCTCTGAGAGGGAACAGAGTGTGCATCAGACATAGAAATAAAATGCATGCGTGCAGCTGAACTCAATCTCCTGTCCTTCTATGGAGGTGTTGTCATTTCCACAAGGAAGTTCACAACAACAGTTACTGGAACTCACACGGTAAGGTTGGCGTTTACCTGTATATCAAAGTATTATACTTTTAGTTATGTGAACTGTTTTTATGTTTTTTAAAAAATAACATAAAGTCTACTTACTGTAAAGCTAAACTGATTGATATTAAAGTGAAAGGGGTCTGACTTGCTTGACTGTAGATCCCCTGGTGCAGGGGTCTGCAACCTGCGGCTCTGGAGCCACATGTGGCTCTTTTAGTCCTCCATTGTGGCTCTCTGGTTAAAACAAAAATGTTTTTGCTTTCAAAAGTAGTATTAAAGTAAAACGTAGTTAGTAAAGTACACAAAAAAGGAAAGTAATCTTTCACTTTGTGAGGTTCCTGACCATTGTCTTTTTATGTTTTATCTATACCAAAAATGTATATTTAATTCAGAGTTATTATAATAGCAACAATTAAATATCAGTGCAAAGCAGTCTCTTATTTTTCTAAGACTTTGTGGCTCCTACTGGGGTGGAGTTGATGAGAAACTCAAATTGATCTTTCAGTGTTGAAGAAGGCTTGCCCTAGTGGTTATTTGGAGACCTTGCTTAATTAACTTTTATTTGTCATCATGATTCAATCTGGAAGTCTTTCTTTAAAGAGCCACTCTAACTAAAATTGTGTTTCAGGTGTTTTTAACATGTTCATTTTTCTAATACGGAGAGCATATATTAAAATTACATTTCTGAGTATTTCTTTATTCAAAAAAGATTATTTGTTGTGTAGAAATTCTGTTTGGTTGGCCTCAAGCGCATCCACTTGTAGACAAAAAAGTCCATGTACGTCTTTGTTTTCCTTGTCTGAGCTGGAATCTGACTCAAAACTGTACACGTACATTTTAATGTTAGATTCAAGATCTAAAAAAGGTAACTTTGTTCTTTAATTCAACATGATGACATGGCATTAAGCGGATTAGAGTAGTGCAGACTTTCTAAACTAAAAGGGTCCGTTTGTGTCTGTTAAAACCACTGGCTTTGCTGCCATGATGAGCTGAATGTTTGCACTCTGCACACCTTTGGCCTCCAGGCATTGGCACCGCCAGTCTGGTGTAAACGGCCGAGGCTGGGGCTCCAACTCCGCACCAGAGATGAGTAATGCGAGGAGGCAGTAAAATTGTTATCAGGAATCTTGTCCTTCAGTCCCAGAGGTAAGGAGCAGCCTGGTCACAAGCACAAAGACAGACATAGACTCATTAATCCAATCTTTGTGCATGGAAGGGTTTTCAACTGTATGAAGAACTCACTGTTGATATCACATCCCAGCAGTTCAAGGCGCAGGGCGGGCTTCCGCTTAAAGCGGAAGGGCTGAATCCTAACGTAACGTGCCACAAAAGGCGGAAAAAAGCTGTTTTGCCTCACTGTGGAGCTGTCCAAGTTACCAGGGAAATTCTAAAGCAGAGAAACACAGGAGAAGCAGATAAGACTCCACTTAACGCATCTATATGGAGCACATGAAGTTGAAGGAGAAGCAGCTCTGCTTGCTGGAAATGGCGCACCGTCGAGATCTCGGAGTTGTATTTTCTGTAGGCTGTCCACGTCCTCTGGTCCAGGCTGTAGGAGATGTTGAACAATGTGATGTAGTGGTCTCTTAGACTCGATCTCACTCCCTGGGTCTCAATGCCATGCAGCAGGGTGGGCTTCTGAAGGTCAATCTGAACACACGAAATGCATGTTTGACACGCTCCAAGTGGTCAGAGTTTACCCTGCAGCTGTTGGCGTTCTCAGTTCAGATGTAAAGGTCACAAACAGGCAGATGGCTGGTTCCACATGCAGCAGGTTTATTAGTTCAGACAGGAACTAAGCACAGCTCAAAGTCCTCTAAACTAAATCAGAGTCAGACAGGCAGAGGTCAATCACAAGCATGGTATCATCCAAGGAGAGACTAGAGAATTCAGAGTCCAGGTCAGGGTCGTGGCAGGCAACAGACAATCAGAGATGAAGCAGGAACGGAAACAGAAGATCTGGTAAATAAACACTCTGTTATGCAGACAGGGTGACACAAACAATAGGCGTGTTTGAGATGACTCGCGCCTCGCCTGGATCATCAACCAGACCAGGCAGGGGCTTAGACAGGTGAGATGATAAGCGAGACTGTGCGAGAACAGGAAGTTTGGTTATGTCCTTAACATTCCGTTGAATGTCTCCCTTCTCAGTATGAACTTTACTGTAATATTTTAATAATAATTATCAACATCTGTCCATGAACAACAGATGAAAAATAGCCGCTGGGTTAATTTAATATCAATTTTCCCAGAGAAATTATTTAAATTGAAGTTACAGTTAACTTTCAAAAGCAACAATAGCATATAAAACCACCAATTAGTTAAAATACTGTTCATTTTTACATCAATGATTCACTATTTTCCATCAAGAGTTATAAAATGTGAAGATTTCCCTCATTTAGCGCCAGTTATTTCTGATCAGCATCACGTCAGAAGTACAAGAACTGCCAGAACACCGTTTCCCACAATGCATTATTTTGTAGTCACCTTGATGGCTTGAAGCCAGCGCAGTGCCAGATTTCCAGCTGCACCTGCCTGAGTAAGCGCCTTGCACCCGCCTCTTTCCCTCAATATTTATATGATTGACAAGTGACGTGAGACTCCAAACTACCCAAAATGCTTTGCAATCCAAGCGACCTGCACAGTGCGGCGTCCACCTGCATGATCTCAAACACATCTAATACTTCACACTGAGTGAGGCTCTAGGGAGTATTTAAGTATCATGTAGGTGATTATCAATGAGTGTCAGCTGAGTGACATCTGTGGCCTGCGTGCTGGGGCAGCTGGGAAATGTAGTAAGTTAATACTCTGGCTATGGCTCCCGCCGGTGACCAGAAGGGGAGACAAAGACCTGACTCCTGACAAAAAGAGGGTTTTTTTTCTTGAAGAAACTCAGACTTTCAAAGATGTCAAATAGCATGAAGCACACACCATTCTGTGAATACGTGCGCTAGTATTGGGTAGCAACAGTCCAGCGTGAACGCCATATGCTTAAGCATCTGCAAGAATGTCCATTTCTTGAATAATGCTGTTCCAAATGTGCGTTTAAAGGTATTCACATAGACTTTTCATTAGATGTGGCATCTTGAACTTGCATTGCCAAGGTCAGTCTGAACCTTTAGACCACGTGTCAAAGTCAAGGCCCGGGGGCCGGATACAGTTAATTATATCTGGCCCTCCAGATCATTTTATTTTACTGTGATAAATGGCTCAATGTTCTCCTGCATTTATTTCTAAGCTGTATCATTTTGACAAATATACAAATTACTATGGAAAATATTTAAAGTTATTTGGGTTGATTTATTCTGGAAATATACTCCTGCCAGATTTTATTCATACTAAAGTTAATAAAGTTACATTTTTAAAAATTTAGTTTTAGAGTTTTCAATAAATGTTTCTCATGGTTCGCCTGCGATCTAAAGTGTGTTTTGGATTTTGGTCCCCTGTGTGATCGAGTTTACACCCCTGCTGCAGACAGTAGTGCCCTTTTTTCATCACACATGTTGGCACATTCTTCTCACCGCAGAGTTAATGTTGAAACGCTGCATCAGTTGCAGCACAGAAGCAGAAAAAGAGGTTTGTTCATCTAATGCAGGGATGTCAAACTCAAAAGCACATCGGGGCCAAAATTCAAAACACATCATAGGTCGTGGGACAAACAAAATAAACATTTATAGAACATACAAAAACTAAAATTTTAAAACTTTAAATTGTAACCTTTTTTTTTTACATAACTATGAATAAAAACAGGCAGGAATATTATTCCAGAATAAATCAACTTAAACCTTAATTAACTTTTAATATTCTTTTCTCCTTAAAATTTTATTTTTTAATTATAAAAAACTAATTACTAATTATATAAGTTAGAAATACATTAAACATCAAATGTTTTTACTTTTACATAATTTAAAGGAAAAATTACACTTGTGAATAACCCAAAAGATGAATATATCCTGTTAAAATTAAACAAATATGAATATGTTGCAGAACGAAAAGCCTGGAAATAAGAATACAATTTGGTCTTTTAGAAAAAACCAACTCAAATCACTTGTCTTGCTGTTTTACTCTGCTTTGTTCGTATTTATTTTATCCGGTTATGTTTATTTCTTTCTCCACCATGAGAGAGAGGGAAAGAGACGATAGTGACACCCTTATGATGTAAATTGGTGCATTTCATAAAGAAAGCTAGAAGTTATTCTAACAGATCTCTCAACCCCCATCATAGTGTTGCTTCAGTATGATAAATCCATTAATAATAACAATATAAAACATTCTGGAGGGCCGAATCCGGCCCCCGGGCCTTGGCTTAAACAAATGCGATCTGATGCCAACCCTCACAGCGTGCTGGTAGACTGAACTGACTTTCATCCTCTGGCTGTAAGATTTCAATGAGAAATGAAAGAGAAGAAAGCTCAGAAAGGTGGATGACTAACCTGTATCCATGACTTGATACTTTGGCCCATCCAGGCATTAATGTAACCAGACTTATCAAGTCTCGCCAGCCTCGGCTCCCAGTTTCCTGAACATAGACACAAACCTGCTTATGATCCGTCTTATTGCATGTAGCTGACTGGCTTTCAGGTTTTATTTGTGTGAGTCATTCTCTTCCTGAGTGGATTAAGTGTTGGCAGTAAATTCGTAATCTTCTCTAATACTTCTTGGTGTGTTGGCCATCTTTGTTGCAAATAAAACCCCTAAATCCAGTCTTACCTTCATGATCCGACGCTGTGATTTGGGAATCTTTAATCCATCCTGATTTCATTCCCAGAGGGATGGAACAATCTGCATGTTGACACAATTTTGAAATGTCAAATCGGGAAATCAGCTCGTCGCTTCTTCCCACATGAGATTTACTTAATTCTGTTCATCCATCCATCCATCCATCCATCCATCCAACCATCCATCCATCCATCCATCCATCCATCCATCCATCCATCCATCCAACCATCCATCCATCCATCCATCCATCCATCCATCCATCCATCCATCCATCCATCCATCCATCCATCCATCCATCCATCCATCCAATCCCCAATTTCAAAGGTTAATAATTTCTTGGTCTGTCTCTTTAATATATATAATGTATTTTCTTACCATTAAAACACAAGTGGAAATGTTTTCCTTTAGAAATGAAAACATTTTTAAACCTCAAAATATTTGTAACAGTTTCGTTCACCATATTCTGGCACTACAACTACTGTTCATTAAAGTGTTTGCTTTCGGGTAAATCTGCACATGTGGGCGAACCTGTCAATTCTGTGAACTGCAAACTCCTTAATGAAATATCACATGTAAACTCTAAAGCTTTGGTTGCATTTTTTAACCCTCGCCACCACCTAAAAAATAAACAAGCTAAAAATATATATATAAAAATAGAAATGTTGCATTTGCATAATTCAAAAAACACAGCACTTACAGGGGTCATAAACCAAGAGTTTTGCTCTCATGCCAGCCAGCTGGTAGTCCCCTATGGTGCACTCCACCAGCCACGTCCCCACTGTGGAGGGGGTCATCTCCACAGTCCCAAAAACGCCTGGATGGTGAAGGGAAAAGCAGCACAAGAGACAACACAAGTGCAAGATTTATATACATACATTCTTTTTGTAAACAAGAAAGATTCCCTGCTGTGGCTCATATGTGTGAAACAGACAGGTATGTGTGTGAGAGTGTGCGCCTCTACCTGGAAAAAGGTTGAACACCCCCATGCGGTGCTCCTGCTTGGTGTGAACGGTGAAAGGCAGACCGTGGAAGTGCACGGCGTGGAATTCTTTGTCCCCTCCTACATTCAGCAGGTGCCACCTCACTTGCTGATGCTGGGCAACTATCAAACCCGGTAGGGTTTCTGCCACGTAGCCATTGATCGCTGAACGGAAATGTTAACGTTATATATATATATATGCAAGAAAAGCTAAGGTGGGGAAAATGGTAAGAATAAACTCAGCTACCTGCAAAGTTGTTGCTTGTGTGATACCAGGGATCGTCTGTGCTGGCCTGACAGGGCGGGGTGCAGTATTTCTGCAGGTTCTCCTGCAGGTACCAGCTTTTGGTTTCGTCAAAGGTGTGGAAAAGCAGAGAGAAGTCCAGGACTGTTGGCTTTGTGTGAAGATGAATCTCCAGGGTTCCAGCCTTACAGATCACTAACGGACCAATCAGACCAGAATGAAGATCCCTCTCCTACAAAAACAAAAGAATACTTATTTTCTACTGACAGAAAACTTCTTAAATTACAGTGAAGACGTGAGTCCTGGGAAGATAAGTGGGATTGCTGCAGACCTTGTCCACAGTGGAGTAGTAAGCTCCTGTCTTGCAGTTGAATTCAGAGTCAGTGGGTCCTTGTTTTTTATGGATTTTCCAGTTGTACGTGCGGGCTTCCCCTGGAGAAACAGGCTCTCCGGGAATGCCGGCTGGAGCCTCATTGGAGCCAGCTTGTCCCATTCCAGCACCTTGGTTTCCGTCGTAGACTCCATGAAGGTGAAAGGAGTACGGTCTACTTGCTTTGTTCTTAAAAACCACCTGAGTCACAAAAAAGAGAGAATAGTTAGGATCAATCAAAATCACTCAATGTTTCTTTCAGCGTTTTCATGGAGTCTGAATGTTATCAAAGAGGTTCGTTTGACTTTCTGGCACTGAAAGACTCACTGTGAGGAGTTCATTTATTTCAGCTCCTATGAAAGGCCCCATTATTCCCAAGTGTTCTTGAAGCTCTCCTCTCCCGATTGGATGCTGGAATTTATCATCCATGTACGCTCGGAACACCACCTTCTTATACTCGGGCAAGAACTTCCTCATCCCTCGCCGCATTTGTCTGTAATGCAGAAAAGAAAAGAACACAAACAAATTGACAGGATTCCTTTGTCAAATTAACTTTAGGCAAACTTGGAAATAACATTTTATCAACATCGTTGTCAAAAAATTTTTTCTGAGCTTCACCGGTGCTGCTAGCTTTGACAGATTTAGAATACTTATAGTAACTTTGCTGTGGGGAAAAAAACAGCATCAAAAAACGACCAGAATGAAAAGCAGAATGAGATAAAGAATGAGACAGATATGCAAAATGATCACAGTACATTACCAAGTGATACAAAAGTACAAAAAGAGATACAGTGATTAAACTGGGACAGCATGACAAGAGCTAAATGTGGAACCAGACATCTTGTATAGATTGATACTTTCTGACAATGAGACAAATAAAGCCTTTAAATGACGGTAAATAAACCCAACATTTTCTTTAAAACGTACACCAAACTGCAAAATTTGGTCAGAATTCACAAGTTCAAACAACACCCAAAAATGCCACTTTAAGTCCTCAGTCACATGCATCGGTGCGGGGGTAGACCAGAGCGGGTACTGTGGATTTTTGGGTTGTTTGGGCTTTAAGGGGAGCACAAGTGTGTCTTGCAGTTCCCCTGAGGCTCATGTGGCCACCTTAAGGGGACGACATGAGACTTATGACCCAAAATTAAACACCACAGTCTACAATCCTACAATCTGTACCAAACTTAAGAATTTTTCACCTGCAGGAGGTCTGTATTGATCTGCAAGGGCATCAGTGGCATGTGTGTGTCATGTCAAGCTGTTTCCTTTGGCCTGTTGTCCTTCCAGAAATTAATAAAAAATAATAAACACATTCCCAAACCCTTTAGGGAATTTGAAACATTGCATTTCTACCTGTGCTTGATGAACTGGTGTGGTGTTCTGATGCCATAGTCCCAGGTGATCTCTTCTGCAGCAATGTAGTAGAGCCGAGGGCGTTTTTCTCCAGAGCGTGGGTTCACTCCTCCAAACGCACCTGGCGTGCCGTGTGCCTGCAGAGACAGTTTGGCGTTTGTTCTCATGAAAGTGAACTTTGACTTTGAGGAAAGGTGGGAATTTGAATGTGTCGGGCCAACTATACCCCATCTATGTAGTCGTCGTACTCTAAGGACAAGTCCAGCTGCGTGGTGTTAGCATCGCTGATGTTGTTGTACAGTTCCAGCATGTCGTCTGTGAGCCAATCGGATTCACCAGATATTTGGCTCAGCAGTTCCCAGTTCTGGTTTATGTTTTCAGCTAAGACTTCGCTGCTTCTCTGTACTTCTGGGCTCAGTGTGAAGTCCTCCTCCAGTTTTACCGTCTTGTTCTTTTCACTCAGCGACACACTAAATTCTTTGGTTTTTACTTCTGCTTTTATGTCAGTCAAATTTTGGACACCTTCTTCAAAAGTCTTTAGGGAAGTCTCCTCAATATCTGCAGTAATGTTAGCTGTGCTGTTTACATCTTCTTCAACAAAATCTAGCGTAGTCCCATCCTCACCACGAGCTTGAAAACTTGTCTCGCTTTCAGTCCAGTTCCCATCTGCTTGTCTTCTCCTCCTGTTGACCCCCGTTTCACTTTGGTTCCGATGAGCGTTCCAGACCCCTTCCCTGTCTAATTTTCCCAGAACATCCTCTGGAATTTCTTCCTGTTCAAGAGATTTGATCTTTTCCAGTAATGCCACCGGGACTCTCCTCAGCTCACAACTTTTACCAGTGTCCTCAGTTCGATTCGTATTCAAGGGATTACTCTGATTGTTTGCAAGGGGCCTCTTGCAGACTCGAATCAAGGCCGTGCCGTTTTGAGGTCTCAGCCCTCTCTGCTGAGGAAGGATTTCATCCGTATAGTCAAAAATGTTTTCATCTATGTTGTAATCATACAGGGAGATGTCCCTAATTCTGCAGGGTAGAACAGTGTAGCGGATGCTCATGCCCTTGTTCTTAAGGCTGCTATCAAAGGCGCTGATCTCCCACTCTCCTACAAAAAGAGTAAATCATATCAAGGCACTCAACCTCTACAGACATTTTGCAGCACAGTGAAAATTGCCTCAGTGCTTATTTGTATGACATTTACTAACCAACACCGGTTTAAGAAGTGATGCCTCACCCATGAGCTCGGTCTCCATGGGAATAGTTTCGGCAGTCATGGGAAATAGGGTGAGCACAGATTGGTACAGGCTTTGGCGGTGGAAGAGGTTTCCCGTGAAATACACTGAGAGAAAGTCACTCTGGGTTCCCACGTTGGCCACATGCCAGAAGATGACATCGGTCTGGCACACTTCAAACTCGGGTCCCCTGAACATGATGCCGTTTATGTCTGGAAATAAAGGCGAGGCAGTTTGCTGTTTTAAAGAGCGATCGTCAACTTTTTAGACATGAAATGTTAATGTGTTGTAGTGAACTGACTGTAAATGACGTTGGACTCATAGAATCCTGGTTCGGTTGCATTGAATGAGCTTTGAGTGGATCGCATCATGTTTTCCTTAAAGTACCAACTTTTGTTCTCATCAAACACAGCAAATATCAAATTCTGCGTCTTGTCAGCCCCCAGCTGTGTGGATCGAAAGAGCCAAGAGAAAGAAGCAGAAGTTACAGTCAAATGAATAAATTCTGTTGCTAGCGGGGAGAGGATCATCTCACCAGCCGTCCTCGACTATCAATGGCGTCGTACTTGCAGATGAGCAGGGTGCCCACCAACCCGGAAGCCAAGTCGCTCTCTGGTGAAAAGGTACTCCGATACAGCTGGGTCAGACACTGAGGGTCGCCCTTCAAGGGTCCATCGTCTGTTGTTAGCCTCCAAATGTAGCCGAATGTCTCATTGGGTAGGACTCCCATTGAACGCAGGTTGCTCTCTGCACCTATTGGATAACATTGTGTTTACATGTTAGGTTTTCATGAAGTTGTTTAAAAATATACAAACAACTTGTTTATGACCACTAGTTAAGGAGAACAGACCAAGAATAATTTTAGCCTTAAGGTAGAAGTTCATACAACTAACTGTTGCAAGGTGAAGTTTCCTAATAAACAACCAGGATCTGGTAATAAAGACAATGTAAAATGTTCCATCTGTTTATGTCCGCCCTCGCTGCAGCCATTTTGTTCTGCCCTCACTGGCTAAGCTGCAGCTACACACAACCCTCATTTTTTCAAAATGGCGGCTTTTCTTAAAGCTTTATCTCAATAGCAACCATTTCATTTTTTGGTCGCCTGAGGGTGAAAAACAGGTCTGTGTAGTTTTTGTAAGAATCAGCAAAAGTAAATTCATAAAGTCATACAACGGATGTTGTTTGTTTGTTAACCACACCCACACTTCCAATGTTTTTTTTATAACATGTCATATCATTTTATTCAGGTTGAGCAAAGAATTCATGTATTTAATTTTCGCAATATTCTGGTTAAAACTGTGCGAGTAACTGGGGAACGCCACTTTTTTAAGCTAGCTACGCAAATGCTCTTCAAAATCTGCACACTTTATTTCCAGCATTTTCTCTCAAGTAACTTCACGAGGATGCATAAGCAGTTAGGATCAAATAACAGAACTTTAAATTAATTTAAATTTAGGATTTCAAATTCAAACTCAACCAAACATAAAAACAGCTTAACACAATTATTAGACTACTTAATGACACCTTTGACTTTCTCGTTTAGTCATTTTGACAGAAAGATGTTTTCTTTCTAATTTGGTTTCTTGTCAGAACACAATTGGACAAAAACCACAACCTGAAGATGCGGTGAGCTCCTCAAGAGAGAATGTTTGAGTGTTTCCAGCTTTCTTCTCAGCTTACCACTAGAAGAATGTTGAAGAGGAAAGATCTTAGTAAGGCCGTTGGGATAGATATTAAAGGGACGACTGGCCATGTTTTTGAAGATGATCTGACAAAAAGAAAAAGAAAAAGGTTAACATGTTCATTGTTTTTTTTTTTTTTTGCTGTTTCTCTACAGCTGCATCTGAATCACTCACATGGATCTCATCATTGACCTTTCCTTTCAGTATCGGACCCAGCAGTGTTTGTTTGAGGTTTTTCTTCCGGGTAAAGGACGCGTCAGTGTATTCCACGAACGCAACTTTCTTGTACTTGTAACCCAGGTGATGGGGAGCTGCAGGTAAATATCGCGACTGCAACACGCTGGTGCAAAATAAAGAATAGAGAGTTAGTTTAGTGCATTGTCCTTTTCTCCCATCTATTTGAGCCTTATCTCTACCTGTCTGTAGGTTTAAGATGAGGGATGTAGTCCCACAGGATCTCCTCGGCGGCAATAAAATGCTTCCATGTTTTGGACTGTTCTCGGCTGGATCTCACTTGAAACGGAGGCTTCTGAATGTTGACAGTGTTGAACATGGAAGCGTAGTCCTCGTAACTCATCTCCTCGCTGTCCATTTTGACGTTGCGTACCTCGGGCTCGGGGCATTTCTCCACATTAAACTCTGCATTCATGCCATCTGTAGGGATGGGGCAGTTGATAATCAAAGTTGCCCATCTTGCATATATCTTAGAAACAGGCGAGGAACCTGGCAGGTTACCATAGCGATGAGAATGTATCTGGCAACTGATGAGGAAGCGTCCGGGAGAGGTGGGTCTCATTTCTGCAGTGATGAATGACATCGAGGTTACTTCCAAGTTGAATTTCCGATGTGCCATCACCTGCAAAACAAGGATAAAATTGTTTCGCCGTTTACTCGATAATTCTTTAAAATAGCTTGAAAAATGAAAACAAATTTCTTTGCTTATTAAATCTAAAGCGTCACTCCTTTTTATTATTGTACAAGCTACAAAACAGCATGTGGATCATCTGCTGATCCAAAAGTGATGCTCTCAAATCCCTGTTTGTGGTCCAGGTTTAGATGCCAGTCCTTGGTCACAAGGTCCGCCCATCTGCCCAGACATCTTCTTTCACTCATCCTGAGGCAGCAGTCTAAGCAAAGATACCTAGATGCTCCATCTCCACCTACTTCCTCCAGCTCCTCTGGTGGGACCCCGAGGCGTTCTCAAGCCAGCCGGGAGACACAGTCTCTTCATCGTATCCTCGGTCTTCCCTGGGCATCCAGGAGGCCAACCCACCTTGATCAACCTGCTCCTCCAACTTGACGTGGAGGAGCAGCAGCTCTACTCTGAGCTCATGCCAAGTGACTGAGGTCTCACCCTGTCTCTAACAGAACGCCCAGCCACCCTACAGAGGAAGCTCATTTCTGCCATTTGTATTCAGGACCTTGCTCATGGCCACAATCCAGACTTCATGATCATAGGTGAGTATTGGTCCATCTTTTAGTGAGATATTTAAATCAAGTTTGAATCAAGATTAGCTTCATTCACAACTGTCAAGTAAGTTTTTCCATTGTGGGAATACCCAGGAACCCCTTCAGTGTTCAACCTGTAAACATTTCCATCTGTCACCTGCAGAGAGTGATCCTGGAAGTGGATGGAGTGGATTTCTGGAGCAGTGCTCATCCCAATCAGATGCCAGTACACAAAATGATGGTTGTGACACATTGTCAAACCTACAAACAGAAATAAAAAATTAGGTCATTTTTACTTTAAACCACGGATCCTTCTGGCTTTTCATAAGTGGAAGTTCACCAGGTAAAGTAGAGTTGACATATCCGTTGATGGTGTGGTAGACCTTCCTGCCTTTGCTCATCTTGAACATCTCTCTGCTCATCCTCTCTCCATACCAGCTTTGAGTCTCATCGAAGACTGCGAGCAGCAGGACAAAGGCTGGGTATCTCCTTCGACCGTCCTCAGTGAAGGCGCCTTAAGGGACACACACAAGAGGACACAGGAAGAGTTCAAAAGGCTTCAGTCTAGGGGATCCAGTCTTGGATTTATAGAGGGGCTAAAAACAAACAACTGCACAAGAGAACTGGACTGAGTGTGACATCACCCAAAGAAAATGTCTTACTTGCACCTCGAATGAAACAAAGTCAATTCACTCGTCATATTCTTGCGATATGGATGATTCCATGTTGGAGACAGACGACATCAGTAAGCAGTGATTGATTAGAGCTGGTCTGACCCAACATTTCTTTGATAACCCCTATCACCAATCAGGGGTGAGCCTGTTGAAAGGCCACACCCCTGCCACGTAAGAATCTGTCAAATGTTCAATTCAAGGTCAAATACTTTTAATTGAGGCGTGTGATTGGTCAGTTTATAACTTAATTAACATGGACTGCAAAAACACATAATCAAACATGAATTTAGGATTTGTAAAACATGCCAAAAGCACAAAGATGAGCAAGAAAAAGGTTATTTTGACAATCGGAATGTATACTAACTGTTTATTTCTAAGTTGAAGTCTGGGATTTTTGCTTCTTAGAGTCAATGACTACTTCCTGTTTGGAATACAAGGGAGGAGAGATCATTCAGTCCAGTTTTTTTATATAGTCAGTTAAAAACATGTATTCTCCTAGCTTTCTCACCATGTTGATCTGCTGCCTGTCTACCTTTGCTCCATATTTGCTTCTGAATAAAACTTTCTTGGAGGACTTGAGATGACTGTGTCTTCTTGACCTTTGATTTTTTTACATTTGTGGCATTATGAATAAATCTGAGCAGAAAAAAGGTTACGCATTTTGCTAATTTTTCACTTTCTGTTCAAATTTATTAATGGAAAAACGCAGTTTAAGTTTCGTATCTTTCTGTTTTCTTGAACTTCTATAAATTCAATATTTGTGATAAGAATATAACATACTTGATTTACAGATGAGCAGGGCGCCCATGAGGCCAGAGTTCATGTCTCTGACTGTATCCACCTGCGATGAGTACGAATAGGTGAGGCACTCAGGGTCACTGAGGGTGGGGCCATCTTTTGGGTTGATGTCCCACACGTACTCGTACTGTCCTCCGGGGGAGACGGCATCGTCCTCCTTCTCCTGGCCTGCAGTGGAGTCGTCATACCCGGCTCCTGGAAAAACCAACTCAGTGATTCAGTATGCGTGATGCAAAGGGAAATTGCAACAGGAAAATCTGGCTTTAGATTCTCTGTGTCACTACACGGCTCTAAACCGTTTCTTAACTCTGAACAGACACGCTTAGATCATAAAAGCTCTTTCCTGGACGTGACAAGAGTAGCTTTTCGGATTATGATAAGCTCATTGTTGGGAATCTGCCCAGCTGGAAGTGTCTGCTTGAGATCTATATTAAAATTAAATTTTAATCTGTCGTCTTCATCAACATTTCTGAGGAAAGCATTCAGTGTTAAACTGCATAAGAACTGTAGCAACTGCAGCTGCAGGAACCAGCCAAAATCTGCAGGCTCAAGATAATGATAAGCGTCTAACTGTCTAACTTCTCAGGAATAAGGAGGCTCTTATGGACTTTGTCCCATATGTCTACATTTTCTGCTGCTGTGTTTCATCAGTACTCCAAAAAATTCTTTAGAAGCACGAGTTCTTTACCAGTACCTGTTATGTAAGTCTTAAACAAAACCATATGGAGCTTCAAGTCACACTGCAGAGCTTCTGACTTTATTTTCCCCCCATCGCCTCATGTGCAGTGCAGAATTGACCATGACTCAACAACCTGAGTCAGATTCTTGGTCATTTATTGACTATAATCATTGGAATGTTTCTGACTCACACACTAAAAGAACAAAAAGAAAAAGTTTCATTCAAGTTTTGTGCAGGTATTTCACCCACCTTCAGACTGCTTCCAGTAGGTTATCCCCACAGGGCTGATGCTGTACGGCTGAGACGCAAAGTTTTTGAAGTGCACCACCACTCTATGGCCCGCCTGACTGACAATGGTCGGCCCCTGAATACCTGCAGGAACATAACATCGTAGGGGGTGTAACAGAAAATCGACTCATGAATCAATTTAGATCCAATCAGATTGATCTGTCTGAGGCAAGCTGTTCATCAAATCGACTTATAACCTTACAAAATTCCTTCTAAGTGTTTTTTGGGAAAATACCATTTGAATTGAGACATGCTATAACTTAAAAATGACCATCTGAGTGGACAACACATGTGATGACAGCAAAAAATTTTCAATCCATCATTCAAGTCCAATGTGTGGAAACACTTTGAATTCAACAAAGATGTGTGACCACACAGTCAAGCTCTAGCAATGTTTGTATTATTTTGATGTGGATGTGGATTATGAATTCCTTTTTACTTGTTTGTATACATGTAACTTACACTTAATGAAGAAATACAGAGAATCTGGAAAACTTCCCTTACACTGCTCAGAACCAGATCTGAGTCACACTGGATGAAGTTTGAGCTAAAGGTGTCCTGGATCAATTTTAGGTAACAGATCGTTCAAAATGAACCAACGTCACTTATGAATCTTATGGTCAACCAGTGATTTTGAATGAAGTTGCTGTCAGAATGAATCGATACATCCCATGTAACAGTGTTTCCAGAGAACTCGAACGCTCAAAATTCACCTTTTCATCTCAGCTGATGCACCAGAAAGAAGAAGAAGTTTGAAAAAAAAAAACCCAATAAATTATAGATAATTGTCTTTGGAGTCTGAAATTAGTAAAAGTGAATTTCAATAATGACAAACAGTAGTTTGTATAGAAAGTGATCACTCAAAACGTGCAGAGAATACCTACCTGCCCAGGCTGGTCTCTCCTTCGGGATGGTGTATGTGGAGTCTGTGTACTCTCTATAAACTGCCTTAATGTATTTTTGAGGAACAGCTTTGACCCTGAAGATTACACAGACCAGATCAATTATAAATGAGAAACCACATAGTAGAAGTGTGGATCTTATGGAGAGCTCACCTTTGCTCAGACGCATCATCCAGGTGGATGTAGTCCCAGCCGATCTCCACGGCCGCTATGAAATACTCTCTGACAGCAACTGGAGTCTGCGGTTCTCCTGCGGAACTACCGCAATGCAGCAGCAGCAGCAGCAGCAGCGGGAAAACGAGAGTCCTACTCATAGCGGCTGTGCGCGCACCTGTGCGCCCTGCTCTGCGCAAAGACGGATTGTGGCGCTTCT
Organism: Oryzias javanicus; assembly: GCA_003999625.1. Lineage (NCBI taxonomy): Eukaryota > Metazoa > Chordata > Actinopteri > Beloniformes > Adrianichthyidae > Oryzias > Oryzias javanicus. The sequence goes on along the minus strand of CM012446.1, from coordinate 18,620,601 downwards.
CCTGCGGGCTGAAACTTTTAAAGGGGAGAGTCAGACAGGCCGAGAGCACGTGGACGCGCGTGGGAGCGCGGATGACATCAGACGAATAAGGGTAAGAGGAAAACATACTACTGGAGCATGGTAATCCTGGAAACTTCTGGAATACTTAGTCTACCAGTTTTACCAGGTCACCTTCAGATTAACCTAAACATATATAAATACATATATTTCCCAACTACATTTACTTTATTGGCCTTCCACATTTAAATGTATTTGTCAAAATTCAAATAATTTAAAACACTTCACGAAAATCTTTAAGTTAAAACAAATAAATACATTTAAACAGTTTAGGGGGAAATTCTTGGATGAAATAGTCCAATAACTGATGCCCATGAGCAGGGCCGGCCATGGGCATTGGCGGCTTAGGCGGCTGCCTAGGCCGCCATCTGCTGGAAATTGCAATGATTTTAATTTTTTTCAGTTTGACACACCACTAAATTAAAAAATAAAATATTAAAAACACAAAGAAAATAGCTCAAAAGTTTGACATAATCTGCGCGCGCCCCCCCCCGCCTGATGCAGCTGCTGTCGAAGCTCTATGGAAGGGAGGAAGAGGAGGAGGAGCGCACCATAGTGTCACTATTAATGCTTCTGTCCTCGGGGACAGCTTTAAGGTAAAAAAAAAGAAAGCAAGGAGAGGAAAACGGACTCAAAGAGGCTTGTTTGCTTTTTTTATATTCAGTTGTTTGGATTTCCCCCCTCCCCCCATTCTGGTCAAAATGTACTCTTGTTTTTGGTTAGAAAAGGAGAATTTAACTTGTGATCTAATTTTTTTTCATTTCTAATTTCTAATCTTTTTTCTCTTTTAACAAGTGGCACTGTGCAGGATGACTGAAGCCTAGGAGAGTTGTGGAAGGACCACAAGAGTGAACACTTAACTCCAAAAAAAAAAAAAAATGTTATCCTTATTCACGTTTTTCGCAAAAAAAATATATATATATCATGGAAAGGTGTATTGATTCCCATAATTCTATTCCAAAAATTAAACAGTTGTTTTTATTTAAAAAAAGTATTTGTTTGTTTTTACATACATTGGGGTTCCAACTCATAAAACCAACAACAACAAAAATTGAATACTGTACAAATATCTGTGCCAATTTTGGAAGATATGAATGTTTTAAACTGAGTTTCACCAGCTATATGTGCTAAACTCATTAACCTGCACAGGTTCCCCTCTCGCCATTTAATTTGTTTGCTTTAGTATTAGGAAGACTTAAAATTTGACAGCTAGCAAGACCATCTGTAATCTAGGTATTAATGTTCATTGTTTAAATGGCTGGCTGTTCACTGAGTGCTGTGTCCAGATCAATGGAAAGTCTAATGAAAGGGAAACATGAGGCAGGAGAGGATGCACCAGCAAAAGAGCAGATTATCAAAAGGACACGATTCAAGAAGCTGCAGACATCCAGAAAGAGTGGAATGAGGTGGAGGGACAGGTTTGGGAGATGGACTACGTCTGTTGAGTTTCTCAGGTCTAGACACTTCAGAGGAAACGTCTCAACTGGGTCAAAGAAATTAAGTAGAATGATGATCAGTGATCCAAGTTCCTGTTTTCTGATGAAAGGAAAGTGTGCATTTTCATTTAGTTTTTAACTGATATTAAAACCTACAGTAGTCAAAATAGTTTTATGGTCAGTATGGACAAAAATAGGAATTAAAAAAAAAAAAAATGGAACCTCATACTGCTTCTGAACTCCATTAATGTGTAAATGTGTGCATGGTGTGAAGGTGACTCGTGACTATGAAGGGGTGCTAACCTCAATGAAAGTAGAAAACAGCTATATAAGTTTATACTATTTACCATTCCCTGAAATTAAGCAAGTAAACAAGGCGTTACATTAATTCCCAGAATGTTCAATTTTTCCATGAAAGGCCAATTACTTACTTTGGTTTTTATGGCTAACACCTTCTCAACAAGGGCTTGAAACATGCATTACATATTATTCAATGAAAAACCCACTACTACAACATTTATTTCCCATTTGCCATAGCAGCAAGAAAAAGAGAAGCAAGTGAATGATAAAAAACGTGCTGGCTTTCCAAATTCAACTTTTATTATTGGGTTTTATTGCCACCTTGTGGACAACATGGTGTACTGCAGACTTCAAAAAGGAACAAGATAAAGGTTGAAGTATTTATTTCAAACTAGAACAAAAACATATTAAAAAAATGCCATTACTCATCAACACAACACTTTAAACAATTGAATAGAAACGTTGAATGAACGGAAACATGAAGCACCCAAGGAAAATTTCACATGTCTGAAGAATTATGATGTATCTCCAGGTAAAGAAAACAAGTATGAGCAAAACAGGAAAAACAAAAAAAAAAGCTTGTTTAAACATAAAAAAATTGAAACTATACAAAATGCTTTAAATGTAAATAAAAAGTACATCCAATAAAAAAGCAATACATTATCTGTACAAAGGATTTTATCCTTAAAAGAAATAAATTTTGGGTTTCAATCCCTATATCCCTTATAACACATTATAATTTAACTTGTCTTAAAGGTTTTCACAGTAGAGATTCCTCCTTTTTAATGCCTCTCTTTATATTTTTGTGTAACACAAGCCTTATGTTTAAATTATACGAGGGATTTTTGTGCCTCCTAATCCAGGGGTTTGTAACTTTTGCTAACCAAAACACAGCAAGAGCTACAAAAATACTTTATGCTTCCGTGGCCATTAAGCTATATATTTATAAAACGTAGCTTCTAAGTGTTTATAATAATTGATTATTATTATTTTCATGTATAGAAACTTTTGACAGCAGTTTCCTTTCAAAATAAAATACACTTATTATCAAATAGGATCCTCCTGCTGCAGCAGATTTTCTATCATGACTTTGGTGCATCTTCATCTTTTTTCTCCTTTCCCACACAACAATATTGGTGTATATGGCAATTTTTTAAAATATTGAAACAGAAATTTATCTTTAAGCAGTGCTAGTTGTGCTGCAGAAGATTCGAGTATGTGCTATAATATTGTTCTCATTTTTCATCAAAGTCAAAGATCTGCAGTGGAGGGATAAAAGGACGGCTTGAGCCTCAGGTTGGAGTTCCCTGTCCTAATCAAAGCGGCTGTGAGTTTTAATTGAAAGTGGGAATGGAAAAAGTAAACCTAGAAGAACAGCTGTGAACGGATCAGCTACTGTGAACAAGAAGAACATAGGAGGGGTTTCCTACAGATCATAGTTTCAGCGAGTTGACCTCGATGATCTGCTGCAGGATGTTGTCCACGTCGGCCGTCTCCAGGCTGATTCCGTTCAGGTCCAGCTGGGGCAGGAGAGCCGTGAGGAGCACCACCACGTTGTTGCGCATGTCGCGCAAATTCTGCTGCGCTAATCTGGAAAAGATGTAATTAAAAAAGCAAAGAACGAGGAGTTTAGATTTTAACTTCCCACATGTCCACTCAGACAAAAACAAATTTAAATCAACCGAGATTTCACACACTGCCCCTTAGAAGTACGTCCAAAATTCTTACCCCATTGGTAGATTTTCTTAATATAGACTAAAGAAAAAAAATCTACCACTGGGGTAAGAAAAGTTGTCTTATCACAATTTTTTTTATTAAAATAAAAAAAAAAACAGGAGTCTTTTTACTCACAAACACTGTCTGAAATACTTTCTTAAGATAAAAGTGAAGCAGAAACCATTGTGCTGGACTGAGGGTTAATTTACATCACAAAACCAGCTTTAACCCTTTGGAACCGACCCACGCCTGACCACACAGCTATGGCATCAGTGTAATAAAACTACATAAAAATAAACTTCAACTTGTTTAAATATTGTATGATTGATATGAGCAATTAATTGTAGTATTTTCTAAACTAGAATGATTTTTTAACAATATAAAAAATGAGAAAGAGGATGATTTTAAGTCAGAGACTCCGCCAATGTTTCATGAACAGGAACAAATGCCGCTTGCAGGCAGAAGACTCGATCACTGCTGGTGTGGGGGCGGAGCTATCTGTCAGGACTCTGAGCAAATGAAAAAGATGATCTATTTTTATTTTTGGTGGGGAGCGACAGGATCGAGCTCAACAAGCACCAACAGAGTCTAAAAACATAATAATCTGCGGTGCGCTGCAAAAGTCCCGCCCCTCGCTGTTGCGAGAAGCAAGGAGCTCACCCTGAATAAAGGGGAGGAGCTGGACACACCTCCACCTGTGATCCAGCTGAGGAGAACACCATGAGCTCAGATGGACCAACTCAAAATCTATACTCCAAAAGATCCTTCTGGATTTATTCTTTGCCACAAACATAATAAAGAAAATATGTGGAGAAAAAAATAATAAAAAAACAGAATTTCAAGAAAAACTTAAAATGGACAGCAGAGTATGAGAAGAAAATAGTATTACCTCTTTTTGTGTGTGCAAAATCTTTGATTTTTAACTCATGCAATACACTTTGTGAATAAGAATAAAAAATATGAAATAAAAAAAAATTACAATTTACTGTCATAAATGCCGTCATGTGTTTGAGCAACAAGATTTATTTTTTATATTTCTGTATGTAGTTAGTTTCAAGCTGTTGTCATTTTAAGTTGTGCATGTGTGAATTGTATTTTCTATCTTTTAGAATTTTCTGCTTTTTGTACTTATACACAAAATGTATTATATGAGTAACAAATCAAGATCACACAAATCCAAAGTTAAGCAAACTGAAAGTCAGACACGGCCTTTTATGAAAATATCATTAAGTACACAACATGGAGGTGTGAGACTCGTGATGTTCCTCTTTGTGTTTAACCAAACAAAAACTGTTCATAAATGTGGCACAAAGAAATCTTTGTATTTGCCTGAAACATTTCTTGTATTTTTATTCCAGAAAAATGTAATTAGTTGGCTAAAAGCATTGTTTTTTTGTTCTTTTGCTGAAATCACAGTTTAACCTTTTAATCTATGTTGTAAAAACGGTTTGTTTTATATTTGGGGTTTCCAAGGCAAAATTAATCTTTTTGTTTTTAGACTGAATTTTCTATTTTTTTATGATTTTATGTCTAGTGTGTGAAAACAACAAGGAAAAATGACCAAATAATGTTAGTGCCACACAGGTGAGGTTGTGCTGATCAAAATGAGAAAGTAAGAAGTCTTTCAAATTAAAATTTACAGATGCAAATTCAAAAGTCGACAAAAAAAAAGAGATTTAGGTACTAGTTTCCAAAGGGTTAATTAAATACAGGTAAAAATGTGATTCCAAAAAGGGTTTAAGGTGTTTATCTGAGATTTTTGACAAAAAAAAATCTTTTATTTCATGTAACAATGTGTGAAAGAACTGTGCAAATATATTGAAGGGATGAATACAATCTCTTACCTTCAAAATAAAATAAATAAATTCAATCATAACTGGTGCTTTTATCTGACATATTTTAATTGCGTCAAAATATCTCTAAAAGTGTCCATGTTTACCTGCTGTCCTCATGGGACTCGCTGTCGCTCCCTCTCATCCTGCTCTGACCTTCAGCCCGCTCCCGCCTAGCTTTGTTCTGCTCCAGCTGATCTCTGGACTCCGTTTTCTGACCCGGGATCATCAGCCCCTGAGGCACTGCAGCCAAACTCGGATCAGCAACTGAAGGACACTGATGGACACAAAATGACTGAGTTATACATCACAGAATGAGTTTCTAAAATCTCAATTAGTCTCTAAATGAAGGAGAACAACATTTAAAAAGCTATCAACCCAACAATAGAACCGTGCATTAGCGAAACATAACCTTTAAATCAGTTTTTGTATATGTGGGAAAAAAAACCAGTGATTGGTAGGTGTGATTTTCTCTTCAGGGCCACCGTAGCAAACTGACTAGAACTGTCATGAAAATCTTGTCATTAAATTCTGACCCGGCACTGATCAACACTGACCTCTGGTGGATCGGTCTGGCAGCCGACCTCCCTGCTTGCTTCTTTCTCAGCACATTCCTCCTCTGCTGTCATTGTGCCTTGAGTTGTCCTTCCCACCTCCATTCCCAAAACGCCGCGCAGCCTCAGGACCTCCTTCTCCAACGACGCTAACCTCTGCAGTTTAGCTTCACGGTCGCCCCCTTCTGGAGGCTGAAGGGGATGACCTCCTCTGCTCAGCGGAGGAACTTTTACCGTCTGGGTGGTTTGGAAGGAATGGGACCAGGTGTGACTGGTGCCGGTCGGGTTCAGCTGCAGTGCGCCTGAGTTCTCCGAGTGGCTGCCGTCCGTTTTGACTTGGGAACTTGGTTGCTTCCTGGGATGCAAATCCTCATCGACATTTCTGGAGCTGAATTCAGTTTCCCCAAAAAGAGACTGTTTCTTTTTCCCATGATAGGATCTCAATTCAGGATTCCTTATGCGGCTGCAGAAAACAAAGCAAAGCTGGTTAACTGAGTTAGGTATCAATGCAGCTCTTTTTACAGGTTAATTCGATTAAAATATGTCCTGTATTTTCTGCTGAATTATTAGGTACACCGTCAATAAAATTTTTTTTCCAAACTTTTGTCATGAATTCGGAGCACCAAACTATAAGTCATTTAGTCAGACTTTATTAACTGCCGACACAGCAACTCTAGAACTTGTTTGTACCACGCTACATGTTTGGCATGTTGTAAGCGTTAGCCCGGTTATTGAATTCAGAATACCTTTAACTCCCAACCTTGTTTGGAACAAGCAAAGAAAGCGGACTGATACCCCTAAAACAAGGCCAAATCCCAATTCCTCCCCTTCCTTTTCCCCTTTTAAGGGGAAGGCGGGAGGACTTAAGGCTATGTATCCCTCCACTTCGAGGGTGATCCACGTCGCACTGTGGAGGAGAAACGCATTTCTTCATGTGGGTGTGTTTTGAAGAACATACATTTAAATGTAAGTAATGACTTTTTGTTTTGGAATAACTTACAATGTTTTTTTCCGAGCACAGGCAGCTAAGCGCTAACGTAGATGACCGGCAATTATTGATGACGTCATCAAGAGTTAGCAACGTTCACATTTTCTAGGGGTATGGAAAAACTGTGGGGAGGAATTCAGATTTGGCCCAAATGTTTACAAAAACTCCTATGTTGTTTGTAACATGTACAAAAACACAACAATGCTACATGTTAGCCGAGCAAGTGTATTCAGAATACCCAAAACTCCAAACCTTTCCTTGCAGCACGTACAAAACCAGATCGATCCCACTAAAACAGGCAAATCTGTATCTACTCTAACTACCAATGCTGTTAGCAACACGTAAAAAAACCCAAAATATCACGACACGTTACATCTAGCTGTGTTAGAAGCATCAGCTGCATTAAGATATTAATAATACTGATAATTCCCAACTTTGTTTCTTAACATGTAAAAAATAGATGCTAACTTCCAACGATGTAAGTAACATGTTAAAAAAAACCACAGTCCAACACTGCTAACGTTTACACCCAACCTCTGGATTATAAGGCGCTCTGGTAATTTTTGGAGGAAAAAAAAAGCCTTTTATAGTGCAAAAATATATGTAGCATTCCCAACATTTTCCCAGCCTTTTGAATAAAAGCGAGCTTATTTATTAAACCATTTGAATGTAACTGTGCTGTTCAAACAAAGTCAGAACACGAATGTAACTTTTACTAGAATTTTTTGCATTCATGCCCCACCTGAAAATGTCTTTGTTCTCCTCGCTTATATCTATGCGTCTGTCTCCCTTCGTGTCATTTTCTTTGTCCTCTGGTTGATCATCTTCAACATTCTGTGCTCTTATGGCTTCATTCTTGTCTCTAATTCCCACGTGAGTCTGAGCAGACTTGTCCCGGAGGTTTGTATCAGTTTGTGCCGCCGCATCATTATTGGAGTGTTGATCCAACGGGTCTTGAGGGTCTGTTTCAGGGCATTCAGACGTATTCTCCTCAGAATGGGGTCCAAGTCTTGATGCTGTTTCTTCAGATGTTCCAGAAAATGGAGAGGAGGGCCGCTCGGGAGACAAAATGAGCTGCTTCGGCTCAGTTTCTTGCAACCGACAAACCTGAAACATAACAAAATCCAAACCGTAGTTAAACAATAAATGACAGAAAATCTTGACTAGAAAAAAAACAAAAAACACAAACCTCAAATGACCTTTGGCGTTTTCTGTTCTCTCTACAAGATAAAAAGATTATAAGGTTATTTATCATGATTTCATGTTGAATAGTTGGTAACACTTCATAATACGATTCATTAACAAGCTTTATTGATACAGTAATAAACATTATTAATATGCTTATACAGTGTTAGTAAGACGTTTATTAGCACATTAAGCCAATAAGACCTAAGCTAAAGCTAAAGCAAAAGAAAACACAACAATGTGACTAAATCAACAACTGCATACTTGACGGTCTAATTTCCTAAGTAAACTATTATATTTTTTGGTATATAAGTCCTTTTTTTGAATAGTTTGGCCAGGGGAGTGACTTACTCAGGATCAACTTACATGTTATTTAAAAAAAAAAAAGCAAATATTAGCTTATATAACTGTTATTCTCCAACTAAGATCTGGTTTCCCTGGAGGGCGCTGTAGGTTTGCGTATCAGTATTTGTTACTGACAGCAATGCAGAAGAAGCACCGTCCAAAACAAACATGGAGGAGAATCTGATTGTTTTCCTCCTGATGGGCTATGGAGATATGGAAGCACTGGTGAAAGCGGCCTCATTCAGATGTAGCTCCTGCAGTAGAAGGTATAGATTACTGTAAAAAATAGACTGTATTTACAGTCAATTCTTCCATGTAGTAATTAGGCTAAAACTAGCTTTTCCCAAATGCAACGGGACAGTCTAGTTTATGAACATATTCTTGGACAAGCATTGAGTGTTGAATTTGACGCCCGTCACAAAAGAGGCAATCGATCCGGATTTGACATATGAATTGCGTTCGCTGTGAATGCAGCATTATGCCAGTGCACTTCTTCTCTCCCAAAAACTCTAGACTCTTATACATGATATTTTTCTTCTTTATTATGTTTTTTTTTGGCTGCTGCGACTTACACTTATACAAGCAAGTGTAACCTTTTAAAGTATTAAAACATTTACTACTTATCTCAGAGGTATGAAATTCATTTTGCACTGGTTTATGTTTGTAATTGTAAATTGTTGTTCTTCCTTCCTAATCTTCCGCTATTGTATCCTAAATCGGCAGAATGTTTTGTGTTTTTCTTTCTTACTGTTTGATTTATTTAGTTGCTAAAATTGTTTTTTTTTTGTTTCCATCATGTTTGAGTTTAAAACTCAAGGTTATATTGTATGTTTTTCCTTTTAATGAATTGTATGGTTATAAAACTGTACTATGATCAGAAAAGGAACTTATCACTAGCAAACCCATCACGTGTTTCGGCAACTTAAATTCTTGGGTGAATCCCACAGTGCGTTTCTCAAATGCACCAAAATGGAAATGACAGCATAAAGCCAACGGGGGGTGGGGGTGGGGGGAAGGAAACCACCAAATGCACACAGGAAGAAAACGTCTCTGCACACACCGCCTCTCATTAATGCACAGGGTGAGAGGTTAAAAGAAAAGCAAACTTACGGTTTCTTGTGGTTTTTCTGGTAGCTGGGGGTTAACTGCTCCTCACTCTCCTCTCCTTCCTCTGGTGATGAACAACTTCTGCAAAGAAAGAGACGCCTGACTTAACAACTGCTTCTACTTTAGACAATATACACCACCAAACACTACAGACCAGTTAACAGTAAGACTTTCAGACATACTTTTTGGTTTTTTTTGCCAGTACTGTTGAATAAAGAGCATCCAGAACCTTTCCTGTCACCAGGGATTCAAGAGCAAAATGCTTTTGGGACTATGTAAGACAAGTGAATTACAAGCTCCACATTCAGCATTTGAACTGTTTCTATTATCAACGCTTGACTTATAAAGGGGCTGAAAAGTTTCTTAGCATGACTGGGCTGCTAGTGAAAACTAATTTCTCACGTCGACAGCTTCTTCCTCAAACTCTCAGGCAGTGTCTGGTAAAAGAACAAGAAGTGAAACAGGAGTTCTCACCAAACAAACGTTGTTAAAACCCAGCGGAGAAGAAGATGCAACATTCCAGATGTTAACCTGTCTGTCGACTTGTGTCTATTTACAGAAACTTTTGTTCAGTAAGTCATTATCTAGAAAAACTTTAAACCAGTTCAGTCTCAGAGAATCCTGTTTAAAAAAAATTTACCGGTATAGGTCATTACAAATGTCCACTTTTGGTGCCAATCATCTGCAAAAACCTCCCAGCTTTGATTTTTTTTTTTTTTTGTGGTAATGGAAATTAAACTGGGCTTTTTACAGCTACCATAACAAAATATCTAAAGTGACCATAGATTGTCAATTTAAGTTCATCTCAGTCCACAGTTCTCTTTCACATCAGCTCAAGCACCTCTTAGAGTTAATTGTTTGCGCTCATTGTTGTGATCTTTACAAACTCATGAATCCATCTCCTACACTTGCTCCATTCTTAACTGCACAATATGAGGAAAACTTGCAATGTGTTACATTAGTGATCAGTAATCACAGCAAGTTGTATTTAAATAAGTCAACATAACCTAAATTAAACTCTAAAATTATCCTTGTCTACACGGGAGGCGGGAATAGGACATAAAAGGGCTCCATTCGACTGGTCAAGGACGTGAAGGGGTCTATCTGATTGGTCAAATGTGTCTTTCAGCATGGAAAGCTGCCCCTGAGCAAGTTGCAAGTTCATTTAAAAGCTGTTATATGAACAACAACGCAACACAGAAAATTACAAATAAAGTTTAAGGATATTTAGGGATGCTTTTGGGGTTTGGGAAGAAGCTGGAGATCATCCACCCATGCAAGCACCACACACAAAGTTACCAGCTGGGATTTAAATATATACTTTAAATGTATAAGCGTACTGGTCAGCAGCATGCCATCAAATGCATTATGCAATGAAATCTGCTGGTAACAAAGTCTAGCTCAGCGGTCTGCAACCTTCAGCTCTGGAGCTTCTTTTTTTTTTTCTGCATCAATAGTAAGCGTCAGAGAAACATATTACCTCATTTGAAATAAATGTCACTGTTTATTGTAAGATTAAAGTTAAGGTTTTTGTTTGATATTTAAGAAATGATTACCATGACCACTTTATTTGATGGTAAGCTATTAGCAAGTGTATGGTAAAAATGATATAAAATTAGTCAGACTTATATCGGCTTGTAAAAATAAAATTCAGACACAGTCATCAAAGAAACAACAAATACAAGAAATGGATTTAAGGAAGTGCAGTAGTGATTCTTAGGGGTGTACGAAAATATCGATTCAGTGAAATATTGAAATACTTTATTTGGCAATACTTTTATCGATTTAAAATACTACCAAGATGATTTTCAAGTACTTATTTATAAGCAAACATGTAGTGTAGTCTTACTTTTGTTTTCTATTTAAATATTTCTTAAATTACCAAAAGAAAAACACCATGAATTTGATTGGCTAAAAGCACCCTGTTAATGAGATACACTTGGAGTGCTTGATGTTCTGATCATTAAATAACATGTATTTTACAATTTTACTTTAGTGAAAAAAGTATTAATATTCAGTTATTTCTTAAGTCTTGATTTAAAAAAAAATGTAAATATTGTTATTTTTACTGTCTTGGGATATATCTGGATACGTATCGTTTCCAAACACATGTATTACATGTCACATGGATCACATGTACTTGTCATATCGCCAAACTCTTGCCAATACACACCCCCAGCAATTCTTTTATTTTACTTCAAAAAAGAGTCTGCAATCAGCCAACCATCAGGCTAAGACAACATCACAGAAGAATTGTGAGAAATATGCACCTGTAGCGTGGATTTGGGTTTTCACTGCATTTCCAGCTTTCAGGAGTGACCTCATAATAGTTTGTGGGGATGCTTCTCCACTTCAGACAATCTTCACACTGTAACCACGTGGGACCCCTGTGAATTCAACCAAGAAAGTGATCAGTAAGCAGAAGAGTTACTGCAGATGTTTATCAGAGATCATGAAAACAGTAACCTCATTGGGTAAGGATCAGTCAGTTTTATCTTTTCCACAGATGCTGATGTAAACTCTCTGGTTTGAGCTTCAAACAAATGTTTTCCCATTTTTGTAGAACTGACAAAGTCTTGCGTAAAATAAATCATTGCAAATTTATTTGAATTTGCCTTCCACTGTAAAAAGAAATATTCAGACATGCAACTCCTAAATTTGCTGTAATTATCCCGGTTTAACGCTAGGTTCACACTGGACCTGGAAGTGGCGTGGAGCAGACTACACGCGAGCGGTGTACAGAGTACACTCTCTCCTGCAATTCACACCACATGCGCATTTTTCCACAACAGCCAACAGGCGCTTCTACCAGAGCTTTTTTTGTTTTTGCCATCATATGTAAGTTAATAACCTAAACATGTTACCCCATGTTTCTACTAAGAAGAAGCAAGTAGTCAGTAGGCCTACACTTCATTAATTTATCTGTTGTTGAGACACACAGAGAGAATGGTGTGTGGTTGTGTGTCTGTTTTTTTTTGTGTGTGTGTTTATTTTGATCTCTACAGTCTGTTTAGATAGAAAATCATGATCGCATTTGTCAATTGCTGTTTTATTGTGAAGAATTGGTTATATTTTGAAAATAAACCAGATTTTCTTGCGTATTTTGATGTAACTTCCTGCCAGAATTGATGGCGATTGTTCGCAGCTTGTGCACAAAATAGACCAGATGGCGAAACAATCTGCTGCACGGAGCGAGCCTTCCGAGGAGCACCGCGGCTGGCGCTCCACGCCTGGTGTGGACCGCACCGTAGGTGAACAAGGGCGCCGAATGGAAGCAGCCTCCATTCTGCACCGCTTTGCGGCTCTAACGCATCCAGTGTGAACCAGGCATAAGGTACTGCTCTACGTGGACTATTTACACTGAATAAAAAATTTGATAAAATTTTCACATAAATTATGGATGCAAGGACAGTAGGAAATATGAAATGAGAACAAGATTAAAAATGCTACGTTCACACCAGGTAGATGTCAGGCACGTTCAAGCACACCTGTTTAGCAATGGTGTTCACACTGGAGAAGCAGGAAGGGGCTTCCTCTTCTTGCACTTTTTCTTTTGTTTACTAGCAAATGCCCGCAACCTATAGTTGGAAAATTCTCAGAGCAAAATGTCTAAGTGGCGCAAATCTCCTGACTCACAGATCTATTCTGATATATGAAAGACTTGGTGTCAAAGAATTCTGTAAATACTCCATCGTGATAAATTTCCAAACAGTTAGTACTTCTGTGAATTAAAAGGTACGCCATCCATATACCACTACCAAATCCGAATCCCTGATTGGTCAAAGTTCAATTGGTTTGAGCAACAGTCATTGAAACTTGCATAGTTAATCATGAATGCAAGAATTTTGAGAAATAGAACAAAGAATCAGTTTTTTATGCAAGTTTACATAGACTTTCCAGTGGAAGCGGTCGCTTGATGGCGGTGTGAACGTAGATTTAGATCCAAGAAAAGGAGAGGAGAGTAGGATGAAATGTCCGTGACAAGGTGGACACTCACTCGTCTTCACTTCTCTGGTTGTCATCGTCGTCTTTCTCTGCAGTCTTGAACTCTCGCTCTCTAGCCTTCTTCTCTGTCACTTCCTTCCAGTAGTCGTTCAGTTTCAGCCCCAACGCTCCAAGAGTGAGTCTTAAATACAGATACATTTGTCTTTAAAGATTTGGTTTGATCTAATGAACACACTAATACGTGAAGGTAGTGCTGGGCGATATGGAAAAAAATTGTATATCACGATATGAATTATTTTATATCACAATAGCGATATATATATATATATCTTGATATACCAAAATAAAGTATATTTTCAGTTATTGTCTGAAACAAAAATGGACAAAAATATAATTCCTTACTTTTCTCTGACTTTATTTTTCAAGTAACATGAAACTGAATTGTCACAAATGGCAAAAATGTTATTTGAGCACACAAAAATTTAAAGTTTCTTAGTAGGAAAATACATTTCTGCAATAAAAAGAAAAAAAGAAAAACAATAGAAGAGAAACTTTTCTATCATCCACATAACATGTATCGTCATAACGCCCAGCACTAAGTGAAGGTATGTACGTGAAGTAGAAAAAGATGAATGCGCTCTGCTATGCCATACCTGTATTCTTTGGTGTACTCAAAGTCTTGCTTGTTATGAGCAGGTTTTAGAAAGTTGCACTCGATGACACCAATCACCCCAATCCCGGCTCTTTGCCCGGAGACCTGGATGAGATCAGGAATGACGCATGAGCCGAAGCTGTGATCCACTAATGGAGTATGTCAATTAAAACTCTGTTCCCTTACCTTAAGCTGGTATCCCACTTTTTCGTACGCCTTAATGAGTCGATTCTTGTGGTACATCATGATGCCATAATGGTCCTTGTTTTTACTGTTTAATCCAAAAGTCACCTTCACCTTCTCTTTCTAGTGGCGACCAGTTAATGAAAGTTACGTTTTCAAAAGCAACGTTGTTTCTGAATCATTACACTTCTTGGGTTCTGCCACATGTTTGACAGCTGAGAAATAAAAACAACTAAAGGCTTCGTCAATAATCTGTCATGTCTCCTGTGCAGAACACGTTAAGCTTGCCAAATTAAGATAAACAGGCAATCGTGTACCTATAAAACTTGAATTTTTTTCTATGAAAGTTTGAACTTTTAGACAAGAGAAAAACAAGTGAAAATGTTCATGTCTGTCTGAAAAAGTGCCTTAAAAACATCTACAATTCTACTTTGTACATTTGACCCATTGTGGGTTATTTTTAGAGCGTACCTCCCGTAAAAAACTGGGAACACTACATTTTTTTAAACATAGTCTGAATCAGTTCACAGTAAAAACACAATTGATTAATTTTCTAAAGCTAAAAGATCTTGTAGTTAAAAATATGGAGTTAAGAAGGATACACTAAACTGGGGTTTGTACACGTCATGCTCGATGTAGCTCAGCTTCTTCGACACCAGCTTTGCCTGAATCTTCTTGCCCCTCAGTATCACTTGTGTCCTTGGCTTTAGATACAGAATACTGAGGTAGGCCTGAGAAGAAAAGATGCACAAGCAGAGGAGAACAAAAGTCAATATATGGTCAATAATCAGGGCTCTAGAATACAACTATTTTGGGCCTAAAAATCCACCAGTAGCCTCAGCCGTTCTGTAAAAAACAAAAAAAACAGAAAGAAAAAAAAGACTAATTATGTTATTACTGTAATAGGTTTCCTTAGAGTTTAAGCTCTGGTTATCAGACGGTTTGCACATTAAGGGAGTCATGACATCATCTACTGTTTCATAGCAGAGTCCTGTGCGAGTGTGCTGCTGCGCCTTTTGATAGGAGATGATATTTTGGTATATGCGACCATACCTTCAGTTACTAATGTGCCACCAGAAGAACGCCAATTAACCTATAAGTAGCATAGAGCGCACATGTGCACATGCACGTCTGGTCTGTTTAATGTTGATTACTCATTATTTCTGCATATATGTTCCTATGTGCTCCAAGTTAAATACTGAGTTTGTATTTATGTTTGTATTTTTCTACACATCGATGTATTTGTGTATTCCATATTAACTGCAAGTTCTTGTTACTGAGAGGCTGAAGTTTGGATTACAGCTTGTTTCAAAGCATTCCCCTGCTTCTGTCCTTCATCATTTCACTCAACAATTGACTGACAACTTCAGCAGCCTCATCCAGGCCTTGATGTGGTTCTCAAGGTTGAGAGCGGTGCCAGCCACAAACAGGATATCACCTAAAATCTCACTGACAAAAATGTCAACACAACTCCAAAAGTCTCCCTGTAGTTCAACTGAAACCTGTTGTTGTGGTTTAAACCAATCAAAGGAAGGGATAGGCGTAACTCCCCGCTCTGATTGGCCCCAGTCTGGGCATTCCTATATGTGTGTGCAGGCGTCACACTCACTCAAATAAGCATGACTGTTTCTGTTTATGTACATGTACATCTGAGCCGTTGAGATCGAGTCCGTGCGTGTGCACCCTGCGCGCACGCGTTTGGTGCTGGCGACCGTTGAAGCAGGTCAAAAAAGACTGTTAACTACGGTGGCCCTGAAGTGCAAATCGCACCGACATATCACTCAAAGTAAAAAAAAATGACAAAAGTTAAAAAAGCAAAACAAATAATTAAAAAAAAAGCAAAGCAAAAACCAAAACACAATAAAAAATAGTAATAAACTAAATGAAAATGTTTTAGAAAAAAAAATGTAATTTTCTAGAATCAAAAAGAAATGTTAAAAAGAAACAGAAAAAGTAGGTATTATGGGTCATTGGTGATTGGATGATGACGTCAGTCTGTTATTTAACAGAAACTTGTTTTACCTGAAGCACCTGTGGCACTGTGTAATTGTAAAAGCAGTTGACACCAGAAGACGGAGCTCAGTCACTACGTGATGAGCGAGTCAGGAGAACGTGACCAAGCGCGCAGCAGCTATTGACTGTTTTATTGTTTATTTTACAGTTTTTCAAACATTAAATATGTTGCACCGAGAGTGAGTTGGCCCATCATTCTGTAACACACTCTAAACCAAAAACATGAATATTACTGCTGACCCGAACATAACTGCTGCACTACAAACCTGTACGTGTGATTTAACTTCGGTTCTTCAGGAATTGTACTTTGTGATGAAACCCTTTGCATGTAAGTGAACTTGGGACAGGCAATCTAACGGACTACAGCTGAGTTCAGAGAAGAATGGCCGAACAGCTTTCATGTGAAAGCCAAGAGTTAACTTTAATGATAACAGTTAGTGAAGCTGGGGGGGGGGGTTCACCAACAGCAGTAAAGACAAACTGATCCCTACAAAACCACACATGCTCTCTCTTGCTGAGGTTAGTGTTTGAAGGTGGAAGTAAAATGCTCCTCACACTCACTGACGTCAGGCTCTAAACATGACTTACCCCCTTTTAACCACAACCAATGAATGTGTTAGCTAGTATCATGCTTTAAATTTAAAGGGGCCCCACCATGATTTTCTTCAGCATTTCAGAGTAAGCTACATCCATATATATGATCATATATTACATTGGGTACACTAAAAAAACAAATTATTTATGAAATATGAGTCATTTTTGTGGACCGTTTTAACACTTGGAAGTAAAACGACTCAATTTCTAAAGCTCCGCTTGTCGTTCTTTGTCGGTCCCGCTCATTTTACAATGTCATCCTTGACCCCGCCTCTTCAGTGTGAGCAAACTTTGTAAACAAAACCACGGTCTGCAAAATCTTGTCAGAACGTTTCCCTTTATCAAACTTTTTATTTTGCTGATAGATTTTGAGCGTCTGTATGAAGGTCAGATTCAACGCTGTTTGATACCGCGGAGGAATCCTGCATGACAGTTACTGGAGACGCTACAGGTACACACGCTAAAAGACACGTCGGTAGAATCAATGTGGATCAAGTTAAAAGTTGTTTTATTGAGCATGAATTCATCCGACCACATTTAATGTGCTTCTGTGTCTCATTGTTGTGGTTTCATGGTTTGTTTTTAAGAGAATTCTGTTGAAACTACAATAGAGCTTTCACGGCAGCAGCCTGCGTGTGCCGCGTATACGTCACGTTTCTCCTATATATAGGAGACACAGAAAAGTGAGCTATATGTTTTTCAGTGGTGTTAAATAAACATTCTATCAAGTAAACAGTTGGACCAATTATTTCCTTTTGGATAACATGACAATTAATGCTCCACATTTGTTTGCGGCTCACCGATCACCACATTTCTAACGTGTTTACATCACGTGACTGTCTGGTGACAGTTTTGGTTCAGTTGTTCCGCTCTCGCTTCATTTCATATTTAGACTGAGGAATCTCAGAGCGAAACGGAGTTCGGTCCGATTGGAAACAAACCGAGACCACCTTGAAAGATGGGTCTGGGAGCAGTTCCTGGTACAGGAGGGTAGTTCTCTACTGCCACAGCTCCGTGGAGAAGATGGGGGTGTGTTTGTTGTAGTATGGGGGCGGAGCTAGCAGCAAAGATTTTTCCTAGAGGGAGCTGTTGGCATCGATCTTATGTCAGCACGTTTCCAACCGCTCGTTTTCGTGGGTATAGGGAGGGGCTGCTGCAGGTTTTTACAGGATTACTCTTCAATGCATCAAAATACCACTTTGGGGTTCTTTACAGTGAGGAATGAACAGTAAAATGCATTTAAAACCTCAAAAAGTAGAATTTTCATGGCAGGGCCCCTTTAAGGAGTAACATGTAGAATTTGTTTAAAAGTATGAGTTTGTTGAACTATAAAACCAGTTGGGAGGGAATCATGTTGAGAAGCTCTTTTTGACCTTTCTCGTTCATATTTTCATGTGTAATGCTAAGTTAGCAACAGTCCCAGCAATGTGCATTCATGTGACCACTTTCAGTGAAAAGCCTAAATAAACACATGTATATACGAGTTTTGGGCTTCCACGATCAAAACACGTGCATTCACGTAAGGCTTTTTATGACCATTTTTGGCCTTTAGGTACAAATGTGCCTTCAATGTGGCATAAGTTCAAAAATAGACTATTCACTGATGGAGTTCCCTATAATCTGGTACGCCTTATAGTGTGGAAAAAAGGGTATATGGATGATTAGAGAGTGCCAGCAGAGGATACTGGGGTTCTGACTCACCCGCAGGCTGTAATACATGTCTGGGATGTTCTGGTCATGCCTCAAGGACCCGCTGTTGCTCAGACCCTTCTTTATCTCTTCAGTCGGAATCTCAGGCAAGCGAAAATCAGTTGGGTCCGTCTCAAAATCAATTTCTGTTTTACCATCTTTAGCCCTAGACGAAGGAAACGGCAGTAAGTAGAGGAGATGGTGAACTTAGACAGAAGACAAACCACGTCAAATACTATTTACAGTATAATTCCATAGATCAGGGCTGTCCAAGTCAAGGTCTGGTGACCTACGGTTTCCTTTTAACCTGCCATTGAAGCTCATTGGCTGAACACACCTGATACAGGTAATCAGCAGTAGGTAAGGCAGGGTTTCTAAAAAACCAACAGGAGGCCAGCCCTGCATTTGGACACTCCTGCTATAGATGAGAACTACCTAGATCATGGCTGCCCAAAGTGGGGCCCGTGGGCCATATTTGGCCCATCAAATGTTATCTTTGGCTGCAGAAGCCACGGAATATTTAGTTTAGACCCCTTACCCGTTTCCTATTGTTTCTATTTGGTGTTCCAAAACTCTACAGCTGTAATATACTTTCAGCCTCCAGGTGGAGCTGTTAGTACTTCAGCACCCTCCAAGGTAACTTCCGAAGATACTTTAATTTCTCGTTTCATTTCATGAGATGAAAAAAAATAATGTATTTGACCAGCGGACAGGGATCGCATTTAGATTTTGGCCCTTTAAGGAAGAAAGCTTGGGCACCCCTGATCTAGAGTATAGTTTCTATAAAAAAAAAAGAGGTTTTACACCAAAAACTGAATATGCTACTACTGGTTCATTCCATGTCTTCCTTCATTAAAAAAAGAAAATGAATGAAATGGATGTGAAATCTATAAAATAATTTCACATCCTCAAGGTCCTCTACAAGAAGACAAGTAAGTTGACAAGTTCTCACTATACCCTGATCTAATTTAGATTTTATTTTAAAAAAAAGTGAAAAATAAAGTGTGAGCAAATGACCTGCGAATATTCCAGATTAAGATCTTGGTGCCTTTTTTGGAGCGAATAGAGTCAAAGTGAGCGTGAATTTGCTCCTCTGAGCTGATGATGGAGTGTTCCAGAATGGCTGCCAGGCTGGCTGTTGAGTCTTCCGTCACAACCAGCAACTGTGAGGATGAATTAAGGGAACAACACAGCCAGGAA
This sequence comes from Oryzias javanicus, assembly GCA_003999625.1. NCBI lineage: Eukaryota > Metazoa > Chordata > Actinopteri > Beloniformes > Adrianichthyidae > Oryzias > Oryzias javanicus. The sequence goes on along the minus strand of CM012446.1, from coordinate 18,600,805 downwards.
TGCAAACGTGCTGTTTCTTCTTGGTACAAACCTGTAGTACAAGCTTCCTGTCACAGCCTTGAACCCGATCCGTGTATTTGCATGGAAAGCGAGTCACAATCTGACATTCAAATAATTTGCCTTGTAGTCTACAGTAGGGATCGCTCTGACAACATACAGTGCTCGAAAGCAAACACACACAGTATGTGGGTTGTGGTTTAAATATTCCAGAATCCTGTTCCCATCGGTTACTTGTAAGGATATTGGTTTGTTGGTTGAAGGGAACGATGGGAATGATGACAGCCTGAGCTTTGATGTTGTGCAGGTAGGTTTGAGACAGCATTCCCACAGACTGACAGCCGCCGTTCTTGGTGAATATGAGCGCATCGCGGCCCAGACGCATGGAGCCCGACTTGAATCCATTCCCATAAACGCCAATGGCTTGCTGGCTGCTTTTACCAGTACCCTTTTCTGTAAAACCAAAGCTGGGAAAAACAGAAGTATAAATTAGCTTTTAATGTGGAAAAAAAAAACCCAATAAAATATTTTGTGCAGCAGTGGGACTTATTTTGTCTCTAGATGGTTTAATCTGTTTTGTAATCTCCCTGTGCATAGAAACGTCCTGTTTGTGAGATCCAGACTTTACCTGAGCATCTTATGCAGTTTGTTTGGGGTCATGCCGCTGCCATTATCAGTGAACGTCAAACAGCACTGATCATCTTCATCAACAACATCAATCCATATCTGTTTAGCAGACACGCCGGGGTCAGATGCATTGTCTGTAACAGAGGAAAAGGGTATTTAGGGGCTAAAACAGACAGGTTACCAGTGGCCCCCCTCCTGTGATTTGCCCCTCTCATTGGTTTTTTTTGCACCTTAGACATGTAGGGCCATTGGAGAGAGGGTGACGGGGCATCGCTGTGAGCGATCAGGAGATGTCCTGTCAATGCCCTACTCACCAATTTTAACTGCACCCTTTAGCACACACAACTCCAACACCGTAAAAAATATACACTCTAACAAACAAACATGCATACATCACATCACACCAGGAAGGTGGGACCTTCGACCTTCTGTCCCCTACCTCGCCCCTGGCCGGGGGGTGGGGTGGGGGGTGGGGTGGGGTGTCGGCCTGGTGGTCATGTCTCTTGGGCGCTGGTCCCCTGGGCCCGGCGGCCTCCTCTCCACGCGCCGGAAGAAGGATCCCCGAGATTTAAAATCTTGAGCAGGGGATCAAACTACATCGGAGCCTGGGGGTGTCCAGGCCTCCGGTCCTTGCTCTCGAGAACAGGACCTCTCCAAAAACTCCATCAGTGGGTGAGCCTGGTCGAGCCTTGTTTACGTCACCCCACCGGGACCCCCGTTTCTCTTGGGTGCCCCTCTCCTGGACGGGGGGGGGGGGCTGTCCTGCTTCTCCCATGACCTACTGTGGCAGGGGGGGCAGTTGTGTGGGACGGTGTAGGGGGATGCTCGGCGCTGCTGGTGAGCTACTCTTCTGGGATTGGGGGGCTCTCTGGGGGCGGGGCCTCATGATGGCCCTCCTGGCGCAGTGGGGGGCTTGCTCTTCTGAGTTTCTGGCATCTCTGCTGTTTCGCTGTGCCTTCGCTGCCTGGAGTGGGGGGCCTCTGCACATGCCCTGGTTTGGGTGTTTGGCGGGATTGTCAGGCGGGCCGATTCTCTCCACAGCCCCATGGCGGGTGTTGGGGGCGTCCAGACTGCTGCTGCTGTCCCGGCAGGGGGTCTTGGCATGGGGATGACCGGGCGCTCTCGCTCTTTGTACATTCCATCATCATCCACATTTGAACAACATAAACACTCACCTGAGCACAGGTGTCAGCTCACCTTCGCACTAATAGTATGCGTGACAGAATGTCGGTTTGCATGATTAAGTGTGTGAGCTGCAGTTGAAGTTGTATTGTGTACATTTTGAGAAGTTTTAATGTGGAGACTATTTTGGCCAACAGCTGTGTGTGTAACTACAGAGTGTGTGTGTAGACAGGCTCGCCCATTCTAGTTTACTACTTAGACCTGGTTGTTTTATGATGCTGCTTACCATCTTCTTTTTCCTCTAAACCCTCTTTTTTTATCCTTTTACCTGCCCCCCATCCCTCCAGTTCATTAAAAAAAGAAAGATACAAACATAAAATCAATATAAATAAAGTTTAGCATGAAATACAACAGGGGTATACTCAATAAACCCCTGTTGTGACAGTAAAAACTGCCCAACACAAGAGCCTCTCAGCCCGTATGTGTTTGCTCAGCCGTTGCATAGGACAAGTTGAAAATAAATAAATAAAAGTAGGTGGAAAATGTGGCCCACCGATTGAGTTTGTCTGCAGTTTCTGTGGTGGCCCCACCTGTGATTGCTCACATTGGCTTAAGTGGGCATTAAGTGGGTTGGCCTGCTACGCCTGTCATTCTTCCGGTAGATGGCGTAACATGCTAGCAAGCTCCCCTGTAGCAGGCTAGTTGCTACAGGGGAGCTTGCTAGCGAGACTGTTTGGATCTCGCTACCTCAATACAGTCTCTACTGTATTGAGGTAGCGAGCTCCGTTACATTAAACTGATGAGCTCTGCTGTAGCGATTTAGCTAGCGAGCTCTGCTGTAGCGAGCTAGAGAGCTCCATTGTAGCAAGCTCCGCTGTAGTGAGCCCTGAAGCTGTGGAACCTATTTCCACTGAGGATTTGGAGAGGTACCTCACTGTACACTTAAAAAAAAACAACTCAAAACCTATGTTTATAGCCAAGCCTTTAACACATCACGAGCCTCTGCTCTGCTGGTGTGTTTTACTGATTTATTTTGATCTTATGTTTTTATGTTCTTATGACAGTTTAATAATTTTACATTGTATTGTTTTAACCTCTTAGTTGTTGATTCTAATGTTTTTGAGCTTTTAATATACAGCACCTTGTTTGATGCCATATAAATAAATAAAGTTGAACTTAAAAGCTGAACTGCTTGATGGGTTGTTGGAGCATAATGAGCATCCTACTGGTGTCAGGAGCCTTGAGGAATGTTACATACTGTTTGTGAACTTTTTTCTTTTTTTACTACTATATTACTAACTTGCCTTTACCTTGAAAGTTACTTTTCAAAATTAAAAAATCTATTTTTCTTTGAAAAGCAAGCCACAATGGAGAGGAATATTAATTGGCTTTGGAGCCACCAGTTGCAGACCCCAGGCTCAAAGTCTCGCTCCAGTCATGTTTGGATCTATTTTCAAAGCGTTCCGCTGGTCTTTTAATTATGATTATTTGTTTTTAGACAAAATCAAAGAGCTTTCGTTATTTTCTTGGACATAATTTATGCATAATGGCAGGAGTTCATCAGAAATTCAAATCTGAATTTCTATTGACGCAGAAGTAATTATCACTTATTTCCAATGATCCCTTTTGTTTACACTCTCTCCCACTATCTCACAGCCCCTCTCACCACCAACCTAACATTATCACTGCAACAAAATAGTGAGCAATAATGGAGCCCTCCAGTTGTACAGTTCTGAGCCAGATGCCAGCTCAAACGAGACAAAAGCAGGCGTACTTAGATATTTTTATTAACAAGTGGATGTATTGCGATGGAGCAGGGAGCTTGTAGCCTGCAGATTGTAGTTTGTACTAGCAATTACAAACTTTTTCCCATTGCATTCTTGTGTCTGCTCCTGATTCACAATAATTTGATTAAAGAAATACTCTGAAATGTGGGCTTAATTTTCTTTATATATGTCGTCCACCATGAAAAAAATGCTACAAGGACATAAAAGAAAAAAAAAAAAATAAGAGACAAAAAATATCTTTAACAACATGACAACTGTAAAGTGAAACACCAAACAAAGTTATTGGAGTCAGTTTTCTAGTGTACAACTCTAAATAAACTGACAAAAATGCAAACAAAAACTGAATGATTCACATTTTTATCACTGCTGTGCCCACCTCAATGTGTAAATGTTGGGATTTGTGATGGGCATGTTTCCCTCTGCCTTCGTTTTTAAGTCGTTGGCTTCATTGTGCAGCATAGCTTAGTGTAACATGCTGCCATGTCTCTCTGTTTTTTTTTTTTTTTTTTTTTTTGCACACCCCAAACCAGTTCCTGCTTTGAACCAGAAGCCAACAAGCAGTCGTCATGTTTCAGACGAAAGCGGTGGCGCAGAAATGCGTCTCCGCTGTCAATACACTGTCGCTTGGAAGCGCAACAGATTCATGCGTTCGAGAACTTTACACCAAACACAGAGTTTGGTAAAGCACAGCGGTGCTCCCTACTTTATGATATCACGTGCGGACTAACAGTTGGATGCACTTGATCAAATCCGAACGAGGAAGTCCGTCGATCCCTCCAGACACCGTCACTAAATCTCTAACATGCTGCGCGCTGTGCGCCACAGCGGAAGAGCGCATCAGAACAAACCGCAGAGAAGCTGCACCAGATACACAGAAAACTGCAAGTGCACGGAACCAAGCAGAGTTCCCAAGTTTCACCTACCTATCAGTTCTGCCACCGCGCTGAACGGCCAGGTGTGACTTGTGGAGTTGCTGTTCAGGAAGGAGGGATTCATCTGGACAAATTGGAACACGTAAGCAGTCATCGGGTAGGTTAATTATAATCATTATTTTTTTTTTATTCTTATAGGTTAATTTAAACCAAACTTAATTCCGAAAGACTTACAGAACTCAGACGAATCCCATGCTCGCTCAGCCTCGCCATGTTGAGCCTTGTGTGTGCGCTCACTGTGCGTCATCACAGAGGCGGGCGCGTCCTGAACCTTCAGAGACCAAGGAAGTCCCTGAAACACACAGATGAGCCTCCAGCTTTCTTCATGTTTACGCGGGAATGATGGACGCTCTGGAGATTTTACACAAACCTAAACCACTTTAAAGACCCACTCCAAAGAAAATGAGGTTTTCAACATGTTCTTGTAGCATTTTTCTGATGACGGAGGACTAAAGAAAATGAGTATTAAAAGGGTATGTCTGAGTATTTCTTTATTCAAATCATTGTGGATCGACAGGTTTGTTTGTTTTTTCCATAACAATTAAAAGACCACGGGAACGCTTTTAAAATAGATCAAAAGATGATTAGAATGGGACTTAAACTCGAAAACTTATGATAGTCTACTCCGCTGTGATATAATTTAAAGTAAACTATTCAAAAGTTTCAAGTAGAACACAGAATAGGTGAATACAAACAAACATTAGAAGTGAATTTGTTGTCATAACGGAGATTTTATTTATGGCAGACCTGAATCAGTTAATTTGAGTGAATTCAAAGTAAAACTGGGTCAATGTGTAAATAAGTTATTACAACTTAAATTGAAAATAAAAAGAGGTGATATGATCCCGCAATTGCTTAAAGTTGCATACTTTGTGACAGCATAGTGTTTGTTTTACTTAAAAGCGACTTCTTTTGCAAATAATAATAATTTTTATTAAAATTTTTTGATGCACACAAAAGGCAGCATAAGAGGAGCTCAACAAACCCATAAAAAAATGTTAAAATCCCCCTCTGATGAAAATCCTGTTTTGATCATGTATGTGTGGCATTTTTCTTATGAAAGAGAACAAATGTGATCAAAATAATTTTGTCTTTGCTTTTCCGAGTATTTCTCCTTTCAAATCGCTGTCATTCAAACTATTTCAGACAGGCTCTGTTTAAATAATGATCTTCTTTATGTCACAACAGCTCTGCTGCACATGCACTAAACCCTCATCTGGTCCGGCTAGCGTGTCTAGTTCAGGCGCTGGAGATGAGAACATGACATCTTCCTACTGACTGCAGTCAAATGAGCCACCGTTCACATTTCTGTGGTCAAATCAGCCATTACTGGATTTTCATGCATACAACACTACTGGGAACATTCTTATTAATCAAAAAATTGGCATGGGGGAATTTAAGGCTAAAAAAAGTTTTGGTTTTATGTTACACCAATGATGTATGTGCTAAATGCTAAACTAACAATTTACAAGTTTGAAAAAAAAAAACAAACTTCAAAATAATTCAAAGATACAGGGAAAAATAATGCAATGATAAATGACCCAGAAAACCAAAGATAAGTCTATTTCCAATTTCATCAATGCCAAATAAATAAATAAAGTCAAATGAAAATGAAACGTTTCGGAAAACAAAAGAGCAAAAGTAATTTTTTTGACATCAAACGAAATATTAAAAAAAGGAAACACAATAAGAAACTGGAAAAGGAAGGAACTATGGTGCCTACAGAAAATTGTTGTCCCCTTCCGACCACAGCTCCAAACAGCAGCACAGACAACTGAGGTGGCGAACATGATCCACTCGGACTCTGTGTCCCCAGCCTCCCTCGGTACCTGTTTGAAGGTCTCGGATGTGGGGGTTACTCTTGTTTTTCCCTTGCCTGCATTTGCATTTTATTACATTTAGGTCATGTCAAGCACTTTATCTTGTATATTTTTACATGATCGGAGCTATAAAAACAAAGTTCACTGATTGATGTGCTGTTGCAGGTGATAACAAAACTCAACCAAACTAAAATGGATTAAAAAAAAAGAAAATGAAAAACAAGAAAGGCTGCATCATCTTTTTTGAAGCAGCAGATACAAATATTATTCTTCCAATTACATGACATTGTCTTTCCAAAGCACAGTTATGTTATCGTGTTGAAGAAACTGTTGTCTAGAGCAACATGACTGACATGTTTTGTTTTTCTAGAATGACATAATGATGTGCACTCTTGATTTGTTGTCAAGTGGGAGGTTCATACATGGAGAAGGGGGCGGGGACTTTGCTGTAAGAGCTGCATCTGAATTACAGGATCGACGAGTTTTCAAAATTTGACTCTCCCTAAAAGACTACAGATACAGACAACTGTTAAACAGTTTGCCTGTTTTTGAACCATTTTAACCCTTCCGCTATCTTTGTGGTCCAGATGAACCACATATTGACGTGTGATTCCTTCCATGACAAATGTGGACAAAGCTGGACAGGACTTTATGTCTGCCATGGACATTAGTGAAACTCAAAAATCAAAGATAAAAAAAAGTTCAGTGCACTGTCTTGTGGGGTCCAGATGACCCCACTATAATGTAAGCAAACCAAGGAGAGCGTAAGGGTTAAGACAATAAAAGCAAAAAAAAAAAAAACCTCTCCCAAAATTCAAACTGAATCTTCAACCCTTGATTTGCTGCCATGTTGGTTGTGGAATCTGTACAGAGCTGTTCCTGTGTGATGAGGAATATTTTCCTAAAATGCAGTCAGTCACTGGGATCATTGCAGACCTTAACAACTGGATAATTTTCAACATTAAAAGATTAGATTTGAAGCAACTCAAACATGGCAAAACTATTGCAACAATTTAGCACATTTTCCCTCTTTATATATTCACATGTTAGAAATAATTCTATTCAATTCAGTTTTATTTATTCATCCCAATATCACAATGCAATCGATTCAGTGGACTCACCTGTACAAAGACACAAAGTCAGTCATAAAATATATACAGTAGCTGGTTGCTAAACTCAAACTAACTAATTTAACCTGGCAACCCTGGCATAGAAAGTCAGAAAACTCTGTTAAAAATTCTGAATACCGGCGGGGGGGACATAAATTATTATGAATAAATTGCTTTTTGAGTATTTCTGCGTGGGTGATTTTCACACAGTACAATGTCTTCAAAGGAGTTATAAATGTTCTGGACTTTAGTTTTATGAAGTAAGCTTGAGCGTGATTTTACTGCTAACCCACCTCCTTTCCCAGAAATCTTGGATTTCTGATAGTTGGTGTAGCTAAAGGGGGGTTGCTTCATTCAGCCGAACAATGTCATCTTATTTTAGCCAAGTTTCTGTTAGAGCTAGCAGGCTAAGTTTGTTATCAATCAATTCATTTACAAATGGAGACTTTGAGGAAATGGATCTAATGTTAAGCAGCCCACATTTAATTATATCATCATTTTGCTTTTTATAGAGAGTACTAGCAGCTAATGCTTTTAGATTTCTGCATCTCACTCATTTAATTTGGCTTTCAGCACATAAGCCAAAGCTAGGAACTGCAGAACTATCCCTGTACTATAAGGATGGCTTTTTGATTTGTAAATAATGACCAAACTTTTATTTTGGTAAAGTATTTTTTTTTTATTTTGAAAAAAAGGTACGGAAAATAGGTAAAGCATCTTTAAAGTGTGAGAAGCCAGGATAATTTACAAATTGAATAAATCAGTTAAAGTGGTTGTGAAACTTAAAGAATTATTAACATTCAGTTTTTTGTTGCATGGAAAAGTCCCCATCGCTGGTCTCCGGTGTTGGATCGTTCCAATTTCTCTTTCCATCCATTTACTACTGCAAAATAGTCCTCCTCTGAGAATTCCTGCAGGAATAAACAGAAATAAGCTGAAAAGGCCTTCACACAGATATAGAAAGGGATTGCCTTTCTTCATTTTGTGTTATAGACCCCTTGCATCAACGATACATTGTCGGCCATTTTGGTATAAAGTTTGTGACTATGGTGTAGAGAAATACCCACCAAATTTCATCATAGTACTCAAGTGTTACTGTTGGTTATCACAATGGAAAAATACCAAGTTTAAGCGTCTCATTTTACCAAGATGAAGACGGAAAACAATGAGTCGCTGCAGTCAAACGAGAAGGATGACAGCCTCGTCACTCATTTTGTTTGTCTTTAAAGTGGTATGTATTTAGGAATGGGTTCTGTTTGCATTAGAAAAGACACCAGACGTCAGGTCTGATCTGTTAAAATGCATTCACACCGAAAGCAATCCGCACAGCCAGTTTGAATGGTACAGATACAACATGAGGTGATCTGCTATCCCGCAACGTGCTTATAGAAACGGGCGTGGCGTGAAGGTCTGACAGCAGCTTAATTTGAGCAATCGGGTGGCGCGGCCAAAATTTAAATATCTGAAGTTTGACAAGTCGTAACGTTGCATCTGCCAATCAGGAACTCAGCTTTGGGCCTGTGATGTCTTCAGTGACTAGATCAGCGGGTAGAATACTAGCCCAAAGCAAGTGCTCTGGCTACTTTGGGGCCAAGGCGAGATACACTCTTGACAGATCGCCAGCTTTCACTCCCGCGGCGGAGCTCACTGTTGGCAGAGAGCCGCTGTGGGGTGGAGGAGCTGCCGGCTCAGGAAAGAAGAAGAAGATGAAAGGTCTCCTAATTTAATTTCCCCCCCTCGGGTTAATACATGACAGTGAGCCTTCAAGCTCAACCACAGAGACACAGAAACACCCCGGAAGCAGCTGTCATACAGACACAACCCCCTGTACCGGGAAAATCTTTTAATAATAATCATATAAAACCAAACATGGAGACATGATTTCTGATGTTTTTGTAGAACTCTTCACAATAAATAAAGCTTATTTCTTAACATCATCTGTCGCTTCCTTTCTTATTAAGATATTCACAGACACCGTTCCTGATTGCGATCATCCTAAATGCATTAGCCTGTGGCTCCTCCTACAAAAAGCCACGGCTTCAAGCTCAGGAACACATTTTTCGACAGGTGAAGACCACTGAATTTGTTGTGCGATGAAAGAGGGGCTGAATCACGTTTGGTGCGAATTAACAGACCTTGCAGCCTTTGATTTTCTTGCTGGAGGGAACTGATCAAAGGCAGACAGTCGAGTGAACACAACAAAAGATCAACACGACTAAGATCTGCTCTGTTTGAATCCCAAATTTAGAGGAGAGGGTACTCACGCAGGTGCTGAGATGTCACATAAGAGGTCTATAATAACTAGTTTACATCGCAAGTATTCCAGCTCATGCTCACCTGAATGAATTCTTTTTTCATAGCCTCTGCTCTCTTCAACTCGTCTTTAATCATCTGCATAAATTGCGCAGTCCGGTCTTCTGCTCGGACCTTGCAGAATCCTGCCTCCTGGATGAACTGCAGGGACAGAGAGATGAAACATGGAAATACAAAGCCAACACATTCAGTCCACTAGATCTTTCAAGGTTTATTAATAGTGTTTATCAATGTTATATAAAAGCTTACATCATTCAGGATAGATAGAGGTCTTTCACTGGTTTGAATGATTCTACTTCAAAGGGAGTATCTATGATTTTAGTCACAAAGTAATGAATCTCTGTTCAAAAAACAGCTGCAGATCCTACTTTTAAGATCACTACAGATAAAGGATAACGCATGTGTTAAAAGGTAAAAAAAAAGTCATTACAAACAAGTTTTAACTACCTGCTACATTGGAAACAAACAAATGAACTATGAAGGGGAAAAAAAGCCATGATCAAAAGTCTGTAAAAATTAAAAAACTTGTATTTTAATTTTTACAGACGAGTTGAGGGTGCCTCCTTTGGTTGTGTTTCTTGTTCACATCAATAAAAATAAAAAATAACTTTAAGTGACTATTTACTGGACCCATTTACCGCTTGTCTAAGTGTGAAATTCTTGTTTGATACTTTTGTCACTTTATATTTTTATAATTTGTTTTGGCAGGTGTTACAAAATTACTAAAAGAGTAAAACTGTAAGGTAAGAGATTACTTTTGAACTGAAAATTGATAGTAGAGCCCATATTCTTGTGTAGTCTGTATTGATAATTAAAAACACTAATTTATTCTTCAAACTGTCAACATGCCAGCAAAAATTCAATGACTAATTTTATTCTAGAATCGCTTTTCAATTTTTTTAATGGCAAAAAAACACTTGTTTATAAAGCTGAAACAGTACAATATAGTCAAGAAAGGCTTTTTAAAAAATATATAATTTAAAGATTAGATTCCACCACCAACTTGTTGAGAGATCTTCCCTCTACAAAGCTGTAATTGTATTTTTCTGGATTCTAAATTGTTCTGAAGTATAAGTCACAGCAGAAAGAAAAAGAAAAGTATCAGAAAAAGGAAAAAAAAATCCTATACACAGTTAGTTACTCTGGAGTACGAGTCACACTTTTGGGAGGACAGACATTTCATCCTGAAAAGCAAATCATAATAATGGGATAGATAACAATAATAGGCTGAATATATGCACACTTCACTACTGTAACACACTGATGCTTATTTTTGGCTTCATAAAATATTGGAGGAATCTAGTATATTAGAGCAACATATGAACAATTATAGATAACCATATCATAAAGGCCAAATTCAAATTCTGTCCCAACGTGGGTGGGCTCAAAAACACAGAAGTTTACTTTTAAATTTAAGTACAGAAATTCTGTTTTTGTGGAACTTTTAAAGTTTAAACTGATGTTATATATTTTCCAAGAGCTGGCAGCTACGAATTGATGTAGTTAATGTTGTGGGAGAGAGAAGCCATGGGGTGGAGAATGAATCTGGATTTGGCCAAAGAATGGGCTAACAAGTCAACTAAGCTCTTTATCTCTCTAAATCTGATGAATTCTCCATCAACTTTGTCACTCTGGAACAATTTGGCCAAGCCTGGTGCAAAGGTAAGTTCACACACAAGCGTGTTCAAGCAGCCACTTCTAATAAAAGGTTTATGTAAATATGTAAGTAAAACGTTAAAACAAGCGCCCGTTTGAACCTGCGTTGAAAGTCAAACCAGGTAGAACTTTGTTCAATTAGGGACTAGTGCCAACCGTTTGAAAATTGATCATAGAGGAGAAATTCATAACTTCCGGAATTATATGTCTCCAAGTCTTGCATGTTTTAGAATAGAAATAAAATTTAAAAAAAGAAGTAGCCCCTCCCTGCTCGCCCGGTGGGAACTCTGTTGGCTACGCACATAGCTTCAGACTGAGCAACACTTCCTCTTCTGCCTTGCTATCAGTAGCAAATAGCAATCCACACTCGCACTTAGCCCTCTAGGGGTTGTTGCTATAGCACCAGAACACAAGTTGCAACAAAAAAAATCGTGACTTATGCGCCAAGAAATAGGCTAAATCCTGGATTTTTCTGCAAAGCGCTGAATTACCTGGCCATACTGAGCTGGTGTGTACAGGATGTAGCCTCTCTGTTTGACATACGACTCAAACGCCGGGGTCCAGGGTTTCTCCCCACAACAGTAGTCACTGATGAGCAGCTGGCCGCCTGGTTTTAGCCACGACTGTAAGCCAAAGATGGAAGAGTGACTCATTACAGAAAGAGAACCTGACACTGTGGCTTCCATTTAATTGTCGTATGTTGTTCTGTCACTTGAATATGTAACAGTCTGGAAACAAACCCTGACCATTGAAAGCTTGGACTGATTTAAGTGAGATGTGACTCACATGAAAGCGCCTGAAGAGGGCCAGTTTGTCATCAATGTGCAGGATTGTGTCTCGGCTGTAGACTACATCAAATGAACCTTCAGGGAACGTCCTCTTGGTGGCATCAGCCACCTCAAACTGCACCTGAAGTACAACAGATATTACACATTTGCTTTACAAACTACTGTCAATATAAAAGGATCTGATTTTAAGCTAGTTCTCTACATACTGTTGGCAGTTTCTCAGCTAATGCCCTCTCTGAAGCGATTTCAACCATGTTGTCAGACAGATCCAGGCCAAGCACTTCCACCCCAAAAGTCTGTGAAGTAACAATGCATTTGTTGTTGTTCATATGGCAGTTTTTAGCATTATTAATTGATAACTTGTCAGGGAAGCTTTACTTTCGCCATGTAGAAGTCTCCTCCACCAATGCCACAGCCAACATCCAGAACCTTCTGTCCAGGCTTCAAGTTCAGAAGGTCAACAAACTCCTGTTTGGGAAAAAACACATTTTTTAGTTCCTAAAAATGTAAAAGTAGTCTCATATGGCAGCTGTGGTGCAGAGAGAGAACAGTCAACTCCTGATTGAAAGATTGAAGGTTCTTTTCCCACTCACATGTTGACACTGAACCCCACATTGCCCACATGGTTCGCATGTGACCGCTAAGCGCTATTTTGTTTATTTATATGGATCCCATTAACTGAGAGCTATAGCCTTCAGCTGGTCTTCCTGGGTCCATTAAAAACAAAAATCACAACCCATACAGAACAATAGATTTCTAATACAATTCCAGCATAAGCATTATTTTAAACAGTCAATCACCATTTCATTTACAACATAAACATTATGTTCTATAAGATATAAGCCATTTACCATATGCAATTATTCTAATATTTTCATGTTAGAAAGTCCCTACACATTAAACTAATTTTAGATTGGCTGAGCACCCGTTTTCTAATTATAAGTCGAACTTAATACCCTAAGAAACTAAAGTCAAACCATGGAAGTATTTTGAAATATACAGTATATATGAAGTATTTTGTAATTCTCTGAAAGGTGAAGTCCTCTCACCCTCACATAATTTATTTTCTTGTGTTGAAAAAAGTTGTCAGTACCAGAAGTCCTCAACTGGAACCAAAATTCCTCTCGCATCACGAGAAAAAAAACTATTATAAATAGCAAATAATAGATACTTTTTTTTTTTTGTTTTAAGCTTTGATGCAAGTTTTTTTTTTTTTTTTTTCAATTCTGAACACTTATAGGGAGAGGAAGAGGCCACTTGACCAAAGAAGAATGGCGGTGCAAGCACCATCCCCGATCCCAAATGTCACACACCTGAGTGCAAAAATATTGGGCTCTCTCATCCCTGGACAACACTTATTACCAAAATAGGTTAAGTTAGTTTCAGAAATAAGCACTTTTTTTTCATTTTTAAATTTCTTATTGATTTTCTTTCCTTCCTTCTGGGTTAGGGTTGGATAACTTCCACGATTTTCGACAATGTCAGGCACCATCTTCTCTGCAGCCAAGTCGCTCTTGAAAATATCAACTTTGACTTTTGGCAAATGTTTGTTTCAGAACAGGAAAAATTGAGAATTTTCAGTTGAAAGAACATATTAATATTGATGTTTTTCCCCACCTTGGTGGTGCTGGGTCCGCCTGTGCTAACGTAGCCAGCCCCGAACATCTTCTCGTAGCGGAGGATGCCGCGTCGGGTGTATTGCTGGTTGTCTAGAAACTGCTGGAACGTGTTGAATCCTTTCTGGGCATCAGAGGACCGCGGAACTTTCTGAAGCAGCCAGCAGATCTGATTCGGGTTCTTCTTCATCTAAAACAGGAGGATGAAGAGGGGAAAAAAGCTCTTGAAATTATTTTTTGGGGTCATTCTAAATGTAATTTGAGCTTTTAAAATAATTTGCAGTACCTCAACATAAGTCTGGACTTTCTTTTTCAACACAATGTCAAAACCAAACTTTTGTCCTTGTGGGCCGTCCACCTCCAGTGATGAAACCAGGTGGGTGTACTGAGCCTCGCTGCGGTACAGGGTGGGGTTAAAATCTCTCTTGCTGTCACCTTTAAAGAAAGTGGACATGAATTAGATTTGATTAAAGTAGCTACTGAACACATATGTAAAAAAAAAAGTAAAGTTTGTAATGTTACGATCCCAAATACAGCCGCTATCGTGTGATGGGGAGCCATCGGCACTTTCAACTACTAGATTTCATGCTGATTTTCTGAAAATCGTTGGCGTGGTCATGAACGTACATGGGGGCAGTCAGGCATCTAGAAGATGAAATTATGAAACTGGCTGACCACAGGGTGGTCACAGCTGGATCACTGTCTGGCAGCAGATCTGATTGGACGATGTGTAAAGGTCGCTGGACAATTCTGGTCATTCACAACTCAGGTTTTGAGCACACATTGGAATCTTTTCAATTTTAGACACGTGCCAACCAAGAACTACCCAGCAACGGCAAAGACCCAGCACCCAAGAAAACGAAGGTCCATGCTCTTCAACCACAGCAAAGGACTCTTCTTCGGATGAAGAGTTTGAGTTTTGTGCAACATCAATGCCGTCTCCCCATTTATGTGCAGGCCCTACAGATGCCTCGTTTAGGGCGACATTACTATTCCTAATAATTACAAAGGCGGGGGGGGGCAGTCTGAACTCAGACGATTAGCAGACGATTTTGGAGACCTTGGACACCCTCCTATCACTCAATTATCAACCTGCTGCCTTCCTGCCACCTGCTCGTCACTGGATTACCACCTCCAAATGTGCCCGGGCAGCCACTGATCAATGTCAACTTTCAGGGAAAGTTATGACCAGTTGTCATAAGATTAAATTAAATTAAAAATACGTAAAATTACAGATGCCACCACGCGGCCACCTACCAAATTGCTGAAAAACTTGCATTTAGCTGGCTGCATGGTTTGGACATTTGTGACCGTGGCATGATACAGTTCATTTGAGTTGTAAGCTGAGTACCTGATCGATGGTTGCAGGACTCTCGAAAAAAACAGGAAGCCGCCAGGCTGCAGCCAGTTGAGCATTTTCTCCATTAAAACCTTCAGCTCTTCGTCACTCAGGTACATCAGCAGCCAATTGGAGAAGATGAAGTTGATGCTGGAGAGCCAACAGTTGCAGAACAGCTAATGAAAAACCATAACCAAAACATATGCAGGTAGTGTGATGGTATGAGAAATCAGGCTGGGTTTTTAATTAGTCTGCCCATAAGATGTAATTATCATACATTTTAAACTTTTGTAAAAAAAAAAAAAAAAAAAACCAAAAAAAACAAATGCGCTAGAGCTTAAGTTGACATTCTAGTTTCTCATCACAGTTTCTAAAAATCAAAGTTATGAGCTGACAAACTATGAAAAACTTTAGCATTTATAACAGATGACTTGCACAACGTGTTTCAAAAATATTCACCTGTGCTGTGGGATGTCTAATTTAGTGACATCAGCTTGTATGATAGTCACGTTGCTATGGTGTCCATTGTTCTCCCTGTTCTTCTGCACAAAGCTCTCCATGAAGTCCACAGCGGTCACATGGGCAGCTTTGGTCAGCAGGTGGCTGGTGTAACGACTGCAGACACACGTCAGTGGAGTATAAAGGAATGGTCAGAGATGATTACAGTATCTTTATTTATGATGTACACTTTGAAAAGGAAATATAAGGCAAAAAAAAGAAAATACAAAAACTGTCTGAAAGGGAGTGAGAAGCTGTAAAAGCCTGATAAATTATTACCCTGATGCCCTAGACTGAATTTATTACCTACTATCTATTATAGTCCCGTTCCCTCTCTCTCATAACACAACATACACGCATAACTACACATATACACAAACATACATGGAAATGTGCGACTCATCCTTGTATAAACACTAATTTTGTTCCATTTAAATCCTATTCTCCAACACGCCCAAGTCAGTTACTGCCTCGCTCAGCGTACCAGTAGTTATTGGGGCTGTTTTCCCAACAGCAGGGCCTTTCCTGACCTTCTGTTGTGGCTCTCATGGTGTTGTGTTCTCATCACAAATACTTTGTGGATGTTAGAACATTGAGCTACTAGTCGTTTGGCAGTTAGCTTTGATTGTGGGTTTCGAAGTATCTATTCACTCGACTTTCTCTGCATGTAACCTCTCTGAGTAGGATTACTTGAGTTGTAGCATTCTCACATGTAATCCATTTTTTCTTGTTCCAGTATCCCACTTTCCATCAAGGTGCTCTGGTTCCCCAGCACCTGACTCAGACCTTGTTTGGCCGTGCGACGGCTGAGCTGGCACGATGTTTGTTTCATTGTCTCTCATTGGTCATGAGGTAGGCAGTTTTTGAAGTATAAAGTTATTTCCCAAGGACTTTCACTGATTTACGTTAGCTAACTGGTTATGTTAACTGCCCCACCAGTTGCTCATTGAGCCCTCTGGGGATCAACTGGGAATTAAACCTGGTTTCCGGTGTGCTAACCCTGCACAAAGCTTTGCTTTCAGTTTGTCCATTTCCTTTCAGGCAGTTTCTATGTGGGGTCTTTAAATTAAAACATTTTTTGGGGGGGGTCAGAAACTGCTGCCTAATTCTAATCATATCTCCAATCAAATTTGAAAGTGAAGTAGTAATTCTGTAATTAAGTAGTAATTCTGCAATATGAAGACCTGACATTGGTCCCGAAGAAAAACTAAGACGCATCTGATTTTTCTGGCCTCCTAAAGCCAGTCAATCACCTCCAAGCTTCGATGAAAATAATCTGCACATATTTTTGATTTTTGACTCTTGATTTTTTATTAATGATTTTTCTAATGTAAATAAAAATACAAATTTTGTATTAATTGTTTTTGCTAATGATTTTTCTAATGGAATTAAAAATAATAATAATATTCATAATCTATATATGTCCTATTTTTAACACATTTGATATTTGAACTAAATTAATGATTTTTTAATGAAAAACAATCTGCATTTATTTTATCAAGGTTTCCTGAATCTTGATTATAGATCTGCATGTGCTGTGATAAAGTGTAATAACGTTATTTCTACTTACATAGTCATGTGATTTATTGATAGATAAGAATTTTTAATGGCCTGGAGCTACATTTGTAATTTTGTAATTATAATTTGATGCCTAGTTATCTTATGTCTGACATATGTTTGTAGGGATGTATACCTCTCTTGATTGTACTTCACATTAATTCTTGCTTGATTGCTTGAAATAAACCATTTCAATTCAATTCAACATCAACTAAGTTTTAAGGAGGGAGCTGTTTGCTCACCCGATCCCGGCTCCCAGCTCCAGCACGCGGTAGCCAGCTAGAGGCGGCAGCATGGCGAGGATCTCCGGCAGCTCGTACTCAGTCAGCTCCTTGGCACGCGAATCCAGCATCATCTCCTCCACTGTGGCATCCTTGGAGTGCTCCTTCCAAAACTCTGTCATGTTGCAGCGAACTGTCGGTTACAGAAAAAGATGGTTAAAAAATGGTGCAAATAGAGACTTTATACCAGCTTTAAGATGGAACAGCTGCTCTGCACAAAATAAAAAACAAAACACACCAACACGGTAAAAGTCTTTTCAAGGCTCCATCAATGTTTGGCAGCAGCATAAATATAACTTACTCAACTTTACCCAACTGTAAACGGAAGAAATGAAAACATCTACAGGGAATACATGAAAAATACAATAGAAACTGTGCTCTATTTTCAAATTTCCATTATATAAGTGAGCTTGGGGGTTACAAAACTTGAAATCTGCACGCAGGATTAACCATTAATCAAAACTGATTAAGCAACCTGACAGACATTCAGTGATGTGGCGCACCAGGACTGGCCCACATTCACTTCCACCCTATTGTGCATTAGACACAGGAAAAAATCATGATTTCATCAATAGATCCCATTCACTTTCACACAAAAAAGTTTAAATTGAATGTAAAACCCCAAAAAAAGTAAAAACGTTGAGATTTTAAGCAAACAATTTCTTCAAACTTTTCCTCTTTTGAACATAACTAGGAAATACCAATCCATTATTTTTTACATCCACTTGTGATAAAAACAGAATAAAAGCTAAGAGCAACTGGATTTACATACTCAAGAATAACAATAAAGTCTCAAAGTAAGATAATGAAAGTTATTTATATTATTTTGATCATTTAAAACTCATCAAAAATGAAAGAAATTGAAAAAAAAAAATATCCCTTACTTTAAATGAAACTGCACATTTTTAGATCCTATTGAATCTGTTGGATCGTTTGTTGAGAGAATTCAATAGTATCATTTTTCTCTCCTAAGAATTAAAAATGCTCAATGAGGAAAAGTTTCAGTACTCTGCCTAAAAAGTTATACATTTGATTGGTTTCCCCCCAGATATTTTTGTTTCTTACACATTAACCATCCAAGCAGCCTAAAATATCAGCTCATCACCTGTTTACAAATAAGTGTAATGCCTTTATTTCTAATAAAACAAACCAAAAAAGCAGGTCACCTGTGAGGATGACAGATCTGCAGGGATCTGACAGTTTCAGCCACATCCCTGACACATTCCTGGATTACTTAGACCAGCTGAGTAGACAGTTACAACAAAACAGCACGTGGCAGCGCCGACAAAAACCTGACTTTAGTGTCAATATGTGAACTCAACAAATCCTCCCAAAACGGCTTCATTAATGTATTTATTATTTACCTTTTTCCATCTTTGAGTGATTTCTGAATCTTCACAGAGAAGCCCATTCACCTTTGAAAATTGTGGTTTTGAATCCTTTTCACTTTAGTGCAGGCTGCTCCATGTCAGAGCGCACTTTAAATACCGGGGCCTCGAGGAGGTGGTCGCCAGGTGGAGAACTGGCCATTAGGATGCGGCCAATACGAGGACAGGGAGGGGAGCCGCGTCAATAATCAATCAATCAAACGGGGACAAGGGTCTGCGCACCATCAGAACACCCCCACCTCCCTCCCCCTCCGCTGATATAAAAGCCCCAAACAGCTGTGAGCAACATGCTGAGTCTTACATGTATTTACATGATCTGCGGGGATCCAGCTCACCGGTTCGGGTCCGCGTGGTCTCGGTCGTGCTGACAAGTTGGACACTTTACGCAGCGATTACGCAACATTGCCTCATGCGCCAGAGCGCAGAGAGAGAGAGAGAGAGAGAGGAGAGAGAGAGAGAGAGAGAGAGAGGAGAGAGAGAGAGAGAGGGACGATGGAAACCTACAGGAGCAGGCTGGACTGTTGTCAATCATTAGCCCGTTTATCAGTTCTTTTTATTGGCAGAAATATAAATATGAATTTAACAAACGATTTATAGTGGATACTGAAAGAGGGCAGTCATTTCAAGCTGTTCCTAAAGTTCATAAAAGTTGTCAGTTTTTTTTTTAACTATTTGAAACACTGCCACCCCCATTTAAAAAAATATTGTTTACAAAGAATAATAAATGATCAATACAATCTTTAAGTGTTGCAGTAATAATAATATTAAATAAACATTGAATTCAATGACCCCCCCGCATGTTCTAGCTCCATGGATGACCAGTTTTTAAGTGTAATCTTACAGAATGCATGTGCCAACTATGCTATGTAACTGAACAATGTAAACAACAACAAGAAAAAGATTTAAATTCATATTGAACACCCTTCCTTTCTTGCTCCACTGACTGTACAACTTAAAACTTAGCTTTCAAAGTTTTATCTTTGCTTTCCCTGAACTCTGACCAGGTGACAGTGATGTAATTTTTCTTTGTCTTTTTGCCAAGTTTTTCTTGAAGTACGGCTTTCTTTCATTTGTTTTTGAAGAACTTCTTAATCCTTCTACAGAGCTTTTTAGTCCCAGTTATTAAGATGTAGCGTGGTGATTATAAGCGGAACAAATGTTCAGGTCAAGGTGATCTGCTGAAGTTCTCTAGGATGAACCAGGATGGACATTTAATCGAGTTTCACCTTTGGCAGAGAGTATTGAGAGTCTGCGGATCGATATGTTATTTTCTTTTGGGTGCAGTTAAATGAAGAAAAAAATCTGTAGAAAAAAGTAAAAAAGAACACTGAAAAATCAAAAGCAAGAATGCATACATTAAAAAATGAATTGCTGTCCCTAAGATGGCTAGTTTAATTTTTCTATTGGTTATTTTTTTTAATCAATAATAAATATAGTTGCTTAAAGATTTCTATGTTTTTTTTTAATAGTTTTCAGAAATTAGTGCACACATACATTCATTTATCCCCTCTTTTTGAGTTTAATTTAAAAATTTTAATAAAACACCATCATATGTCATGACTCTACACTGGTATTGAAAGATTCCCCATTTTCACATCATGGTGGTGGTCGCATTATAATTTGCAGTTTGCATATTTTAGTTGAATTTCTAAAAGGTAATTTACATTAGAGAAACTTTATCTGGGTTTGAAGGATTCCCAATTTATCTGGTTTAATTTAATCTCTCAACTATCTGAGAAACAGAAAAAAAAGAAAACTTTTGTTCAATCAAAACTTGTTTTAGATCCTTAATAATTCCCAGAACCTCCTTCATATTTGACATCCCTGAAAAGCCCTAAATGTCTTCTGTAGATACCAAAATGATTTAACTCAGTAGTATACATTTAATAGGAGATGTTTAGGTTTAGAGACCATTACAGATGGCAACTTTGGATTGTAGTAAGGAGGTTTAAACAAAGATGCTGTTTTTTGACTCACATTTTTTTTTAACTCCACAAACTAATAAAAATATTAGGATGAACATTAACCTTCTCTTAGAGGTGTGACACCACATTTCACAGACGTCAGATAAGAAAATCTCTCGTTCCAATGTGCTCTTTTGAACTTGCAATTTTTTCAGACAAACACACTAAAACTAATATAGTCACAACTTAATGTACAAATAACATTAAAGGAAGTCAGTTTATACATTTGTAAGTGCATTCAGTAAATATGAGGTTATTCAAGAGAGAACAAATATTTAGAGAGAAATCTAAGAGCACCAAAGTGTTGAGGATCAGTCTTATCTTTTATCACAACATAATCTATTTTCCAGAACAAAAAGTTGTACATTCAGTATGCATTTTTTAAGCTTTTATTGTGAAGTTCTAGAACTTCCTGTGTGGACAAAGGTGTTATGTGGGACGTGGTACACAGGAAGTGCATCAGAAGTTAGTGTGAGAAAATAAAGTAAAAGTTTGAACATGGAAGTAAGAAAACAAGTGGAATGACGACAGAGTTCTAAAATAAAAACATTCAAAACTGCGTAAATGTACCAATAAAACAAAATATGTTTTATTTGGGACCAAAACAAAGCACAAAGTTCATTTGAGGAATTAATTTTCCACATGAATAATGTAGAAAATATCTCAAAAGTGCAGAAACTGGCAGAGAAAGTTGCTGAAACTATGATCTGCAGTGTCAGAGAGTGATCAGAGTTTGACCTTTCACACAGTTCCACGCTAAATCATCACAAAGTTCATGGAGACCAGACTAAGCCGGATGACTTCAGCCCACAGCAGCAGCATTTTAGGCTATGAAAGACTTTGATCTTTGCCAGTATTACCTCATTTCATGTCACTAGAGCATGTTAATCTAGTCTTTGGAAGTGTGACTCATTAAAACAGAGGTTAAGGGTAATCTGTAGCCACAAAAGTGAACGGGTTGTTTTTTTCTTCGAGAAAATAACCAGGTGACTAAATTTTCTAGTCTTTTAGGAGCAAACACAATGTAAGGTGTCTGTTAAAGCAGAAAATCAAGAATTTGAATCTCCGTGAAAACCAGGCAAATCCAAAGCAAATGCTATGGCAAAGAGGAAGGATTTCAGACAGTCCATCCATCCATCCATCCATCCATCCATCCATCCATCCATCCATCCATCCATCCATCCATCCATCCATCCATCCATCCATCCATCCATCCATAAAACTTGCTGAATTTCTTTCAGGGCCACTGGGTTGCTGGAGCCTATCCCAGTCTGTTGCAGGCATACATTTCCGGATGTTCAATAATGACAGTGATGTCAACCACAGAGAAGAGAAATAGATGAATGGGTGTAATCATCATCACTGGCAATAGCACCGGGTTGAACTTTCCTGTTATTTCAGGGACATACAAATACAAGTAAAATAAATAACAATTAAAATGAAGCATAAAAACACACAAACAGCAAAATAAAATTAAAGGCAAAGAAAAAAAGGAATTAATTACTTTCATTCTGCAAACCTAAAAGTAATGTGTAGACAAAAACAGAAAGAGAAAAATCTAAAGAAATCACAGCATTGCATTGCATATTAGCTTATGCATAAGCTAATATACTTAGGTATAAATGATTATTGTTCTCTAAATTAGAAATAACTAAACTCTCTTTTTATGAAACACTGAAATGTTTGTGTAACTGTGACAGAAGTCTGAGTCTTTGTACCAGAAAGTACAGTCAGAATCAAATTGTATTCATTGATCCTCAAATGTTGAATACATACTGACATAAAAAAATAATAATATGAACTTTCAATTTTTTTCAAATGAGATGACAAGATATGGCAAAATATTAATCCTTTAAAGGATTTGACAAATACATTTTTCATTTCAAGCATTTATGGTGTGGAAGCTATGGACAATTCAAAAATCTTTCAGACTCTTTTAATAAATATCATGTATTCTTTTATGCTTCGGTTACAAATGCAAATTACAATCAAATTAATGCTCTAATCACACATCTACAATATTGTGGTGTTTTGTGAAGAAAGACCAAGGTCTGCTTAGTCTTATAGATTTTAATAGTTTTATTGAACTAACAGTTCCATTTCAGAGTAAAAAAAAACCCCACTTTATTTATGTTTTTGTGGCCATTAAGACATTTATTTATAAATGTAGCTTTTAAATATTTACAATAATCAAATTAATAATGTTTCAGATTTTTCTATTTATAGCAGTTTTAATTTCTTTCCCTTTGACAACAGCACATCCAAGTTCCTTAAAGCAAAAATTTCACATGCAATAATAGCAGAATCTCATTAAGTAGCTCAGGTATTGTCTCATAAAAGATGAAGCCAAAAGCATACGCTTGTTTTTTGGATGGTTGTGAAGTTCTTAGAAATATTGATGGTATTTTGTTCCAACCTATCCAGTCCTAATACTGTAGGTATGATATACCACAAATGATGTCATTCATTTTTGTTTCAAATTGTTGCAATAATATTTTCAATTTTGGCCTATTTTTCTTGTGCAATATTGCTTTGAAAGACCTTTTTTGAGTTAATTCCAAATTATGTTTAAGAAATGTATTTTACTTTCTATTTAGGACTTATTTATTTTTTGGATATATTAGAAATCTATATGTTTACTTTGAGAAAACATATGTAACCCAAGTTATGTTTCCTTGAAGAACTTTGTCTCTGAATATCAAGTAGACACTGCAGATAACATGTGCTTTAATCTGATGGATGATGAAATCCTTCATCATCATTTTGCAAAGTTATCTGTCATGGTAAAAATCTACACATAAATGGCAACATTTTACAAAACTAAACTTACTGACAATTCTTTCAAATTGTTGGCATTCTTTTTCAAACCCAATGGAGGAATAAATGAGCTTCTGGTTGCATACATCTGTTATAAAAGGATCTTCTCTTATCTTCAAATTCTGTATTACAGAAAAGTGTAATCACTGAGTTTTTCTTCTGTACTACCACTGGACGAAATAGCAATATTGAGAGATTACAATTATTACTTTTTGTTTTTACTCAAAAAAGAATGAAAACACATATTGTCAAGTTTAGATTTTTTTCGTTTGTTGTGAGTTCCAGGGACACTCAAAGAACTATCTTGGCAAAAAAAAAATGCAGGGAATATAAAATGTTAACGTCATCAATAGTGACACAGATCCATCTCATAACATTGTTGTCATTTTTAGGCCTAGAAGAATTGATTTGACGTTTGTCCACTAGATGTCACTAGATACAAAAAAGTTTAGTAACTTTGTCAACAGAAAGGGGCTTCAGGTGAGTTTTACAACAGTGGACAAATATAAAATGCGTTCTCTACTCTCTACAAAGTAGTTTAAAGATATAGACCGTACATCACATGCATGCTTTGAACATTAAAACTGAGCTAAAATTACAGGATTTTTACCAAATCATTACACTCTTTATTCATTCAAGTGTATTATTTATTATAAGTCATTTGTACACTAGAATAATAAATTAAATGAAAATGTAAATTCATGCAGAGTAGATCAACTATTGCTTTGTTCAGTTATATGACAGGTTAAATATCCAAACAGAAATATAGATGTTGGTTTGTTGTTTTGATTCAAGTTTCTTTACCTCAGGTATATTTTAGAAGAAATGGTTGCTGCTATGTAACTTTTATAATTGCTATTTGTCTGCAAACAATAATACGGCACAGTGTAGTAGTGGTTAGCATTTTCAAATCCCAGCTGGGACCTTTCCATGTGAAGATTGCATGTTCTTCCTCTACAGGTGTGGATTTTCTTCTGCGTCCTCCCACAGTTCAACAACATGTTTCAGAGGTTAATTGCTGTCTACAAATTGTGAATGAGTTTGTGGCCCAGTGACAAACTGCTAAACCTGTCACTCCAAAAGGGATTTAGAAGATGGATGGATGTAAAAGAGCAGTATTTATTTTTTTAATCTAGTAAATGAATTAAAAAAGTTCTCAAACACAGCTAGAAAAGACAAGTGGGCCCCATATGATTTAAAAATAGGCGGAAAATGTGGGCCCCAAATGGGTTTCTGTGGTGGCCACCTTGGCTTAAATGGTAAATGGCGTATAATTGTATAGAGTTTTCTACCCTCCTTCGAGGGCCTAAAGCGCTTCACAGTCACAGACCCATTCACACACACATTCATACACTGGTGGTGGCTCCGCTGCCGAACACTGGCGCCAACCTCCCACCAGAGGCAATTTAGGGTTCAGTGTCTTGCTAAGGTTAAGGCATTTTTATTAAGTTGAAGATCATCAACAAATTTGTTAATGTTTTACATTTACAAAACCAATTGTATCACATACAGGTATTTCTGAGACTCTTATGATCTAAACTTTCCTTGAGAATGCAACATTTGTTAATAATTAATTCTTCACAATATAGTTACACCATGTTAAAATGTGTGGATCAACTTTGAGAGAAGGTAATTATCTTTCCTGAACTCTTGTTAATATTTTTGCATCTTAAAATAACATTGTATGAGTAAAAACTTAAATCACTCAGCAGTATTGCCATCTCATAAAGCGTGCTACAGCATAAAAAATAATGTTGCAAAACTGTATTTGTGGATTTTATTTAGAGATTTAGGAAACATTATAAAAAAAAAAACCTGTCAATTTTTTGATGTAGTGAGCTTTGTAGGGTTAACAACTAAAAAAATGGCAATACATAAAAATATGACAAAAATGTCAGCTTTTTTTCAACCAAGAATCAACTATAAAATAACAACCAAATATTACCTGATGTCAGATTTAATGTCCATGGTAATTCTTTAGTTTTATCTATAAATGTTTCCAAACCAGACAAAGAAAATGAATGAAGAAAATAAAGATTTTCAGGCTTAATCAAAAACGCAAACACAAAATTGAGCCATCAAAAATGAAACTCCAGATGTCTGACTTTGATCATGTGAGCGGTCTTTGCATCTTCCCTCTGATGTGAGGTGTAATGATAATAACTTTCCACTGTTATCAGCGATAAATATTCATGAGGCCTTTCATGTGGAGAGCATTTGTTTTGAAATGTGCGCGCCGCTCTAAAATAAGCCACATCTCTGGGGCCTGAAGAGGATCTTGGTCCATTTTTGAAAAAGCTTTGCTAACAGCTGTAGACAGGTGCTGCTGCTGTTTTACAGAAGGTGCTGAATGAAGGAAACATTTGCACTTCTTGGGTTTGATTTGGGAAATTACCAGAGACATGCTGGATGTGCTTGCGCTCCCCAAGGGGGGGTAAAGTAATTGCTCTTCACTTAAACTGAGTGCAGATGAGTCCTCGCTGGAGAGAGCAAGCATCTTTGCACATGAAAGATTAATTTCAAATCTCACAGACCACATCAAGTTGTTCCAGTGCTAAACATCCCCATGGGAAAAGATGGAGGGATCATCTTTAAAGTAGCGGAAAGTCTACTTCTTTATCCATGCAGGCATCCTCACTACAGTGTGAATCCCTCATAGAACTGCGCTAATGTTGAATGATCTTTGTTTGAATGCTCTGTGCGGTTTCTTTAAAGCCCAGAATTGCTTCAGCTGTCAAGGCCCGGCAAAATAACGCTCAGAACATCCTCTGTTCTGCAGCGGTGAATCAAAACATACCTACTTCTGCTTCTCTAAGAAGAAAAAAAAAAAGAAATCAAAGACTGTGTTTTTCCATTCATCCTTCTGTTTTCTAAACCAGCTAAATTCCTTCTTAGGGCAATGGGGTTGCTGGAGCCTATCCCCCCAAAATCAAAAGATTACAGTATATTTAGTGGGAGAAAACAGACAATATACTGTTTAAAAACTGGATTTTGGGAAGCACAAGGAAAAGGAATCGTGATCAAACGAAGTTTTCACATCGACTACTGATTGGCTTTTTAGAGGGACATGTGACCAAACAATATGAGTCATTTAAAGATGATCTGTCAGAGATCTAAAAATAGTTTGACAGTTTCAATTAAGCAGATGTTTTTAGCTTTTGGTTTCCTTTTAAAAACTGCAAAAACCTGAAGCATCAAAGTTCCCCTGGTAACTTGTGAGCTTCAACATTGCAGTGCTGTTGCACTTTATCTCAGTAGATGCTTATAACAGTTGCTGCCCTTTCCAAAACAGATCCTGTCTTTACATTTTATGGTGAAATTTACAGTTTAAAACAAGTCTTTTTTTCAAAGAATCTGCAAAAATTAATTTTTGGAATTCTTTGGCAACAGAGGTTTTAATGCTAACAACACCTACATTCCCAATATGGTCATCTCATATGTAATTTTGTTTCATTCAGCTTAAGACAACAATTCATGTGTTACATTTTCATAATGTTCCAACAAAAAATGTTTGAGCAACTGGGGAACATCCCTTTTTCCTCCTCACCATTCAAAAATGTCAAAAGACACAAAAACATTTAAGTCCAAGATCTTTTTCCCATGTATCATCCAAATGATGCTCAAGGAGTGACAGTGCGATAGATTGAATGAAAACAAGGAGTTTAAATAAAGGGGATTTTTCTTGGAAAGCTCTAGATGGCGGCCTCTGCTGGAGGTCAAAGGTCAATTAAACTCTTGTGCTAGACCTAACCTGGTGGCGTATGTGTGACATTTTGTGAAGATTGCTCAAACACAAGTTTTCTTTTCCCATATTTAGCAAAAATAGCAAAGTCTCTCACTTTGACGCAACATGGCTGCCATGCTGTAGGTCCTGTGGACATCCCATAATAATTTTAAAACTTTCTGTGGATATCCCTGGCAAGAGTGTTTTGCTTTTTTTGGTAGATTTTGAAATATGTTTTTTTAGCCCCAAAGGAGATTTTCGCCCTATTTTTTTTCTAACATTATTGTGATGTCATCATTTTTGGGGCGGTCGTTCATTCTGTCCAAAATTCATTCTTATTGTAGGTGTGTGCAAATCAATATGTGAATGTGGTCACTGTACTGCTTAGAGGTGTGGCGTTTGCCACACTGATCACAAGACTGCTGGGTGTTGTGACCCAAGCTTGAAAAGTACATTATCGGACAAAATAGTTTCATACACAGCAAGAGCTTTACGGGCATTTATATCCAAAGACATGAGTGTTGCTTGTTACAAAGGCAGCCGTATGTTTAAATGTTCTGTACTCTGGAAGAAAATGACACATGACAAACACCATGCACTGATGACAAAATCCACCTTCTGGGTCTACTACGACAACACACTAAATGCTTTTCTAATAGCTGTTATTGCACTCAAATGTCCTCGAGAGCAACACCAATAAATCACAGTAATCTCTCTCTAAACCCTGCATCCCAGTTTTACATTAGTAATGGCCAACTTTATGAGTTAAACATGCCTGTCAAGGACCTGAGCCACTGAGGTAGAAGTCTAGTCTCAGGTCTGCTTGTCAGTGCATCCATTCTGTGTTCAACCAAACATGAAGGAGACCTTGACAAAGGACTAGCAATGCATGTGTTTGTATTTCTCATCTGGCTCATCAAGCTGCCATCTGCCAAAATGTCTGAATATGGATTACGCAATAAGGACTTTGCTAATATCAGACCAAGCAGTGACAGCAATCTGACATCCATCATCAACAAAGGAAAGACCGCTTATTTAAGAATTTCTCTGCAACTGAAGAAACAAAACAAACAAATTATCTCTTCTGAAGACAAATAAAATAAATGAAAATGATCATTTATGTAAATCTTAACTTTATCCTATGTTCACACCGCCCATGGTAATGCATGTTGCAGCAACCAGTTCCAATGAAAAGCTCATGAAAGTGTGGTGTATGTTTTGGACTTCTGTGCTCAAAACCCTCACATTAACACATCGCTATAAAAACTTTCTTTTTTCCACACAATTTGTTTATTGTCTGATTGCTGAAAGCAATCAGAGTATGTTATCCTAATTCTTTATTATATTTTATTATTATTATTATTATTATTGTCTGATTGCTGAAAGCAATCAGAGTATGTTATCCACATTCTTTATTATATTTTATTCTTTTTCTTATTCTATTTTATTCCGTCACTTTTTTAAAATGCTTCTAGTCCTAGAGTTTTGAAGATATTAAAAAGATTTCAAAAG
Source organism: Oryzias javanicus (assembly GCA_003999625.1). NCBI lineage: Eukaryota > Metazoa > Chordata > Actinopteri > Beloniformes > Adrianichthyidae > Oryzias > Oryzias javanicus. The sequence continues at coordinate 18,571,958 of CM012446.1, read as the reverse complement.
TAGTTTGTAAAGCTCCATTGGGAGCAGAGTGCTATTACTTTTTGTAGTGATTGGAGTTATGAATGATTTTATATTAATATTTTTATGAGCTTTTTTTTGAATGGGAAGTCAATGGGAAGCACTTTGAAAGCTTATAACTCAAAAAGTACTAGAGATATATTTGTACAAGACTTTCTGAAGTATAAGTTCATGAGATTCTCTATATGTTAGAAGAATTTTGTCTCAATAGCCACCAGGTGGTCAGTAGTAGTACAAAACGCGTTTTGGGCTAGCGTTCGCACACCGCGTGTGAACGAAAATTTTTCTTTTGTCTCATGGGTCCTTAGATGCTAGAAAAAGTTTTTGCCTCAAGGACCGCCCACTTCCGTCTACTTAGATTTTTCGCAATTTGCGATTTTCGTAAAACACGTTTTTGGCTCCCTATTCAACATAGTTTCACTAAACTCGACAAAAATTGGTACATACCCTATTTAGACTACCCCAAATTCAATGGTACCACTCAACTTGCGATATTCCTTACTGTTATCGAAATAATTGTAATGCTAATGAGGTGGGTGTGGTCCTTGATTTTAACATGCTGTAAATCCTGTAAGGATTGTCAGAACTTTACAAATTTTGAAATATAACTTCATCCTACAGTGATAAAGAAGTATGAAAAGTTTTATGAAAATATTCCAATAGGTGGCGCTATAATTTAGGCAATTGTGTTTAAGCCTCTATCTCAAAACTACTTCAACCTAGCTACATAAAAATGAACGCATAGGTTGCAGGAGGGGACTTGTATAACATACTAGAAAAAAGGCTCTGCTGCGCCACCTGGTGGTGACTTAAGAAGGATAAGCTAACTTTGGATGGTTCCTTTTATCTTCAAAATAATTGCAGATTTGAACATGCAACCACTTGTAGTTTGTTAAGCTGTCCATAGAGATGTTTGGCCGAAAATTTCGTACCATTTGGTTTTTCAGTTGATTTTATATGAATTTTTTTAAATATATTTTCTCCCATCAAAAATGCATGGGACAAATTTAAAATCCCTATATCTTGAAAAGTGTTAGACAAACAGGTATGAAACTTTGGAGGTAGATACTTTAATCCAATTTTTAAATGCTCAATCAATTTTGGCTCTATTGCGCCACCAGGTGGTCAGTTTTTAAACTAAAGTGTATAGACCTTATTCTCCAAGTGCATTAGTCTTAAGCAGAAGCTTTTACTCTTTTAGTATTCATTGGATAGTAAAATAATATCTTATATTCATTAGCGATCTGTATTGTGTAAGACTTTTTCGCAATTTAAGATTTTTCACAAAACACTTTTTTGACTCCCCGTGTCACATACTTCGACGAATTTTTAGAGTTTTTTACACATATCCTATTTGGGCTACCACAAATCCATTGGTAATATCCGTTTTGCAAAGTTCCATACAGTTTTAGCGTAACACATTATGCAAATAAGACAGAGTGAGATTGTAATGTTTGTAACGCTGCAGCTCCTAGAAAGTTTCACAGAACTTCACCAAAATTTCAAAACTTATTTCACTGTGTAAGATGAGCAAGCGCAACAACTTTCACCACGGTGCTCCCGTAGGTGGCGCTACTTACAATTCCTGTTGTTTTCTGTAATATCTCCAAAAATACTTGACCTACGCGGACGAAACTTGGCGTGAACGTTGGACAGAAGGTCTTTAACGCTTGCAGCTGTAGGATGTTTTAGATCGGTATTGCTTTCAGCAATCAGACGCAATTTCTTCAGGGAATTGCAAATCTAGTTATTCTTATTATTGTCTGATTGCTGAAAGCAATCAGAGTATGTTGTTGTACAACTTTATTATAGTTTATTATTATTATTATTATTATTATTATTATTATTCCGCCGGATTTTTGACGGGCTTCTCCTCGTAGTCTAAAGCAGCTATAAAGATGGAATCAAAAGTACTTTATAAAGCTCCATTATAAGATTTGTGCTATTACTTATGGTACCAAAAGCTTCAATGAGTGATTTATGATTAATATTTTTCTGACTAAAATTTCCCATTGAAAATGCATTGACCAAGAATTTTCCCAGCATGCCACAAAAAGCTTCTTAAAACCTTGAGTGAGATGGGTGTCTGTACTTATGGTACTTCCCAAAAGGTCATAATAGTATTGTAGTTCTATGAAGTTTATGTAAAGACTTCCTTGGATTTTTTTTAAAACATATGAGATTTTTGAAGGTTTATTAAAACTTTGAAATGAAATGTCAAAGGTGATTAAAAACAAAACACCTAAACTCTACTCTACAGAAATGTTTCAAAGGTTTTAAGAAGGTTAAGATACTTCTTCAGACTTCCCAGACCTGTTTCCAACATTCTTAAAGTATAATAAACAACATTTAAAGCTTTAAAAAGGTATTGGCTTCTCAAAACCTTTAGTGTAGTGTCTGTTTGTAAATCCCAAGAGCCTCTAAATGGTACAGAAATATTTGAAAAATATACTCAAGCTTAAAGAAGTTTTGTTAACTTCTATAAAAGCTTAAACATTGTGAAAGAAACTTAAAAAAGTAAAACTTCAACTTTAAAACAATAGCTAATACTGCAAATAATGGAAGTGGATCTAAAGCTTTAAACCTTATAAGATAACATTTGGAAGTGCTTGGAACTGTTTCCTGTAAGCGATTAACTAACACAAATAACATTTAAAGCTTAAAATAGTAAGTATAAGTCCAAAATACTAACACCAACAAACTTCACATCATTCCTCAGTATGGTTTCTGAAACACCCTGAGTGAAGGGCCAAGAGTTAGACCTCCTGATTGCTCATGAGTTCCACCTGTGGTACATGACAACAAAGAAGCTCGGTCTCTGCAGATGAAACAATTTCATTCTCAACCTTTAAGAATTTGCATTTAAAGACTTTAGGTTTCTGTGAACAGTGTTATGCAGCAAAGCTAAGTTCTCTGAAACTACAGGAGATAAAAGAAAAATAAACACTCTAATGTCTTGATCACTGAATTTTTTTTTATCAAATATAAAGGTTTAAATATTTGGCGTCATCTAGTGGTGGTCTGATAAAAGTTTAAGAGACGATTTCTCTAGATCTGTGGAAACATCTTCAAAGTAGGTATTTTTGGCTTTTGATAGCAACAGCTTTAAAAATGTTTCACTAGATGTTTGTTTGTAAATGAAACATACTGAAAGTGTTAAAACAATTACAGCTAATGAAAGCTATTTAAAAGACCTAATGAAAGAGACCCAAAAATTTCCCATGATGCAACATGGTGTCTGAAAACCTTAAGTGTGGTGTCTGTTTGTACTCATGGGGTTTCTCCCATGAGGCTGTTCTTGGTATGGACACATGTGCAGACATGTGTTACAAGTGAGGCCCCCTGCAGGCAGGTGAGGCCCCCTGCAGGCAGGTGAGGCCCCCTGCAGGCAGGTGAGGCCCCCTGCAGGCAGGTGAGGCCCCTGCAGGCAGGTGAGGCCCCCTGCAGGCAGGTGAGGCCCCCTGCAGGCAGGTGAGGCCCCCTGCAGGCAGGTGAGGCCCCCTGCAGGCAGGTGAGGCCCCCTGCAGGCAGGTGAGGCCCCCTGCAGGCAGGTGACTTTCATATTGTAAATTTTAGCATAGGATTAGTGTATGAAAACTAATAACTGTTTGTAAATGTGAAAGAGGGTTAAAAAACAGAAAACGCTGAGTCAAGAGTCAGACCAGCTGTTAAGTAACAACAAAGAAGCTTGGTCTCTGCTGAATAAATAGTTTCATTCTCAACCTTTAAGAATTTGCATTTAAAGACTTTAGGTTTCTGTGAACAGAGTTAATGCAGCAAAGCTAAGTTCTCTGAAACAACAGGAGATAAAAGAAAAAAAACACTAATGTCTTGAATTTGTTTTTTATAAAATGTAAAGTTTAAAATCTTTGGCGTCATCTAGTGGTGGTCTGATGAAAGTTTGAAAGGCGATTTCTCCAGATCTGGGGAAACTGACAAATGTGTACATCTATAAAGTGGGTATTTTTGGCTTTTGATAGTAACAGCTTTAAAATTGCTTTAATATGGTATTGCTTTCAGCAATCAGACGCAATTTCTTTATAGGAATTGCAAATCTAGTTATTATATTTTATTCCGTCCCTTTTTTTAGACCGCTTCTACTCCTACAGTTTTAAAGATATCAAAATGCTTTCAATGGTAGTTTGTAAAGCTCAATTGGTAGAACAGTGCTATTACTTTTGGTATGGTTCAGAATTATGAATGATTTTATATTAATATTTTTATGAGTTTTTTTTTTGAATGGAAAGTCAATGGGAGCCACTTTTGAAAGCTTATAGTTCAAAAAGTACTAAAGATATTTGTACGATACTTACTGATATATAAGTTCATGAGATTCTCTACATGTTAGAAGAATTTTGGCTCAATTGCGCCACCAGGTGGTCAGTGGTAGTACAAAACGCGTTTTGGGCTAGCATTCGTACGCCGTGTGACGAAAAATTTTTCTGTCTTTTCTCATGTGTTCCTTAGATGCTAGAAAAAGTTTTTGCCTCAAGGACCGCCCACTTCCGTCTACTTAGATTTTTCGCAATTTTCGATTTTTCGTAAAACACGTTTTTGGCTCCCTATTCAACATAGTTTAACCAAATGTTACGAAATTTGGTACATAGACTATTTGGACTACCCAAATCCAATGGTACCACTCACTTTGCGAAATTCTTTACCGTTTTCGAAATAATCATAATGCTAATGAGGTGGGTGTGGTCCTAGATTTTAACATGCTGTAAATCCTGCAAAGATTGTCAGAACTTTACAAATTTTAAAATATAACTTCATCCTACAGTGATAAAGAAGTATGAAAAGTTTTAATGAAAATATTCCAATAGGTGGCGCTATAATTTAGGAAATGGTGTTTAAGCCTCTATCTTAAAAACTGCTCAACTTAGCTACATTAAAATTCAACGCATAGGTTGCAGGAGGAGACTTGTATATCATACTAGAAATAGGGCTGTGCTGCGCCACCTAGTGGTGACTTAAGAAGGATAAGCTAACATTGGATGGGTCCTGTTATCTTCCAAATCGTTGCAGGTTCCAACATGCAACCACTTGTATTTAGTTAAGTTTATCAAGGATATGTTTGGTTTCAAACTTCGTACCATTTGGGTTTATGGTTGATTTTATATGAATTTTAAAAATATTTTTCCCCCTATCAAAATACATGGGACAAACTTTAAATCCCTATTATCTTGAAAAGTAGTTGATCAACTGGTATGAAACTTTGTCAGTAGATACTTCAGACCAATCTTTAAATGCTCAATCAATTTTGGCTCTATTGCGCCACCAGTGGTCAGTTTAAAAACTAAGGTATATAGGCCTTATTCTCCAAGTGCATTAGTCGTAAGCACTACTTTATTACTCCTATATGATTTATTGGATAGTAAAATAATAGTTTATATTCATTTGCGATCTCTATTGTGTTTAGAGTTTTTCTTAATTTACGATTTTTGCAAAACACTTTTTTGACTCCTTTGTCACATGCTTTGTCTTATCTTTACAATTTTCTACACATACCCTATTTGGACTACCACAAATCCAATGGCAATATCCGTTTTCCATAGTTCCGTACGGTTTTTGCGTAACACGTCATGCAAATAAGACAGAATGAGATTGTAATGTTTGCAACGCTGCAGCTCTTTGACAGTTTCACATAACTTCACCAAACTTACAAGACTTCTTCCACAATGTAAGATGAGTAATAGCAACAACTTTCATGATGGTGCTCCCATAGGTGGCGCGTTACTGCCAATTCCTGATGTTTCCTCATAATATCTCCAAAAGGACTGACCTACGCGGACGAAACTTTGCGTGGCGTGTCGTTACAGAAGGTTTTTAACACTTGCCAGCTAGAGGATATTTCAGATCGGTCTTGCTTTCAGCAATCAGACGCAATTTCTTCAGGGAATTGCAAATCTAGTTGATTTTTGTATTTTCAAACAGGTGCAAAAGCTGGAAAAGGAATTATACATGGTAATAGTAAACCCCTATATCAGACAGATATGTACACAAAAGAGTAAAGATCCAGGACAAAAACAGCATAGGGCTACGTTAAAACAAAACGATACAAACAGACAATACATTATAAGCAACAGAAAAAAAAACTAATTCTACACAAGTTTTTAAGACCGTTTTCTCACTCCGGGTACAAAATGCCAGCCCATTGAATGCATGTTGAAAGTTAAACCAGGTCGAAGTTTGACCAATCAGGGGACTTGGATTTGATGGTGATGTTTGGATTCACGGAAGCGCCAATCGTTTCAACATTGATCACAGAGGAGAAATGAGTAATTGCGGTCTGTGTCTAGCTGGAATCATATGACACCAAGTCATATATCGGAATAACACAACCAGGATCAAAATAGATCATGTAAAAATGATTGTTTGAGCAGCTTACAGAATCGATTCATGCTTGTAAAAATAGGAAATATTTATTCCCGATTGTAAACAAGTTATTAATTAGAATGTGAACCTAAATAAATATTTATCACATTTTCTGAGTTTGATGAAGTTTGCAGAATGTAAAAAAATACATTTTCTTTTTTGCTGTTTTTAAAATTCTGTCTGCATAAACCCAAATTGTCCTGTGAGATGGAGACATAAACAGCTTCACACTTGCTGAAAAATGAGGAAAAACCTTTGTTAGTTTGTTCTGAGCACCCCACTGAACCAAGACAAAGGTTCAAAGAAATCCTACTGAGTCATGCATGAAAATGTTCCTGGCTGCAGTGACAGCATGCCTGGGTAATGACTTCATCAACTGCTTAGGCTGTAACACTCAGAGATGTGCTCACAAACCTGCATGCAGAAATATTCCAGCTTCTGGGTTGCATTTATAAGCATAATTTTTAAAATCTTATTTTACATTTGTGGTTTTTTTTATTGTAAACATGGTCATTGTTTTATTGCTAGTCAAGGGGTCAAATCACATGCTTACAAAACAGAATAAAATACAAAATAAAGGAAATAAATGATCTTATCTTAAGGTGAACCTTTAATGTTGCCATATTGATTTCTGCAGATTTTGTTTTTTGTAGCAGGGTTTCTGTATTTTAACCCGTTAATTTAACACTATGACTGCTTTCCGCTGTGTTCTGGCCCCTGTTGTGTTGGTTCATTTTCTGTGTCCACCTCTGCTTGTGGTTTGTTGTCTCTGCTGAATTCTCTTTTTGTTTCTCTCTGTACATTTAGCTCCTTGGTTTTAGTTAGTCCCAGTGGGATCATAGTCATGTTTTTTCTCCCGTTTCCACTCAGTTATTTCATTTACTAATCTGAAGTTTTGTTGTTGGTGTGGTTTTAAAGGATTTATTTTTCATGCGCAGTGCAGTCTTTTTCCTATAAATCAAATAAATCTTTCAATTGATGCTCATTAACTGTATATTACAAAGTTTATATTTAAACAACTGTTGTGCATGCTTAAAATGCTAGAAATTGGTTTGTATTCTGAATGCTCTGGGGTGTAGTCCTGCAATCCTCATTTTTCTAGTTTGTTCAAATGTTGTGATCTTTTTAAAATTTTAATTCAAACTTATGTCAAGTTTCACATCTTCCACAGCTACAGAATTGTCATCTCTGTGTATTTAAGTTATCAACAGCATCCATCCCTAGAGTTAGTGGTTATGTCCTGACTATACAGTGTGCTTGATTTTGAAAACAATTTGGACACCATACTTACAACTTTTTTTCTAAGTGGCGCATATATACTGATTTCACGAAGTAAAAATCTAATCAATACCATCATTTTATGACATGTATTCATAACTAATTTCTGATGATGAAAATGTTGATGGTTATTTTAAAAAATACATTTAAACATATTTGCATTGTGTTCAGTATTTGCTAATGTAATGAGCATATATTACTGGATTGGTTCTTGCCTATTTGCTGCTATAGACAGAGACGTGCACGCGTAGGCGCCATAGTTATGCATTGAGTCGTGGCAGCAGAACGCTGCTGTTTCAATGGAGGGCACACATCAATCACAAAAATCCAGCAAGCTCCCTCATTTCTTAACCAATTTTTACAGAAAATGGCTCCACTTAAAGCTTGGAAAAATATTGATCTTGTGGAATATTTAAATCTTTATTATCTATAAAGATTAATCTTTAAATAGTGCAAGAATAGATAATTTTACTGTTACAGGTAAGGCACTGCTGTCAAATTAACAGCTTCTAAATATCTGTGATTTTTTATTTTGCCTCTGTGCTAAAATCTATATGAGCTTGTAAGTGCTTGTCACCCAAGCCCAGAAAAGAGGGAGTTTGATGGAATGCATTACTGATAAAGTTTAGTAACAAAACCCTTTACCTATTAAAAACACCTCAAAGTGCTAAAGAAAAAAAAACCCCTTTACCACATTTTTAAATAAAACTACAACTTTTCTAATTATTGAATTATATACTTGGTAAATACATCTCCACTGCATTCAAAATTACCTTCAAATAGCTCCCAAGGGCTCCAACTGGCATCTTTAGCTGACACGAGAAACCTTTTTTAAACTTAAAAACATGGATCATAACTTCAAACACACCTGCCACACTGTTAAGATTCAAATCACAGTGATAATAGCTGTAAATGGTGTGGCAGGTAAATGTTTTTGGGCCACATTTCCTTCCCTAACAACTGCTCTCTGCTGTGTTAATGTCACTGAGCAGAAAGTGAACGTTGCATATTCTAGCTGTGCTTTCTCCGGCCACTTAGACCAAGAAAGAAGCTTAACACTGGTGGCACATATTTTAAAAACTGTGTGCAAACTCCCTTTCACTTTCTTACCAAAAAAAAAAAAAAAAAATAGTGCAACCGAAAACAAGATTCAGCCTCGAAGGTCAGCCTCTTATATGCTACTTAGCAAGCACAGCAGTGCAACAACGTGCATCTTGGCTGCACATTTTATGTGTTGCCAACATGAATTTAATCAGGTTTTGTGCTGGTTGCATGTAAATACGTGGATATAACATCAGCCATGTTTTAAAACATGAAACATTAATAAAAACATACAAAGATGAACCAAACTAGCATGCTACTTGCTAGCTCCCACTTTAGTTCAAACTTTACGGTTCCCCAGCCTGATTTCTCTCTATTAAAACGCAATTGCTATCCTGTGATGATTCCTCTTCATCAGATTATTTTGTTGTCTAGGTTTTTGAAGATGATTGCAAAACATTGTGTCCCTTTTTGTGGTTCCTTGCGTACTTATTCAGACCTCCTCGGTTCTTCACTCAGGAAAAGATTGCAGATTGCCTGGATCTCAGTGCATGTTGGGTAGTTTTTGCTTTGACGCTACATGACAATCATAAAAATATCGTGAGAAAGGTGCAAGGTGCCTTCCTAGGCCATCTGGCACTGAGCTGACTGCAAACTTCCTGGATGACTACAAAACAATGCATTGTGGGTAACGGTGTCAAGACAGTTCTTGCACTTTGACGCAGGAAATCTGTGTATATTGTAACTCTTTCTGGAAAAAAATTGTTGAACCTTTGTTCTCTGACCGTGGTCGGAAGACTCAGAGAAGATCTCCTCCAGAGTTCACCCCTCTGTTCGGACCCTCAGAGCCTCCAGAGCGTGTGAAGCCAAAGAACCAGTCTCAGTTCTTTTAGAAAAAACTGTCTTTGTGACTTATTTTCATACTCCTAAAATGAAAACTGCCGACATGCTAATGCGCCCTGCTTATTTCTTTTTCTTCGTGGAGCACGCTACCTCGTTCGTGCACACGCCCACACACTGGCCTCATCATTGAGCAGAAGAAATGTCCAAATTTGAAGACACTATCTTTCCATATCTCCCAGTTTGGAGGGATGAAAGTAGGGATAAGAGAAGCTGTAAGGGTAGTGAAGCAATTTGGATACAACCCAACTCTAAACTTCCCACAAAAGTTTATATTTGTATTCAATTTTCCAGGCTTATAGTCTGCAAAAAAATCAGGGTCACACAATCCCAGATCCTGATCTCATATTGTTTCTAATTTGTAATGTCTGTTCTATTTTTCTTTAAAGACTCTCATTCATTCAGGATGGCTTTGTAGAAAAAGAAAAGTATTAAATAAGATAATCTGGATTTAGTTAATTAAATCTTGGAAGCTGAAGGAGGATAAGAGGCAAAACGTCCAACTTCAGAAAATTCAAGTCCAGATAATCCTTTTTGAAACTATTTTTTTTTACACCTAACAACTGTTATTGATGGATCTCCAGATAATAACACTCCTTTTGAGTGAGTTCGCTCCAAACTGAGGCCAAGCATTGCTGGTAAACAACAGTTTGGGGATTTCGAGAAGTTGTGCTGAATAACTTTATTGATTTCTTACTTCTGGACTGTTAGCACTCCTGAAGCAATTTCATTTTTTTTTTGCGAAAACCAATTTTCAGAGTCAGAACATGAAGTCTAATTTATTAAAAAGTGCTTTCAATCACATTTACCCCCAGCAGTCCTTTGATTTACATGGACATGTGATAATAAATGTGCCTTCTGCTATTAAACCTTCATCGTTGACAGTAAGTGATGGAGAACGCAGCAGTAATGATGAATTAGAAGTTTATATTAAACAAAAACTGTGCTCATCGCAAAATACTGCTCTCCAAATGAATTCACAATTAAAAATTTCATTAAGGGGATCAGTGGAGCAAAAAGCAATTTGGTATAAAGAATGAACAAACAGAGCAAATATAAAAAAAAAAACAAAAAACTTTTTATTCTTTTCTCTTCTTCACACTTAGTTTTTAAAACCAAAATCCTACTTTTTTTTCTTTTCAAAAATGGGTATGACACATTGTTGCAGGATTTTGAGCCATTCAAGGAAGCTGTGACCTCATCATTTCCTCCTGTCTTCTGCTGAGCCTTTGATGCATTTTCACGTGTTACTGCAGTTTACGCGTAGAAGTTCTCATACTTTGTAACTCGACATTGTCACAAAACTCCATTACCTGGTTAGACAGAACTGCTGGAAGGCTGGAAATGGAGGACAAATCCTTTTCACTGCTTAGACGGGCTCGCTAGCTTTAGGGTTGGCTGCCTTTTTAGACAATGTCTAATTTTTCTGGAAAAGTCCAGCTTGAGAATGGCAAACGCAGTAAATGAGCAACTAAATTTATCTCTCTACCTTCTTGTTAACTGCAAAGCAGGGTGTAATTCAGACAAAAATCAAGTGCAGTTACTGCTTACGACCTAAAGATCAGAAGAAGTTAGCTTTTGGCAGCACAAGCTTTGACCATCCAATCAGAGGCGATTATGACATTATCCACCTTCATGAAGCTGCAGAGACAAACTGACATTCTTATTGGTTGAATTACACTTACTTTACAGATAATTTTAGGCTTTTAGTAAAGGCTTTGCAGGCCCTGACAGTTCGCCACTGCCTAAAACTGTCCACAAGTATAGGTGTAATGCCTTTAGTGTTTTAAAATATAATTTGTTTTCTTACGTTTTCTATGCAGACCTCTTTTGTGCATAGGGTTTTCACATTAATATATTCCTGTAACTTCCTGTAAAAAACCCAACTCTTTTCGTGACTGTCAAAGAATTCTGTTTAAGGTCCATTAGTCGAATAATATTAAGTGTGTTTATCCATGCGCACATGAATTCAGGAAAGGGCATTAACATGAGCACAGAGAGGCATTCTGGCTACTTTAGTCATCACTCACTGACTCACAGTCCATACACAGGAGTGTTCTGATATTACTGAGGCTGTTTGATTTGGACATCCTAACATTTACTCTTTCTCTACTGCTCTTGCTGTTTATTTTTATATATACCAAAAAATCTGAAAAGACAAGAAATATGAAACTGTTTTTTCTTTAGGAACAAAAATAAAAAGAAAATATATTTTTTGCATTTCCAGCTTTTTACAGCAAAACTCTGAGTTATTATTTATCAAACAGTGATGCGAAAGAAGCTATGGCCAAAATGTATATATTTTTATTATATTAGGTTAGAAATGTTCACTCTTAAAACATAACTGCATTTTTTTTTTTTTTTTTTTAAGGATTGAACTGCATCGCATTGTGAGGCTGTTATGAACATTTAAAAAATGAACTCAATTTTTCCTCCAGGCCTGAAGCTTCTGTCAGTCTCAGTGCTGAACGCAGCCTGTTTTCTTTAGGAGGTAAAATGTTTGCTCACAGTCTGTTCGGTGCATTCAATGCTCTGCATGGATGCTGCTTTCACTGTCAGCTGTCTGCGCCTGAATTGTGAGGTCTGTTGTCATTTATCTTCATACCAGCTTCTGCTGTGCGGCATGCTTCCATCGTTTCCTCACATGTTCCTATCTCAACTTAGTCCTCCTGTCAGCATTCATGTGAGAAGAAGTCTTCAATCATTTAGTGAGGAAAAATAAAATTGCTTTGAAAAATTGCAAAGTCGTCAATAAAATCAAAAACAAGCACGAATTGATCAATCAGTTTGACAGAAATACTTGAATTTTAAACTCAAAATTAAAAGGTTAGAAAGATTTGGGGCTTCTTTAAGGACTGCATAACTGACACATTTAACTCCCACAGAAAGCTAAAAAAAAATAATAATAATAAAATAAAATTCAGGTTTTTAATGGTTTTAAAGATCTGAAGTTCATACAAAATAAATCAACCCCATGTATCATCTTTTCTTTTAAGTCAATATTTTTTTGAATTGTGATTATTTATGGACCAACTCTGATGAAAATGGGTTTCACATGTTTTTGTGGCATTTTTGTCTAATGATGAAGAACATGTAAAGAAAATTAAGAAAATTTCTGAGTAATTCTTTATTCAAATTGTTTCGAATCAGAATTGAATGAAAAAGAAATCCTGTTTGAAAAAGACTGAAGCTTTGACGTAAAAGCTGCTATCGGCAGTGTCACGGGGTGAGTAGACAGATCCCACAGCAGAGCCAGACAGATGGGGAGTAGTGAAAGTTTTAATCACCCAGAACAACAAAACAAACAAAAGGAAGCAGACTGGCGGTGGAGGCAGGGAGCTAGGCTGATGGGAGCTTCACCAGAACCAGGAGGCGTCCGAATGGGATGAACAATAACCTGGCAGATTGGAAGAGCCAGGGAGAGGCCTTTCAAAGCTCATAAACTAAGATGGGATGCAGGTGTGCATAGCCATCAGGTAGGGAAGGCCACGCCTCCTGCCCCACGCCACTCTGGAAGCACAAACAGACAGAAACATATGCACAAAAAACAACAAAACCAATAAAGGAAAGCCCCAAACCAAAACAGGCAGGCCACAAGCTCCATTCTAATGCATCTGCTTGTAGACGAGTAGATCCATCATTTTTCCATGTCTGAGATGGCAACTGGCATCAAACTGTTCAGCTGAATGGCTACAAATGGCTCGCCTGTGATGTTATAAAATAGTGGGGGTGGGGGGAAGTGTAAACAAAGGGATGATGGGAAATGGGGATAGGCTTACTCTGTGCTAACTGAATTGCTGCTGCTCTGCAGAAACTATGTTCGTGATTTTTTTTTTTTTTTGGCATAAAAGTCCAAATCACAATTCAAAGACCACTGGGAACGCTTTTACAATAGATTGAAAGATGATCAGAGGGATTTGTTCAAATGGTTTTGGATAAACTTGATTGATCTACTTTTTAAAAGAAGAAACTATGGCTCTAAAAATGGGAGCCCCATGGTTTGCCAAATACGCTTTCAAGTTTCTAAGTAAATCTAATCTAAAGTCCCTCTTTGATGAAATTTTCATTTTTTTTAAATATGTATGTGTAGCATTTTTCTTTTGAAAGAGAAGAAACGTAATAAGAAATCATTCATTTCTTGCATTTCCGAGTATTTCTCCTTTTAGATCGCTGTCCCTATAATCAGACGGGGGGGATCAGGGGCGGGGCTACTCAGCTCAGCTTCTAAAGCCACACCCCCACAGAGGGTATTTTGGAAACTGAGGCTTTAGATCAACATGAACATGGCTTTTTAAGACATTTAGGTTGTGGGATTTTGGTTAAAAACGTCAATAATCATAATTAAAACACTACTAGGAATGTTTTTTTAAACAAAAATAGATTTCATGGGGGACTTTAAAGCTGTTTACCACTGTTCTCCAATTTTCCTGTAATTTGCTTCATCTGGATAAACCCTGTCTGCTTGACCTTTCTCATAACTGTGACTTTAACAGGCAATAACAATCTGACTGTAACGGACACGCTGATAAAGGTTACACGACAAAAATATGTGCATAATACTAGCATGATACATGGGAAACGGTTTGACCTCCTAACTTTTTACTTTTTCAGGCGTTATTAATCTGTGCTTAAAATGAAAGCTGGTAGGACCCAGTTTGAATGGAAATGGTTGTTTGTGCACCAAACTCTTATTGATGTTACGAGAAATGGTCAAGGTTGAGTAAAACTCATGATGTCTGATAGGACAGGGAGCTGTTTAACAAGAAGAAGGCAAAATACATATACATGCTGAATTTTCCTCAGGCCCGTGGTGAGAACTTCAACTTAAGCAATCATACCTGCTGATTTTCTATTGACTAGAATCCCTCCATCAATAATTCATATAAATAATTTAAAGTTGATTTCTTGACAAACTCTCAATTTCTTTTTTTTAAGTGGCCAAACCTACAAAATCCCCATTGGATCAAGTACTTATTCCCTCCACTGTATAACGGCTCAAAGTTTTGGAATGTAATCTTTATGAGTAAAAACGTTCTAAAAAAAAAAGCATTTATACATTCACTAATGCTAAATGCAAAAACGAAGACATCTGGGCGGGTAGAGTTTCCAAAAGTTTGACTTTTTTGGTTAATCCGCCATCTTTATCATTTAGAATGAACCACTGATAGCAATAAATAATCATTTATGTCTTTTTGGCTGGCCAATTTACACAGTAAGTTAAAAAAAAAAAAAAGAGTTAAATGTGAAGTATTAGTTCATTTGCAATATTTAACTTTAGAAATGTGAGCCCATCTGTCTGCTTTCATTGCTTTCAAGAGGACATCTATTCACTAAAAATCAGACATCCTTTGAAGTTCTGCTGCTCAGACTTACTCTTACAGCAAACGTGCTTTGGGAAAAACCAATTGAACAGTTGCACAGTTTAGCCAGACCATGCTATATTTAATACGTGACGCACTTGCTCGCCGAACATGTTGACATTTAATTTTTGGCTTTCCTGAAATGTCATCTTGTGGAGAAGCAAATGTTGCAGCAAATGTGGTGACGAAGTCCAGCAGATTCAGAGCTGGGTTAAATAATATTGCGCCTCACCTGTTTCAGTGTGTACAAGATGGCGATTTGTGAGGATCCATAGGCTGTAAAAGTGTTACTCACTCGTGAACTCTACCAGACTGAAAAGGTTTGACTATTTCTGGATCTTCAGAGGTAGATGGAAAATATTGATGTGTGATGAATGCTGCAGGCCGAGGATAAGAGTATCATCCACTCTCTGAGGGATCCACCTTCAAGAAATAAAACTACAAAAGCCTAGACTGGAGTCGGATGAGAGTTTTATTACAGAATAAAAGCAAAAATCGTGTTTCATGATATTCACCACTATTGACAGAGTGGATCACTAGGAGGCAGACAGCTGGTCAAATATTTCTGATGGATACAGAAGGAGACAGGTAAATATTTAATTTCTGTCTGTAGAAACCTTTCAAAGAAAACAAAAATTGCATGGCTTTCCACTATAATCACACTGCCAGCGAGGCCTGCTACAAATGTACAATGCCTTCAATAATATAAGGATCCAGGGATCTGCTGTAGTTGCTCCAGTTTGGAGGTTACAGCCCCAAATGCTTCTTGATTTCAGCGGCGGGCAAGGCGCGGTGCAATTATGGCGACGAGCTTTACATGGTGAGGCAACCAATCAGGGACAGAAATAAACCTTCAAGATGGCGGCTCGATGCGAGGATTTTCGTCAGGAACATCCATTTTCTCAACCCACGGGGGCCGCTAGTTTTCCAGAAACTATCGCAGTTACTGTTGGGTGAAGGTAGGATACACCCTGGATACATCGCCAGCCCGACACCGAGGTCATTGAGCTGGATCGACGGCTATGCTAGCCAGCCGCCCGGTGGATAGCTTAGCGAGTTAGTGAGCTCAGCTCCCCAGGCTCCGGTAGAGCTAATAGCTGTCGCTGCTGCTCTGGTAGAGCTGATGGGAGATCCGAAGTCTACTGTCCGGCTGTGGGTCTCTGGGCAGCAGAGTGGTTAGCTTCCCAGTAGCCCAGAGAGCTGCCACGAGTGCCATTTTAGCGTGCAGGATTGGCTTAGCTTCATGGGCCAATAATGTTTTTCCTTTTTTCATCAAGACAATAATAAAAAGATCGTCCAGTTTTATTTTCATTTAGACAGACAGAAGCAACATCTGAAACGGCCTTCAGGTGCAGTTCTCACTGCAAGAGGGAAGAACACAGAACCAAGAGAGGCTCTGAAAGATCTGGTGGAAACAAACACAAGGCGCACTGTCAGTTTTTAAGAAAAATGAAATCTTTTAAGTGCGCCTTATAGTGCAGGAAATGAAATATCATGTTTCCTGTTTCATTACAGTCAAATGAAAAACATTTCTCTGGTGCACTCAGTCAGAGGTGATTATCACAAAGCAGAAGCTTTCCATCTCCTTTTTCTAGTGGAGTTGCCACACAGTTATATGATATCTCTGCGTCCACGGCACAGGCATGCTCCTAAAACCCAGAATATGGATCCTGAAAAGGGGCTTTATATCACGACTTGCATCCAATTTACCCAACATGACAAGCTGAGAGCACTTGCAGTTAATGGGCTTCCATCAGTGGGAAATATGCCTTCATAAATATTAAAGATGAGGAAAAAAACAAATCAGCCAGTTGGATATAAATGATAATAGAACATTATTTAAATGATTTTTGCTTCCTGTTTCAGACAAGCATGGATCAAGGTGACATGCTTCACTGAATACATTTGTTGAGGTAAATTTGACATTTCCTCTTCAGGGGGAAAATTCTGCGGGATCTCTTGAAAGTGATCATTTCATGTCCGTGTTTCTAAAAAACTGACAACTTCACAGGCATACTGTAACTCTGCTGGAGTTGATATGCCAGCTAAGCTCACTTCTTGTTCTAAATCTCCTCTTAGGAGCCCAGATTTTCAGTTTCTGCCAGACAGACTCAGTGGAATTCAGTCTACAGAAAAATGGCCTTTGCTCTTGTTTGCTCTAAAGCTCCAAGAATTTCCACTGATGCTTTCCATTTACCAATTTGATCACGTTTTTGTCTCTATTTAACTCTGACTTCAGTGGTATTTTATCTGTGTTTTCTCTAAACTGGAACCATTACAGCTTTTTCTCCATTTATCATGTCTGGGTGCTTGGCAGGACTGGATTCTTTCTGCAGCTCCATGGTGGGTGTTGCTGGACTATTTTAGCCAACAGGTGTGTGTGTAACTACCAAGCGTTACGCGCTTCGGGCCTTCGAAGGAAGGTGAAAAGCGCCGTATAAGAATGCGCCATTTACCATATAATAATAATAAACATAAATCCATCACGAATTTAACTTTGTTTTTGAGCTAGTATTGGTATTTTAGAGTTGTAAGCTAGCAGGAGAGAGAGTAAACACAGATGGGAAGCAGGGGCGACTTTCTAATACAGTACTGCTGCTCTGCAGAAACTATGTCCTAGAAAAGCCTAATTATGAAAACAGACAAAAAAAAAAACCAAAAAAAAACAAAAACATTGTTTCCAAAAATCTCAGCTTCTTTGTCAAAAGCCTTTTTTAAGCTTCAATGCGTTAAAATAGCTATTAGTTGTTTGCGTTTCCACAGAAGCAGAAATTTGACATTTAGATTGAAACACAGCAGAAAAAGTGGAAGAAATAGCTGTACAATTGTATTGACTGTTTGCTGAGCGCCTTCACTCACTCAGCATGCTATTCATACAGCCTTTGACATTTCCATCCAATCCACTGCAGGATCTGCTGTCACAATCACTTTATAACAAACTGTCTTAGAAAAAAGCCTTGCTGTCATGTCTTTCCTGATGCATTCATTGCTTTAAACTGAGACTGAGTTGTATTTATTTTTAATTTCGAAAGAAAACAAAGTTATAAAATTTAATCCCCAATGACTTATTAAAATAATTTAAACAATCTGTTGTTTATTTAAATGATATAATTCATAAAAATATGCATTCCAATGTCATTTTAATGTGGTTTATTTTTGGCTTTGGGCTTACCCCTTCAGGGGCCAATCACTGATTTACATAGGTGGATTGGCAGAGATTTTAATGCAGAATGCCCTTCCTGACCTAATTTTTCCGAGCTAGGAACCGGCACAGGGAGACCCAGACTTAGATCCCCTTATGGCTTCATAGTTAGCCAGTGGTGCTTTGCCCAAGGATCCTCTCTGGATGAAGCAGTCAGCAGTACGGGTTGGATTGGGGTTGAACCACCGAATAGTTCCTGAGCACAGCTATGTCTGCACTTCACCCCTCCCCCAAGGGATGGAACTAATTCAAATACCAAATTTCATACACCTGGGTGTGTGACCGCTAATGGGACTTTAACTCTCATATTTTTCAGTGATGCTCCAGACTTTGCTAAATGATTCTGCTCTAAGGTCAATTTAGATATGGATCGAGTTTGGTGTGAATGCTAGGGGTGTGTATTGGCAAGAATCTGCAGATACGATATGTATGGCGATGCATGATACGCTATGTATCCTGATATATCCCAAAACGGTACCAGACAACATATCATTATTTGTTTAAATTATGAATTAAGAATGATCTGATTATTAATACATTTTTCACTAAATTTATAATAGTAAAATACATGTTATTTAATGATCAATGCAGTAATCACTGCAACTGTATCTGATCATCAAGTTGCTTTTACTCAAGCACATTCATGGTGTTTTTTGGTAATTAAGAAACATTTAAGTGGAAAACAAAAGTAAGATTGAACTACATGTTTGCGTTTAAATAAAAATTAAATATTGCTGTGGCAGTATTTTAAATTGATGCAAATATTGTCAAATAAAGTATTGCTATATTTCATTGAATTGATATTTTCAAACACGTGTTTTAGTTTGAGAATGACAAAACTCTGACATCTACAGGTTTGGCGTTTTTCTTTTTAAAGAAAATTGATTTATCTTCAATTATAAAAACATATTGACTCTGTTCGTTTCAGAAACAAAAGCTTCCTGTTTTTATCCCCAATTTTAATGTTTTCCCCAGTGTGTTCTTATTTTTCTTTTTCATACATACCCAGCGTTGTGTTATAAATACTTAGTATTAAAGTATACAAAGAGTCTAATTCTCAGAAGAATGTTTCAAAGCAAAGGTTAAGTACCTGGAAATGAAGCAGAAGAAGAAAAAAAAAAACAACAACCTCAAAATCAAACACTTCAAACCACCCACATAGAGAACAGGTTCAGGACTGAAAACTCCCACTCACAGTGTCAAACTCTCCCGTGTGAGAGCAGATTAGCCCTCTAAACCAGCCAGATTTAAATTAGCTGGCTGCTTTTCTGCGAGGCAGATGGCAGTGAAATCACCCCCCTGCATGAGGATCACTGCACACGGGGCAGGTGTGAGGGCTGCGGCGGGAGTGGTTGGGTGGCGATACGGTGCCAGATTCTCAGCTCATTACATCCAGCTGTGGGCTTGTAGCGGCGAAACACCCCGACTCATCTCTGACACACAGATGGAAGCTCACAATGGATGACAAATATGTCAGGATTTTTTTTTTTTCAAGGGGGAAGGATTAAGTGAATGCTAATCACGTCTTTCAGAAAAGTACTGCTTTGCTGCGAACCATGGAAGTCCAGATTAACTCCACTTTAGTGTTGTGGTTCAAGAAAAAATAAAAATTCCTGTTAGCACCGATGAATATCTTCACAGAATCATTCCAATGAAAATGTTGTTTTTAACTTGTTCTTGCAGCATTTAGTTCATGATATGGGTGATTCTCTAAAATCATTTCATTTTAGTGTCCCACAGGTTTACCTCAATGTTTTTCACATAAATGAATCCATAAAATGCATTTTAAAACAAGAAATGGAAAGATCTGTGTGTCTCTGCATTATAGCACACAAAAGCAGTTTGAAAATTATGTTTTGAAAAATTTCATGGTCCGCTGAGGTTTAGAAGTCCGCCAAATGAACACCAAAGTTCCCGTTTCACAGTATACAAAATTAATAAAAACAGCCAATAACTTAAAAGTTATTTCTGCTACCTTGATCCTTTTCCTGTTTACTATCACCTAAGTAAATAAGAGAAAAATACATGAATTTTTATCAAATTGCACCATTTAATTATGTCCCTTAGTTTTTTCAACCTTTTAACAGCCAATAAATCTAATCATTAAAAGAAATAATGGATCAGTCCAAGTTCTTCAGCAACCAGGAAGTGACATCACTGAATATTTTCCAACTCATACGTTGTTTCGACTGTCAGATTGACATCGTCAAGCTCAAACTCTGAACAAATGAAAGGATATTCAACCCTTAATAAAACACACTGTTATGGGATTTAATCGTTGTAACAGATGCTCTTAAGCCATAAACCACATTTTTTTTCTCTGTTATTTCAAGTTCAATATGTTCTCATAACAGATGTCTAAATCAAATGCAGAACGGTAAAGGAGTACAGGGCCAGAAGATATATAGAAGAGTCAGATTGTCAGATTATTGGGTTGAATTTAAAACAACCATGGGTGACAAATTAATTTCTAATCATTTTTGGGATTTCATGTCTAAGGTGGGAAAACATATTTTCTCAGTGGTTCAAATAGTCCTTTATCTGACGCAATGATAAAAAACACATTTTTTTTGGGTAAAATTTCAAGTAACCTGAGAACCCAAAGTGCACTGATTCATTTCTAAAGAAAAGTAAGTTAAAACTGGAATTTCTGAGTATTTCTTTATTCAAATCATTGTGAATCAGGAACACACACACGCACACGCACACATGTAATTGGAAAAGCCGTTAGCTTTTATTTAGGTGGTACAGTCGACAAGCTGCGAGCTCCCTGCTCCACTCTGCTAAAAATATGTAAAGAAAAGTAATCCGTCAAGATGAACTGGTTAGAACTGAGGATAATCAATACAGTTTAATTTCCCTTTTTTGATACATTTTTTTAAACGTGCTCTCCTACAGTTTAATTTGTTTATTGTAATAGTATTGTCATGATTCTGTGCTTAGGTTTTGTCATGTTTTCTCTGTCAGTTTCACCATGTTCAGGTTAATCATCCACAGCTGTCTTCATTTAGTTAATCATCCTCAGTGTATTTAAGTGTCTGGTTTTCAGTTTCTCATTGTCAGGTCATCTGCTCTTCTACATTCTGTTGCCTCACTGGTTTGTGCTCCTGGGTTTTTGTCATGTTTCAGTTATTTGAGTAAATGGTTATGTTTCTGCCACCAAGTCTGGTCTCCTGCATTTGGGTCCTCCACCACAATCCTTGACAAGTATTTTGCCTTCATTTGTTGTTACAGTTCACTTCGAATTCTGCAAAATGTACTAAACAAATGAAGCTTTCTCTGAGGTTTTTCACTGTTGCAGGACACAACAAATCATCTCATCCAGGCCTAAATCTCTTATGAATCCATCAGTATTAGTTATTAGTTATTTTGAGACTTTTGTGCAAACATGGTGTCAAAACTGCCAAATCCACCCACGGATGACAAGCTTCTTGTTATTTTAAATACATACAGGGCTGCAATTTTTCTTTTCTTGGTGAGCTTTATTTTTTGTGTCTGTGTGAATAAATTCAATAAACTTAAATTGTTCTGATTTGGTTTCAGCTGTGATTGTCCTGGTATGATGACAAAAAGAACCTCAAGGTGATTGATGCAGCGATGGAGAATTGATCACTGCTACAACTATTATTATGCTAAAAGTCCGAACAGTTTTAAGTGCTCTGAACCCTTTCTGTCTTTGTAATTAGAAGACGGTTTTAAGCCACATTAGCAGCTTTGGTGACAAATGGCTTAATGAGTTACACGGGGAGCTCTAATTAGACCACAATTAGAAAGGTAATTAGGGGTTGCTTCAATAACTTAGTTGAAGAAAGGCATGAAGAAGCAGATAACTGCACCTACTTTTTTTTAACTGCCTGCTAATTACTTGAACCTCCATGGATGGATGGATGGATAGTTTCAAACTCTTACTGGGTATTTACCTGTCAATCATTTTAATACCATCAGAAAGAAATCAAGCACATCTGTTGGGGTCATCTTTGTGTAGAAACAACAGCAAAACATGTCTAGAATAGATGAGTCATCTGGGTATAGTTCTCATTGATCGAAACTGAGTAGGACCGCAAAGTTGTATTTCATCCTTTTAAACAAAAATCTTAACAAGCATTGGTGCTGTTATTAGTTTAAAAATATATAAATAAATTATGTCTTTAAACTGTTTTTTTATGAGTAAAACATAATTATACAGAAAAAAGCAATTGTTTTATACTTTTGACAGAGGTTTGTAAGACTTCCTTTCAAAATAAAATACACACTGTGTCTGTGTGAATGAAACCTATAAAAAGTTTTAAGCAACACAAGTCAAAAATCCCATTTTTGCTTGTCATTTTGCAGGTCTACTTTTGTGGTCTACCATCCTTTGCCCTACTTACCCTTTTGCTGTTAACCTGATTATAAGTGGGATTTTATTGGCTATAAAAATAGTAAATAAAGAATATGAAAAATGGATTTTCTTAACATCTTCCTTCTGTAGGTAATAATAATCAGTGTCTTAAACTCATAACATAAAACATTGGGCAGAGAAGATCCTATTTGGTTTGTTAGTCTTTGTATTTTTTTTAATTCAGTTTAACTGCTACATTGTATTTTTTTTTTTGCATTAAAACAACTCAATTTTCTCATCTGTTATCTCTTAGATTTTTTTCCAATTATTCCACAAACCACTAGACACAGTAGATTTCCATAAATCTCACAAAAAGAGAACATTTTGTTAATAATTTTGCAAATAATGATTTAATTACTTTTCTACTATCCATTGACGTCTTGACCTGGGACTTATGTTTGTTGTTGGGTAGGTGTGTATCGTAATGATAAACTCGTACAATGAACAACAGATAGAGATATTTGCAAAGCTTTTAGGAGATGAACCCTAAAGGGTTAATGTGATGCAGAAAAACTCAAACCAGAACACTTTGCAGTCAGATCTTTTATTGGACTTCACATAAATAACATTGGTTCATATATATTTTGTTTATCATACAACTTTATATAATATATATTTCCTCCCTATGATTTACATTCTTCCTCTCTGGCTAAAAGTTTTCGTAATATCTCTGGAAACAGAAAGCATTGCATGAAGACAAAACTGCTTTCTTTGCTCCGTTAATCAAGGTCCCAGGGCCGAAAAAGGAGAGGAAAACTTTCAGTAAAAAAAACAAAAAAACAAAACCCAAATCCCCCAAGTTACACAACAAAAAAAAGCAAACAGAAGAGGAATCTATTGCATTTTCTCTAGGATATCAACACTGCACTACAAGGAGTGGGGAGCTTTTGAAAATCTTTGTAAATTTTACTGTACTGACTTGTGACACTAAAACAGGAGCACGGATATGCACGGAAATGACATTTTTCAGAGTTTTTGTCCTGTTTTTTCCATTGTAAAAAAAAATAAAATCAATAAAAAGCAGAGACAGATGATAGTTTTTGCCTTGATGCGACAGCTCATCATGAAGATACAGAGAGAGTTATGAACCTGCAGCAAGGTCGCGTCATCATGCAGCGACCCAGCCAAGAACACGCACAGATGAGTCCAGTCTGTCGGTCCAGATCGCAAATCAACACGCTCAGGGTCCGGGCCTGACATTACTCTACAAGATGATGAGATGTCCCCAAAGTCAGGTGACAAGGTTCTCCTGATGAATGACCTTTGACCTACTGATTACTGTAAAATGTCAGCACCTCAATCCCGTCGAGGTCATGGATACAGTCGATGAACAGATTTTTTTTACATTGATGACATTTTTGCGATGCGGAAAAAAAATAGATTGATCCAAGCTTGTGCTTTAATTAAAGCTTATCTTAGGTTTGATTTTTTTTTTTTAAGCCAATCGTATTACAACCTGCCAGAGGATAAACATTTTGCATGCATGATGAGGAGACAGGATACGTTTCAGGTCAAATTCAAATTTTCTGAACTATTTTTTTCCTCTATTGTCACTCAACGTGAAAACCTTTTCCCTCAAAGCAATCTTTTAGGTCTGCATACGCGGCAATATATTACACATTTGATTGTCTGAATCAGCGTTGCTACCTGAAGATCAGCCTTCCACCTGCACCCAGGCCCTGAAATCCACACGCTAAGAAAATAAAAGCAGTTGTTCAGAAAAAGAAATGTAGGTCAGGCTGTTGTGAGCAAAATGTTCAGCCAGATAAAGAAACATTTGAAAGAGGAAGTTGAAATTCCCTGGGATTTCACAATGTGTCATGCATCCATCTCCACCTGAACAGAACGTGACATACATGTGTGAGCCAAACAGTGGCGTTGACAGTGTGGAACACAGAAAATCCACTCGGAACTCTGCTCATCCCTGAAAAGTTCAACAGTTTTCAGTTCTTATCATAATAAAATGAAAAAAAAAATCTTTTTATCATTTACAATTTAAGCTGCTGAAAAATATGCTGGGGAGGGAAAGTCCGTGGCTGTGTTTATAACAAAATAAAAACTGACTTTACTTTCTTTTTTTATTTCCAAAGTGCTTTTGAGTGACTACTGTCTACGCTTTCAATGTCTTTACTATTGCAACCGTAGATCATTTAGGAATTTTCCTCCAAAATAAGAAAGCAAGTGAACACGAGCAGCAGTAGATTTGTCACTTGCCCTCCCCATCACAGCCCCGTCACTCGCTTTCCTCCACTTCACCACACACGAGGGGAAATAGTGCTAATTCAAAAGTGCATCATGAACATGGTGCCATCAATACCAAAAGTACATCGTCTTTTCTGCCATAAATAACACATTTGCTCTAAATAAATCTGTCTATACACTCGGAGTGACCGCACGATGCAAACGTTCCCCATGTGAACATCTTCTGAAGCAGCACTTCCTGGAAGCTGCAAACGTGACCCGACACTGTAGACTCAGCAGGGTCAAGAAGACCAAGGAGACTCAAGTCACAGATGAAAGACACAACACATGCACAGCAACAACAGGATATTTATAAACCCACTTCTCAACCAGCGTCTGAGTCATCTGCAAGTTTGAATAATTGTGTGGGTTCGAACAGGAAATGGATTCCAAATGTACACATACAAATGAGAACGCCATAGCATTTATTCCACCTCCATTTACCCTGCTGGACAGGATGGAGGAACTCTGATCAAAAGAGACATCTGAAAGTCAGAGTTTTCTCTCTGCTTTGCATCACATAATAACCTTCAAATGGATGAAATAAAGCTGTAGACACCTCATTTTTAGCTCTTATTGCTATTGTGTAGGATGTGATGTTGGGAAAGGTGAATTTTATAAAATGGGTTTACATGTGGGGTTAAAGACTTTGCCAGTAAGGCAGCTTTTGAGGTGTAGATTTAATTGCATCATTTAACCTTTAAACACTGGAGCTCCAGTCTTTCTGTTCTTTGATTTACTGTAATTTTCTAATTGTTCACATAATCAATGTAATTCCAGCAGATTCTGAAGATTCAGAATCTTTCACTATTGAATAGAATTATGTTGATTTTCTTTTTAACTTTCATTCCTGACTCTCTCTGTAGCTCAAACTGCCTTAATAGTTTTCAATGTTAGCAAGTTCATACTCAATGGAAATTTTTAAACCTTTTTTCCATTAAAATTGTAATCTTAAAACTTATAGGAATGTAATAGAAAGAGGTGCGATTTATTGAGCTTTAATGGAGTGAAAAAAGAGATGTGAATTTAAAAACAGCTGACCTTGATGTTTTTTCTTTATTAATGAGTTAAAAGATGATAAAGTGGTCTACTTCTTCTCACTTTGCTGTTTTCTATTATTGAAAAAAAACTTTCATCCATTTGTATTTTTGTTATATTATCAAATCCAATTTGGTTTTTGTTCAAACTTGCAGAAACTTTGAGTGACAGAAATACAACAATACAAAAAAAACTTTGTTAAAGCATCAGTAGTTTGTGAAGCAGCAGCTCCATCTGGATCTACGCAGAGTAATTTTTTGTAAAAAAAAAAGTTGTAGCCGATTGAAACTTTCACTTTGTGTCACTGACCTATAAACTAGAAATGATTCTCACCTTTGGTCTTCTGCCTGCGGGTCAAATCAGCAGCAACTTAACTTAAAAAAGGAAGACCTGAACTGGTCCTGAAAGCAGGAGTCCGGCTCTATCTATCCACCCACAGTTGAAAGCTTCTTTCTCAGCGACTTTGCAGCCTCAGGGGACTGGAACACACTGATGTTCTGAGGCGGAAAACTTTTTTCTGCCTCGTTAATGGATATGTGGAACGCAAAATGGCTACAAAGAAATGAGACCAACATTTTTCCAGACCGGTGTGCATATTGCCGACACTCTTTACCCCTGCAGCTGGTTCACTCGTGAGGATCTGAGCCGAGCTCAGCCTCTCAGTCGCTGGGCCGGTCAGTGGCAGGTTTTCATCCCCGTCAAATACGGCGATTCTTGCCGGCACAGGCCCATTTGCTGCTGTTGGTGCTCCTGAAGATCCGAGGCCACGCCGTCGACAAAATCTGGGACGGGAAGTCCTGAGAGGATCATGACCGATTTGTTCCAGATCATAAACGTGGGGACGACCGGCAGGAGGAAGGAGATTTCAAAGGTGTGGATGTGCTGGGAATTCATGGCGTCGTGAAAGGACAGGGAGTTGTTGTCGTAGTCCAGCAGGACGCCCAGCCGCCGCAGCTGCAGGCTGGCCTCCACCAGCATCTCCTTCCCATCGTGTCGAACCATAAAGTTGTTGTTGCAGCGGGAGAACACCCAGGAAGACGAGTTCTTGCCGTTCCATTCATTCTTTGGTGCCGATTTGTAAGCCACGCCGACCGCGTACCTGTGACAAAGAAGGACATGGGTGACCTTAAGGGCAGGTGGGCCTTACTCAGCCCGCGCGCAGAGACGGGTTTCTCACCATGTTGACGCTCCCAGCAGCACCTCCCAGTAGTGGCAACCGCTGTCAATGAAGACGTTTCCGGCAGCTCCGTAGGAGCCGGTGCCGCCAAAGCGCTCCGGGGTGTGACTCTTCTTCAGCGAGCTCTCATCCTTCTCCATGGTCAGGCAGTCGTTGGACAGACGCAGCTTCTTGTGAGCCGTTTTTGGGTCCAACTTGAACGGCTGACCTGAGGAGGAAAAATTAACACTTTTGGGAAAAATGCTCTTGCATTTGCATTTTTCTAAACATTTAGAGTTGTGGGCAAACTTTTCGATTTATGGGAAAAGTGTGCATATATTCATTTTATTATTGTTATTTTTTACCATTATAATTATGACTGTCCTGATGAAATGTCTGTTGTTGATACCGTATTTTGTAAAGCAATTATCTCCCAGAAGTGCAACTGAAGCTACGTTCACAACCCTCCCTCGACAGTGCACGTTCAAGCAACCACTTTCAATGAAAAGTCTTTGTAAATGTCCAAAGTACACATTTCAGGCATCCGCGTTAACAGAAACTTGTGTAACTATGGATGTTTCCATGAGTGTTTCCGGGCTCAATGTAATAACATGTGGCCATTGAACGTGTATTAAAAGTTAAACCAGGTCAAATTTGAACAAATCAGGGACTTGGAGTTGGTTGTGACATTCAAATGGCGTTCCCTTTAATTCACGTTTGAAAATTCATTGTGGAGGAGACGTTTATATTTTAAATTCTGGAGCAAGATTTGCGAGATTTGCACCACTTTGACATATTGCACTAAGACTCTTCTGGCTCTGGATGAACGTTCAAGAACGTGCTAAACATCACACCTGATGTGAACTCATCATTATGCTCCAGTGTGACTGATACTTCTTCTTTTTTAAGCACTTTGTGGCTGCTGTGACTTTTATTTTGTAGGGATTTATACTCCGAAAAATATAAAAATAGCTAAAACACGGCAGTCTCCTTTATACCTGATGGCCTACAGCTTGTCCAAACGCATATTACTGTGCAATGTAAGGTTTTAAAGGGGTTTGCTCTCCATAATCACAAGCAATATCCGTTTAAGCGCTATGACCTTTACTTGTACGTTGTGTGCTTGCCTTTTCAGTTTAAGAGTCAAATGGGAAATGATAGCAGGTAACCTGAGATTATAGGCAAAAGGAGCAGAGAATAAGCATAAAAACCACAGAGAAACTCGCAGGCACAGACAGAGGAGGAGACTGCTGGAATACGGGCATGAGAGACTGCACTTCAAAGCTTCACACCACCTTTGGTGGAAACATTTCATCACAGCGGTGGAAGTCTGCCAGCATTTTTTACCCCCCTCTTCCTCCAGTCGGCAGACTTTGAAATTAGCTGACGGAAATAGCCATCACCTACACCGCAGTAGTAGCTGGAGCTTTTCGATGGCAACAATTCACTTTGTGACGACACCAAGGAGTTTTGGCGTAATGAGTGGAAAATTGAGGTGGCAAAAGTAGGTGAGTGGAGGAGAAAAAGGGACTAAGGAGTGCAGAGGAGGATAGAAGTTGAGGGGTATTCAGCAAGCAGTAGATCCTTCTCTGAATCTGAATGTGTGTGTGTGTGTGTGTGTGTGCAGGGCTCCTCAAAAGTCAGCCACATCCCTCCCAGACCTGACATTTAACTCTGGCACTTCTCATCTCATCTCTCAGCCTCTCTGAGTCTCTCATGGCTTAATGAGGAACACAATGAGGACCCTGACTCCTCCCTCCTCCCTATCTGCCCTTCCCTTCATCTCTCTTTCACTCTTGCGCTCTCCATCCTCTCCCACCTCTCACGCAGCCCTCTCCAATAATACGCGCGCTACGGCGTGCGGCTATGAGACGATGAGGCGAATGTGCTGCTGGCAGCCAATTACATTAATGCGCTCCCTTCTTTGAACTGCTTATCGCTGCCAGCGCAGCCATTTCCAAACACTGGGGCTCTGTCATGCCTTTCCAGGGGATGACTCCTGAGAGGCTCCGGCCGGGCCGCCAAGTCGGGGGAGACGCACGTGACAGCAGAGGACGAGCAGAGACACTTGAACGGCACCGACGCAAACACGACAAGTGGCCAGACGGAGGAAGCTGCGCCGGATTCTCGAGAACGGAGAAAGTCGAGCTTTAGCTGCAGAGGAAACTGGCCGAATGACAGATGCACAATCTGGGGAAATGAATTTGCATCTGGCAAGGTCAGAGCAGACTCCACACAAACTGGATCCTGGACTGTGTCTCTGGTTGATTATCTACATACTTACTACAGCGTGATGACAGTTCAGCTTCATGCTGGAGGGGAGGCGCTGAGTCATTAGCAGGAGGAAGACACTTAGAGGGAATCCGCCTAAACTGACAGATTTACATTTCCTGACACGTCAAATAATTAAATGAAAGCAAAAATTTAGGGAAAATCACAACTCAAATGTATGTGGATGAGGAGTTTTTGTTTAATAAATGGCTTTATACATGATATGATAATAAGGAGACTGATGGTTAATTTGATCAAATATGTTTTTCTCTGTTTATTAAAAGTAACAATAAATTAAAATTCATTGAAAATTAAATAATCAAAATCAGGCATTACTTTTGAATTGTTGATCAACAGATTAAAAAAACAAACTAATGAAACAGGCCTGGACAAAAATGATGGTACCCATAACTTAATATTTTGTTGCACAACCTTTTGAGGCAATCACTGCAATTAAACGATTTCTGTATTTGTCAATGAGCGTTCTGCAGCTTTCGACAGGTATTTCTTCCCACTCCTCATGAGCAAACTGCTCCAGTTGTCTCAGGTTTGATGGGTGTCTTCTCCAAATGGCATGTTTCAGCTCCTTCCACAGGATGTTCAATGGATTCAGATCTGGGCTCATGGAAGGCCACTTAGAGATAGTCCAACGCGTTTCTGTCAGCCATTCTTGGGTATTTTTTGGCTGTGTGTTTTGGTCGTTGTCCTGTTGGAAGACCCATGACCTGCGACTGAGACCAAGCTTTCTGACACTAGGCAGCACATTTCTCTCCAAAATGCCTACATAGTCTTCAGATTTCATTCTACCTTGCACACTTTCAAGACGCAGATGCAGCAAAGCAGCAACAAAACATTACTGAGCCTCCTCCATGTTTCACCGTAGGGACAGTGTTCTTTTCTTTGTATGCTTGGTTTTTGAGTCTATGAACATAGAGTTGATGTGCCTTACCAAAAAGCTCCAGTTTGGTCTCATCTGTCCAAAGGACATTCTCCCAGAAGCTTTGTGGCTTGTCAACATGCATTTTTGCAAATTCCAGTCTCGCTTTTTTATGATTTTTTTTTCAGCAGTGGTGTCCTCCTTGGTCGTCTCCCATGAAGTCCACTTTGGCTCAAAAACGACGAATGGTGCGATCTGACACTGATGTACCTTGGACTTGGAGTTCACCTTTAATTTCTTTGGAGGTAGTTCTGGGCTCTATGGATACAATTCCAACGTTCCGTCTCTTCAATTTGTCATCATTTTCCCTCTTGTGGCACGTCCAGGGAGGTTGGTACTGTCGTGGGTCTTGAACTTCTGAATAATATGAAGCACTGTTGTCACAGGAACTTCAAGCTGTTTAGAGATGGTCTTATAGCCTTTACCCTTAAGATGTTTGTCTATAATTTTTTTTCGGATGTCCTGGGACAATTCTCTCCTTCGCTTTCTGTTGTCCATGTTCAGTGTGGTACACACCTTTTCACCAAACAGCAGAGTGACTACTGGTCTCTTTTAAATAGGCAGACTGACTGATTATGAGTTTGGAAACACCTGTGATGTCAGTTAAAGGACACACCTGAGTTAATCTTGTCACTCTGGTCAAATAGTTTTCAATCTTTTATAGAGGTACCATCATTTTTTTTTTTGTAATAATTATAGTAATAATACTGCTTGTCTGTTCAGCCCGTTGGCACTTTTTCTAAGGATCTGGATTAAGAGTGACATCATATCCTGTTATGGAGACAGTGACTGGACGATAAAAACTTTCTGTTAAAACATTACACTTCAGGTGTTTAATTTTCAAAGAACAAAAAGAGAAATGTATTAGATCTAATTCATATAATTATGTTGGTGAGCTGAAGTTAAAGTGTGATGGATCAAAAAAGTTGAAAACAAAACCAAGATTAAAGTAGGATAAAGATTCCAAAATCTATGACATAATCATTGTTAGAATATATATTCTCATTAATGCATTTAGATTTATGTTTTTTTGTAAATACACTTGCGTGATCTGGTTTCATAATGTTTATGCTAGTCTGTACCTCCTGATTATTGTGTTCTTAAGATGGATTTAAATTTAATTTTGGTTTGACACATTATATGGAACATTATCAATGAATTGTCTACTTTAAAACTTATAAGACACACTGAACTAAATGGTGTAATAACTGAGGCAAACAAGCGAGTCAGTCAGACTTTATTAGCTGCGTCTAGAGCTGAATTTGTAAGATGCTACTGTAGCTGGGTTTGCCACATTAGAATATTAGCATTACCTGCAACTCCCAACCATGTTTGCAACATATATGAACCAGACTGATACTGCTAAAACAGATGCTACTGTGATTGTTAGTAACATGTAAAAAAAAAGACACAGCTACAGGTTAGCCGCGTTAGCATATTTACCATAAAAATCGATCTTGTTTCTTCGTAACAGACTGAAATTTTGACAGAGTACTGTATACATTGCAATTCTTAAGGTGGACAGATGGGAAGTAACAGTGAGTGTGCTGTTTTTTCAGGGGATCTACAGTAAATGGCTGTTTAGCACGCTTTGAAGTCTAATATTTCCAAACTACATTTTAAACATGTTTTCACTTATGGAGACTGGAATAACACACTTCTTCTTCTTCTGCAGCTGCTATTGCTTTATACTGCTGGAAAAAAAGACTAATTTTGGAAAAAAAATGAAGAAACAAACAAAAAAAAGGGTTGGATTTGGAATGTATTTTAACTGTCGTTTTTTTTTTTTTTTTTTTTTTTTTTTACTCAGTTTCTATGATTAACCCATCTCCACTGCAGTAATTCAGTAGTAATTAGAAGTATCTCCAACTGTCTGCAGAGATGATAACGGCTCCCTGCTAGACTGCCTCGAAGCTCTGCATTGTTACAGACTCGGAAGTCTTAAATGGAAACTTGTAAAACACATAAAAGAAACAGCAGCCAGGAAAGAGGAAAAAAAAGATAAAAGGCACCACTGCTGGAGGAACAAGCATGATATGTAATTCTGTTCCAGTTTCATCCTGCTGGGTCCCTGGTTAAAGTCTTGCAATGGGACATCATCTGGGTAATTGCCTATATTTCTACTGTGTCAGTTTCTTGCCTCGCTTTCTTTGCAAACGGAGTAGATTAAGCTGCTCCTAACATGATCAAGATAGAAAAAGAGCAATTTTCCTGAATAATTACTGCACCAGGATTGCAGTATTAAACCGACTGTCTCTTATAGTCTAACATGACGTTGCACAGCCTTATACACATGTGCCGACCTCACAAATCCTTCCTCTGTGGTTGAATCTATGGCACTCTGCCACTTGGCTTCTGTATGTCTGTTTCAGGCATAATCTAGCGTGTAATGGAGCAGACTACTGTCTTCTGGCTGATATACAGGTTAACACTAAAGAAATTAAAAATGCATGAATCATAAAGTGACTTGTGGTTATCTGCTAACTATTTATTGTGTGGTAAAAAACAAAGACAGTGGTCTCAATCTTTGAGCCTCAGACAGTAAAAACTTCCATCCATCGATTTATTCATCCATCCATCCCTCCCTCCCTTTTGGGTTGACGGGGTTGCTGGAGCCTATCCCAGAAACTGTCAGGTAAAGGCCGCCTGGATGGCTTGCCGGTTCATTACAGCGCCACACAGAGACCCAGCCATGTACCAGCTTGTACCGCCATGTACTGCTCTTGCCTCACAGCAAGAAGGCCCCGGTTCAAATCCCGACTGGGGGATCAGAAACACCAACTGGGACCTTTCTGTATGGAGTTTGCATGTTCTCCCCGTGCATGCGTGGGTTCTCACTGGGGACCCCAGCTTCCTCCCGCCGTCCAAAAACATGCTTCATAGGTTAATTGGTGACTCTAAATTGTCCCGAGGTATGAATGTGAGAGTGAATGTGTGCGTGATTGTGGCCCTGCGACAGACTGGCGAACTGTCCAGAGTGAACCCCGCCTTCACCCATCAGTAACGGGGTTAGGCTCCGGCACCCCCGCGACCCCAAAAGGGATAAAGCGGCAGAGAAAATGGATACATGGAATTTTAAAGCATTCATGTTGAATGATGTAAGTTTTAGTTCTATTTTTTATTTTTATTTAACTTTCGCTTTTTTTTTTGTTTTTGTTTTTTATTAGTACAAAAGTTCTTGGTTGTCTCTGGAAGGTCAAACAAATGATATCAGTTAAACCCTACTGTCCTTTTATTGTACTGAATACACAGAAACAGCCGAATGGCTGCAAGAAACAACAAAACAAAAATTTTTGACTACCTATAGTTTGTGACTTTAGACACTAAGTCAATTTCTGTCTTTAGGTATGTGCTTCTTATTTATGGATTTAGAGATAAAAAAATCATTTGCCTCTAATTAGGGCTTTTTTTTTTTTTAAAAGACGGAAACTTCACTTCATGCCTTTTTAAAAAAAAAATAATAGTTGTTTAAGTCTTAGTTTTGTAAGAGCTGTTTAAGGATCAGTGTAACGCTAATGACACACCAGGCATTTGACACGCATTCAAAATCCTGCTATTAGCGCATTTTTTAACTTCTTAACTTCTCTTGTTAAGAGAAGTTTAGCCCATGGTGTTCAAACTGGAAAAGCAGGATGGGGCGAATTCTGTTTTTCCTTCTTATTTTCTCCTAGAGTGTGTCCTCCACCCACAGTTAGAGGAGTAAGCGGTGCAAATCTTGAAAATCTTACTCCAGGTGGTTCCTTTCCCAGCTCTATTCTGATAAATGAAAGACTTGGTGTCCTTTTTGTTACACCAGGGCACAAACTGCAGATTTTCTCCTTCATGATCAATTTTAAAACGGTTGAAATTAAATTCAAAGGGACGCCATCTACACGTCACTTCCAAATCCGAGTCCCTTACTGGTCAAATTTAACTGGTTTAACTCTGAACATACGTTCAATGGACATGCATTTTGTACCTTGAGCTAAAAAATAGTTGTAAAAACTTGCGTAGCTAAACTTGCGTGGCTAATGTGGCTAACATTTAGCATGCTACAAACAAGTTTTAGGGTTAATGTGTTTGACTTATCTTTGACTCTTTTGTCTTGTCTAATGAGCCTCATACTGTAGTTTGGTGAGCTTTTTATAAAAATTTGTACATAGATCATTTATTGACAGTGCGTTATAGTACACAAAATACGATAAATCATAACATTTTAAAAACAGTCTTTAGATGCTAAAACCTTTTTTTAACTGCAGTTTTAGAAAGAAGAAACAAGCGTCAGAAATTAGAATAATTCCATCTGAAAATGGAAAGTTTGTAAAAATGTACAAACCAGAAATGACTGTATCCTCATATTAGCATACATGAAAACAGGATATAACGTTTTTATTCCTCCTCCATCTTCTTCCAGTTTAGTTGTTTTTGTTAACCTGACAAGCGTCCCAGCTGGAATCAAACCTTTCAATCCTGCATCATTATTTACTCTTCTATCCTGAGCCTCACCACCTCCTCTTCCTCAAATCCTCCTCCTCCTCTTCCCTCATATCCTCTCCATCTCCAACTGTTTACTTGAGGGGCTGCATGGCAGCTTGAGGGCTGTCATCAGAGATGCATGCTGGGTAAATATTATTGTAAGTCCTTTAACAGAAAGCGCGTTGTGTACCCATTGGGCACTTTGACAGCAGATATTTTCAGCTTGGATTTTAGCTGCTTATCTAACAGTGACTTGGAACTGACAGAATGCATGCTGTAAATGTAGACGGTGAGTCTCTGCAAGAGCTGCCTGCACATTCAGAATGTCCACAACTCTTTACAGACAAATGACAAAACACAAATGAACAAAACAGTTTTTGCTGTCAGCTGCTTCGCTGCCTAAAGGAAGGCCTGCCTTCACGTTTACCCTCTGTAAGACACAGATACAACATTTATTTTTCCTGTAGCCATTCGTGCTTTACATCAAAATAAAAAAACAATGTCGAAAACTGTGAGAATTACACAAAGGAATGGACTTGAAGGTCACATTCAGATGTCTAACATATGACCAAACAGAAAGAGGTCAATTCTGGTAAAGAAAAGACAACTTATTTTCAAGAATCTAGCAATCTGATAAGTATTAGGATACTTGTTATTATGCGATATCTTTCCCAATAAACCCAAAGAATCTCTGCCAATATATCACAATTTTTGAAAAGATTAATCTACATATACCTGTACTTAATTGAGCTCTGTAACAAAAGCTGCAATGCGAATGAGTGAACATAAACCACAACATAGCTCTTGCAAGATTTTGTTGTTGTTTTGGTGAGGCGCAAAACTGCAGAAAGAAGCTTGGCGTGCTGCGCTGCCAACTAGTGATCGCAGGTTTAAGTGGAACACAACAGTAAGGTGCTGAATTGCAAGTATGTTAATAAATAATTACAGTATTTTTCATAGAATAAGTCACAGTTATTTATTTTTATTTTTTTTGCAGAGTTTGGCCAGGTGCAACTTATTTAGGTGTGACTTATTAATGATTTTAAAAGATAAACAGCAACAACCCCTTGCAATTGTGTATTAGTATTTTAGTATAGAAGACAAGTATCTGAGTCATTTTCACTATTCACCAAGCTTCTCTATGTCTTAATGACTACAAGTCCTTCTTCCATTATTAATGCCTTATCAGCACTGAGAGACTGATAAAGCCTGTATGTATGAATGTTCTTGCTCAGGGAGCTACAACTCTGTTTGTTTAGATCAAACTTGTGTTTAAGTTTAACTCTATTTCTTTTGAAAATGAATACCAAACAAAAAATAGCTTTAACATAGAATGAGAGTGACAGTTTACTTTTTAAACTCCTGAATATGTTGTGCTTTTTTTTAAAAGGAATTAAATAGGAAAATATGTAAAAAAAAAGAGAGTCTTCCGAACAGGAAACTAATGTCTCTTTCACTTTAACAAATTCCTCGATGGTTTAAATGCCTAAAAAGCCTTGGGTTCCTGATCCCTGTGGGCTCTCCACACCTTGCAAAGAGCTATCTGGTGTCTTTTTATTCACACGACACGTTGGCTCCCACTCTCAGTTTGTCACTTTCCGTCCACTCTTTCCTTCCCTCCATCTTTCTCCTCGTAGCCTTCAGTCAAGCTGAAACCTGCGAACAGTTCACTCTGATTTGGAGCCAAGAAAGGTCACACAGAAGCACACGCATGCATGCATGGATCTGTGCGCCTCCTTTTTATCATGCTTAATTCATATGTTTTTCAGGGAGTTGCGAGCCCCTTCACATGTTAGCTGAGAGCACGCCTTTGAAGCGAAGCATTAGAGTTTCTGTTCGCTTTTAGCAACACAGAGTTCAATGAGCAGTTGCCTTAAAGTGACCTAAAAAGCTTGGGAAAGCACCAAGGCATGGTTTTAACTGTTGTCCCAGAAGCTGAACCGCACATGATGGGATGTGGAGCCATACTGGATCTATTGCATTCAAGAAACAAAGAGGAGCACAAACTGTGTGGAAAATGACAATCATAATAACCCTACGTCTCTAAAATCTTAATTAATTATCAAATATTAAAACAACAACAGTCAAACTTTATGAACAATGTTCACAGTAACTCCAGGACTTGTTTGTAACACGCTACACGTCAACCACATTAGAAGTGTTGGCCACGCTAATGTATTCACAATTCCTGTAAATGCCAAAAACGTTAAGAAAAACACACTGATACCACTAAAACAAACATTACTGTGACTACGCTAACTTCCAACCTTTTTCGTAACACGTCAAAAAATCCACAGTCTGACACCATATTACAACCTTATTTGTAACTTGTAAAAAAACACGACTGCAAAAACAAACAATTCTGTGACCATGCTAATTACCAACTTTGTTAGTATTAGTTAAAAAAAATATCTCTGTCCAATGCTGCTACATTTTAGTTGCATTAGCGTATCCACAACAACCAACTTTGTTTACAACTCGCCAAAAAAAGTGATTGACATTTTTAAACAGCAGCTTGTTTCTCTCAAAATCATGTCAACATCAGTAAACAGGACCAGTTAGTCCAAAGATGACAAAAAAAAAATAAGAATCTGTGCTTTTAATTCTGCTCCTGTAACAAAGCAGCATTTACCACCAATATGTTCACTTGAGTTCCCTTAAATTAAGTTGTCTCCGGAATATTATTTTTCCGCGTTGATCTATTTGATATGTCTATAAAGTTTTATGTTGAATCCACTTCCTGACACTACCCTCTGATTTGCCTTATTTATTTGTTGTCTTTGTGTTCATTTGTTTGTACAGAAAAAAATGAAATAAAAGAAGAACAACAACAACAATTCTGGCTACCAGAAAGTAGCCAGAATTTTTCAAAGAAATATAAAAAATAATTCTGGTTACTTTCTGGTAAAAAATTTAAAAATGCTTTATTAATACATTTTTTTTTTAACTTTGATGTCCCTTCAAGGGCTTCGTACACACACACACACACACCCACGCACAACAAAAGTTATGTATCAATACATCTGGATGTCATTGTTTGCAACATAATAAAATACTGTAAATTTAAAATATATAAATAAAAATAAAAAGGGCTTTGTACACCTCCACTCGTATTTTGAACAATTTTCAGGGTTGACACAAAACAATAAATTGAATAAAAAAAAAATACAAAATGTGGCTCTTTTTGTTTGCTTAGCACAGAAAAACTAAATCCTAAATAAATGCTATAAATAATTGTGCCTTGTGACTGACTTGTGACCCCATAATATTATAAATCTCACAAATTTTACATTTTGTTGCTTGAAAATATTGGACAATACATCATCCAGTTCTACAATTTATGGTGTTGCTCTATTGTGCTGCATTGCAGTGTATACTTGGGAGTTATATTTTAAAAAAGACAGGGCTGTGATAATGCTTGGCTTTCCAGGATCTGTTGGTGCTTCATGTCACAAAATTCTTTGCTTTGCAAAGCTCTCCTTGAAAAATGATGAGCTTAGGCTAAAAGCTTCCTGGGCTGCTCATCCTGAACAAACGAGGCAGCTAATCCCTCCACTCTAGTAACAGATAGAAGAAGGAAAAAAAAAAAAACCTTGCAGCTCCAAAGCTTGCTATTACAAACCCCGCACAGCACAGAGGGGAAAAATAATGGGCTTCTCAAAGAAAGATATTTGTGATCATTTTTTTTTTCTTGTGACCCATTTTAATCCAAACATGACTCGCCTTCTCCAGGACGGATGAGCGAGGCTCTTTAATCTGAGAATCCATTCATCTGACAAAACAAAGGAGGCTGGGAGAGAAGAGAAGAGGC
Organism: Oryzias javanicus; assembly: GCA_003999625.1. Lineage (NCBI taxonomy): Eukaryota > Metazoa > Chordata > Actinopteri > Beloniformes > Adrianichthyidae > Oryzias > Oryzias javanicus. Next base: position 18,533,494 of record CM012446.1, on the reverse strand, counting down.
AAAGACATGTGGGAGATGGAAAGAAACAAATAAGAAAAACAGGAACCAAATGAAAATAAAAAAACTTGAATGAAATAAAGCAATCTCAAATGGTACAGAGATACAAAACATTCACAAGCACACAATATTTCAAATAAGCTCTTCCTAAAGTATTGCTCTGGCTATTATGCTTATATGTACTAAAGAAATGGGAACATTCCTATTTTATAATTTTTCAAATAAATTCTAATTAATCCAAAAGTAATGTTTTGATTTACATCAACAACTTTTATCTTGACCCAAAATAAATCCCAGTAGCAGTCAGTCGCGGATTTTAAATTCTAACCCAGAGGTTTAAAGTAAATACCGTTATAATAAATAAAGCTAAAAAGCTGATTAGACTATTACTCATTCCTAGCAAGAACAGTTGAAAAAAACTCCACTTTATCTGGATGAGATGATTGAGCAAACAGGTTCACATGACACTGATTCAGGGTGAGATGGATGGTGCATATGGGAAGAGTAGAGCAACCTACTTAAATTATTACCGCAAAAGGTCTAAGTCAAACCTCAGGATCAAACAACTCAAACAATCTCTTTGCTCAGAAAAAACAAAACCAGTATAAAATTAATTGCAGTTAAAAATTCAAACTACTCAGAGAAGACAGGTTTTGACTTTTTTTTTTTTTTAGCTACAAATATATCAAAATATTTTAAAAATATAGAAATCTTAGATCCTGTTCACATTAGTCTGGTCACACTAAACAAACGTAATCAGTTTTTTAAAAACTATAAACTGAAAAATGCACAGGGGATTTCCAACGCTTCACTGCGACATTTTTTCGCGCACAGTTACAGACCCATCCGTGTGGCTCTGCTGCAAACTTTTTCAAAGCGTTATCCTCGTTCTGCTCTCATATCTTTGCAGACAGACCTTCAAAGTGCAAAGAAGGCGCACCAGTCGTAACTTAACAGCCTTTGCAAAAGCAGCTTATGCCCCATGTGTCATTCCAACTCTGAGCAAGCTTTTTTTTTATAAGTTATTAAAGAAGACGTGACTTTTACTGACAGAAAGAGACATAAACTACACTGAAGTCAACTGGAAGTCAAATATATGAATAAAACTACCACACAAATAAAAGAGGTTAGCAGAGTATCACAGCAGTCTGTTGCTGTGGCCAAACTGTGTAAGAGGAATACTGTCTTCTATTTCTGTATCCTCGTAGCACAGTTGAAACAATAAGTCTAATTAAAAAGTCTGGTTATTAAAAGATTCATAGAAGTGTTTCACGTAAATTGCATAAACGGTTGAAGAGTTATAGTAAAGAAGCTAAAGCTCCAGTATTAAATAGTTAAAAACAAACAATAGAGATACTCTTAACAGAGATTTTAAGAAAATAAGACACAAGTTGTTTATTATTATTGTGTTAAAGCTAAAAAATTAATGCAAATATACAGCATTTTCCCCAAAAATGTGTCCCTCTTTATACTGTTAGTAATTAGAGATCATTTTTACCAATTTAAAAAAAATTGAAAATTTTACTTTTCAGTAAAAGCTGCTAATTTTCTTCACACTTTTTAAATTGAAAAAAGAAATTGTGCAGTGTACACATTGTACTTCCTTGTCAGAGAAGCTCTCCAGCATTCGCATTCCTCCCCTTGGCTTTGTTATAGACTTTAAGGGGAAAAATGTGCGGTCAGTAATGACAGAAAAAACGAAACACAGATTTAAAAGCTTATAGCTTTTAAAGTAAAAATGACAGATTAGAGAAAATGGAAGTGGAAAAAAAAGATAAAATATTTGTCAGAAGCAAATCATCCCATGGCAGATTTGCGCATACATATTTTACCAGGCTTAAGGTAGTCAGTTACAGTTAATCTGAAATGCACAGCGAGGAAGAGTTCTCAAGTACTTTCAAGCTTCCCTGCATTATCTCTACAATTTAAAAGCAAATTAAAAATTTTAAAAAGTCCCCTTCTGACACACGCTAAATTATCTATAAGTCTATAAAGGTGAATAAGGGTGAATGTTTCCTCCACCTTATTAGCCTGTATGACTATGTGTATGATATTTAATACAGGCATTTGTGAGGCCCCCTATCTCATTAGCTGGATCCAGACTTTCCTTAAAAACCCATTGTAAATAACTCGGTGCATGTTTTCTGCCCTGTAGTTCATTATCAGTCCACTAGGGGCAGCAGAAGGGTTTTCCATACTCAATTCAAAATGGCTGCCTCGTTGACATCTCAAAACCACTTTTGCCGGGAAAAAGTTCAGCTAATTTTCAAGAAAAACCTCGATTGATAATCATCTTTATAAATTACTACTTGCAGTAATAAAAAAAAATCAACGTTTGTTAATTCTTTACAAAATAGTTACATGATGCTAAAAATATGTGGACCAAATAAATATGAGACAGCAGCTTAATAAGGTGTTTTTTGTCTATCTTCTTGCATCTTAAACTTACATTGTTGTGTGAAAAAAATATACCAAAACACTCAACGTATCATAATTATTAAAATCTATATCTAATGAAAAAAAAATTGTATTGCAATGTTTTCTTTGTGGATTTCATCAAATAGTTTAAACAATAAGTGGCTTTACAGGGTTAAAGGGTCATTTTATCCAAATACCATTGCTGCAGGTTGAAAATAAGGTTGATTCCAAAAGAAAATAAAAGAAGGAACACTTTTGTGTAAATTTGTACCAGAACTGATAAGGTTTTCCCAATATTTTTCTGAACTTTAAGAAAGGTTCTCCTTTTCTAAATATTGAGAATAAAAAAAGTTTATAAAATTTTGTTGACATAAATAGCTTTTTTATACAGTAAATATTATTTTGACATATATGACTAATATTATTTTGACTCCCGCATATCTGCGTTAATCAACACGCTTGACAGCTCTCATGCTGACGGCGGACAAACCGTCCTGAGAAGAGTGATGGTGGGGATTGCGCCAGAAATGCTGCAGGTTAAATACTTGCAAGGTCTGCAGCAACGCCATTGAGTCCACTCACACATCTCCACTCACAGGAGGCTGACAGGTAAGTGGGAGTGGAAAATAAGACAAGCTCTCCCGCGGCCTGTTTGCTGGATCCTTACACAGGCTCTTTGCAAATGAAGCGTGGAAGCAGAAGCCCCGATGACCCGATGTATTTCCTGTAAGCTGCCGGCTTTCTCCCTCTTCAAAGAGCAGCTTTCTCGCTTTTGTAACATACCTGAAAATCCGGCTGCCAGCTGTTCATGGCTTATGCATTAAAGTTGGACTCATGGGAAGAAATCCATGAATATGATTTTAATTGCATTGCTGCAACTAAAAAAAAAAAAAAACAAAAACTGGGCAGTTATATATTAAATGGCCAGTCCACACTGACAATGAGTCTCTTCTGATTGAGTAACTCATTACATTATCAGAATATGACTGTTTTTTTATCAAAATAACATTGAATAATTTCTTTGTCAATTTTCTTAATACATGTCCTCCATCATGAAACAAAGAACATGTTAAAAACATAATTTTTATTGGAGTAAAAAGTTTAGCTTTTGATAAGATCTCTTCTAAGAATATACCAAGATATTACATTTTATGGAGGGAAAACTGACCTAGCACAAACAAGCGAAGCCATCCAAATTCAAGTTATCAGGGTGTGAACAACCTGAGCCAGCATCACCCCCCGCAGGATGCAGGTGTTTAACACTGACAAACTAACAATATCACACATTTCATTTAGTATAACGAGAGTGAGAGTATAATGAGGGACAAATCTTCTTTGTGCATTTATTCTAAAACCTCTACAAAAAATAGAAAAAAGCTGCTTTATGAAATGCACTTATATCACAAACATTTTAAAATACCATAGTAAACCTCTTCAGAGGGTAAAAAAAATACCATTGTTTTAGGAAAAATTTTCATACTTTAGAATATTAGTAGAACCCTTTTTTGTACCTTATTTTTTTTGCTTATTTAAAGAACATCTGCCAACGGATTAAGAATGTTAGACTCTGATGTTTTTGTAGTGTGTGTTTTGACTTACTGTTGGTTTTGAGGCGTGCAGGCTCGCTGTTGCGACTTCCTGCCTGGTTGATAGCCTTGACAAAAAAGATATAGCGCGTGCCGCTCTGTAATCCGTGCACCGTGTAATGATTCTGCTTGATGTTCGGTACGATCATCCAGCTGTCTGCGGAGTTGTACAAACCTGTCAGGCACACAAACACATGCACAGAATTAATGTCAGCGATGGATGCTTTCAGCGAGTCCTGATTAAAAAAAGAAATAATTAATGGCGATGAATGCAAAAAAAAAAAAAAAAAAGCAACTCTTTCCAAAGTTAGAGCGAAGCAGATTGTTGTTTTGCCTCGAAAACCCCAAGCGAGCCATCTCGCCGTGAGAGGTTTGGAGACCAGACGGCTCTGGATGTTATGCAAGTTTTATGTCAGCCTGCAGATCCATTCCATTACTCCTCCGTCAGGCTTATCATGACGAGGGCCCTCAGGCGATGCTGTGTGTTCACTAAGCTGAAAGCATAAGCCAGGTGCTCACCATGTGACAACCACTGTTGATGACCGCCTGAAGGCAAGACGCTATGATAGCTCTTAGAATACCCGCAAAGGTGGAGAAAACATTCACGTCCACAGCTAGCGGAGCGGGTGCTCTGATTTAAAGCGGCGGATGCTGGTTTGGCACCACAGTTGGTTGTTTCTAAGCTGACTGTGAGGGATGAATAGAAACACTCAGCTGCAGGTGGATCTTTAACAAAAAGGTGCTCATGGGGTCTCTCCTCATGCAAGGGATAATGGATTTAAGCATAATCATTCCTGCTATTTTCACATTACTTGACCCAGCACTCCATCAGCAGACACAGTCTGATGAAGTACCCTTTCTTGGATCATAAAGCACCAGCTGAGTGCTGCATGCATTACAGATGGCAAACAGGGTTGTGGATGGCTCTGCCAAGGACTGCGATTAACCTGAAGTACTTGCTGTTGGACTGCTAAGTTTAGCGCAACTCTTTATCCTTAAAAAGAAAAAGGGCCTCCTCATCTTCTTTAGACTATTTATAGATGATGACTAATAAAAATACATTTCTGCAATTTTAGAGTACTTTCATCTGTTTTTTGTTTTTTTACTGAGTTTTCTTTTTCTCAGAAGTCTCGCTTTACCTGATGGTAGATGTAAAGTCTAACCTGAAACGAGACGAACGAGGGTCTTACAAGTGAACCTTGGTGCAGTTCAGCGCAGTGTGAACGTACTCAATCAAGATATTCAATAAACTTTTCTTAGATAAGAAATGGTTTCTTTCAAGCAAACAACATTTTTTGATTAGAAATCCTTTATTTTAAATAATCAAGTCACATTTTTATTGGAAATGGTTTATTTCAAGCAATCAACATTTTTTTTAGATTAGAAATTGTCTAGTTAAAGCAATCAATATGTTGTTATGAGATTAATAATGGTTTAATTCAAGTAATCAAACATTTTTTCAGATTAGAAATGGTTTATATAAGCGATCAAAAAACATTTTGAGATTACATATGGTTAATTTCAAGCAATCAAGATTTTTTTTTTAGAATTGAAATCGTTTATTTCAAGAAACAAGGAATTCTTTTTTTTTTTTTTTTTTTACATTAGAAATGGTTAGCACAATCAACGTAATTCCAGTAGATCCTGAAGAAAAAGGGCAGTGTGAGCAGCTTTTCTCCTTCAGAATCTGCTGGAATTACGTTGATTGTGTTAATGTCTAAAAATTCAAGTACACCAAAGAATATAAACACTGGAGCTCCGGTGTTAAATAATTAACCATGCCAAATTCCATATAGCTTCACATCATATGTCATACTGTTCCGTTCACCTTGACCCAACGACTCGTGTATTACATTGTCATAATTATATTCTGTACTGCAATTCTTCTTTCTACATTTTGCCTGTCAAATCCTCAAAATCTCACCAAAATGTTCACACACCCGTGCTAACAACCTTCACTTCGCTAGTTTGGGAGTTTCAATGAAGCAGTCAGCGCAGGGAGCATCAGATGTATTTTTGACATGACATCGAGCGACTTGACATGCGGTACGGTTTAGAATCCAGCAGTTTTTCAGAATAAAACTTCCTGTAGAATCATATCTTAAATAAAATGGGGAAAAAAAAGCTTCAATGATGCTTGCATGTATTGCTAAAGCAAACAACACATGTAGGAGGTGTTAACATTCAAAGAGTTTGACTTCTAATCATTTCTGTCATTTTCGCATGTGTTCTTAGGCACGCATGATTACAGCAGAATAAGAGTCAGTGTGGAGTAAAGCTCTCAGGAGCGCGCTTTCCCTGTCCCCTTTGGTTAGGAAGCATTGTGAATTATTGAGTGGGATGGAAACAGCATGCATAAGTAATAGCGAGGAGCCTGCTTGTAAATATAAATACTTCAGATGGCGCAAATAAGGCTTTTAAAAGGGGGCAGGTTTAAGAATGAATGAAAGATGGAGCTCTTAAAGCTGGTGTTGAAGCCATGTTTTCACCTGAGCTTTTCTCAGACAAGGATGGGCTTCCTTTGAAGTCTGAGAGGGAAAAAAGTAAAAAAAAAAAAAAAATCACTAATTGATCATTTTAGTCAGTTCTTATAATTGAGTTGCTGTGAAAAACAAAGTTCTCAGAAAAAACCCAAGACGGGTTCTGCTGTGACAGCTGAACTTTGTTGTTATTAAATCTGTGCCACCCACTTGTCATTTTATCAGTTTCTTGTAGAAATTAGAGAGGCAACAGTGTTTTGTGGGCTTTCAAGAGATCCAGGGGAAGATGAAGAGCCGGGATTCACGCTGCTTTCTGTTGTTAAAGCTTTTGATCTTGATAGCGCCGCTCCGTTTTCCCCAAATTAGGTCAGAACACAGCAAAAACACCATTTCAATTTTATGCGGCTGAAGAGGAGTTTTCTGACAAAAGCTGGTTGCTTCTCTGGAGAAAACTGTGACTTCAAAGTAATGTGGAGGAGCAAGCGAGCGTGTCATTAAAGATAGAAAGAGAAAAAGGAAGCACAGAGAAAGAGAGCCACTTGCATCTTTATATTTCTGCAAAGTGTCCTGAGAGTGGAAGTGGGTTTGTCTTTGATGATGCAATGCCGAGTTAACAGTGACCGTGTTTCTCAGCCTGTAAAGTTGTGCGGAAGGGTCATGCCTTTCATATTTCATACAGAAAAACACTCTGTGTAAGAGGGAGCATGCATCCGCTTTTTGTTGAATCAAAACTGCGGTGGAAGTGTAATGAAAGAAGTCTAAACTTCCCCTCAAAGCGTGAATCGGCTAGAAAACTTTAGAGAAGGTTTTGCTGACACGAACAAAAGAAATGTCCACTTCCCTGAACATTTCATAGATATGACTCGTGGAGAGTCAACACCTATATAAAGTTTTATTGGAAAGATACTTGTTACAGGTTTCGTTTGCTTTTCAACTGTTTATCACTTGGATTTTCATATGACCTAAATGCAATAAAGTTCTTTGAAAATAAGAAGTCCAAAAAGACCAAAACACCACTTATGACCTAAACGCTGCTATCACCACATCGTGGCACGGAGGTGTAAGTATTATTATTGTGTTAGACTTACTAAAGTTTTTTAGTTAGACTGAAACTATTAGCTGATCCAACTAAATCGATATTAAATTCCTGAAATAGTTACATTCAGATTCATCAGGTTCAATTTCAATTTCAAAGCAACATTTAGTTGAATTTTCCTTAAGACTTTTTTTTATTTTCAAAATCCAACTGAACACTTCTTCAGACTAAATTATAATGTCTCAATTTTAGAATAAATAGAAAGGATATAAAAATAAAGTTCAAGCATACTGCCTCACTTTTGTAATAGGCTAACCCTAAACTTATGTCTGCGGTGCATCTCCGCTGCTTGTTACATTTAAAACTTTTAAAGGTGCATCAGCATTTTGGTAGCAAACATTAAAGTATGCCTTCAAAAAAGAACAAAGCAACAACAAAAAATGTAACAAATGAAAAGCCAAACCAAAATTGCAGCAGGATGTGTTCAAGAAAGGCCACACAAATCCAAAACAATGCAGAAGTTACTGCTAGCTTTTTGTGGCCAAGCTTTTTAAGAGATTGCATTTTCGGGAAGTGATTGCTAAAGGGTAGGTGTGTCCTGAGCAGATATGCCGCTGGCAACACCTAAATGACACATTCTCTGACAAACCTTGACTGTTCACTCAATCACCGTGAATCTGCTGATTCTGACACAGAGAAAAGTGACTTCTCATATCAGATTTAATACAATCCAAAGTGCGCATTAAGCTGCTTTTCTCCGCCTCAGAATCAGGTATTTGAGGTAATTGTGTCAACAGTTGAATAGTTAAGGTAGTTGAAAGAACGTCAACACTTGGAGCTAAAGCTCCGGTGTTAAAAGAGTTAAGGAACTAGCAGGAAACTTGACTACACAACTGGCAGAAGAGACACGCAGCTACACAGCTTTTACTTTAGCGCTTGATAAAAGCACAGACAGGATGGACACAACACAGCTGTCCATTTTTGTTAGAGGTGTGAAGTTGGACCTGTCTGTCAAAGACGAGTGAATTGGACCAGAGAGGGACAGCATGACTTTTGAAGTAAAAGTCTGGGAGAAAGTATGCATTAGCCCTGAGAAAACTTTGCTTACATTTGAACTCCAACAAGTCAGTAGAGCGAGCGTGAGTGGTTTAAAAGGCCCAAAAAAACCATTGAAAGGTTTGGTCAAAGCTCAGATTTGACTCCATTTTGGTTCTGATCCATGCAGCCCGAATGAGCTGGAGCAGTTTTATTTCAAGAAAAACTAACGCTTGAGAAAGCATTTACTTACTGTGCTCCTCGTGGTTTCAAGCAGAGTACTTAGATTTAGCCAAATGTCTAAAGCAAACTGTCAACCTGCTGCTCTGCAGTCTACTTTGCCTTGTTTTAGCCTCCTGCTATCAAAGAGAAGAGGCGGAATATATACAACTTGGAATTTATTCTGATAGTTTGACTTGGTTTCCATGCGTCTATGGACCCTCTTGCTGACTGTTTTCCACTGCCACGCTCGGATGATCCAAGGAAGACACGGAGCACACGACCTAATAACCCCGCTTCTACTCCCCACCAGAGGGCCGAGCCTGAGTATGGGGCATGCGGGAGAAAAAAAACAAATGTATATTTATATAGACACAGGAAAGCTGTCAACTGGGAGCGTTTAGATTTAGCCACTCGGAAAGTTGGAGAAAAATACTGCGGTAGGAATCCAAGTTGTAAAGTGGTACGGAAAGCCAAATGGGCTCCTCTCTTTCTCGGTTTCTCTTATGAATCTCTGAGGACACTGTGGCGGCACACTGCTGCATATCTGAGCGGCCCAACTGAAATGTATCCTCATGTTCCAAATAGCCGGGGCACTTGAGTTGAACGGCTAGACGGAGAAATGTCAGGCCCTAACAGAGGAGGAGATAATGACAGGAGCAAAGGGAAAGGTGCGAGGAAGAGGAATGTGCACTATTATGCACATGAATCATATCTACAAGTGGTCATTTTGCTGTCCTTGTATACCCATAATGCAGCTTGATTATACCCTGTGCAAATGCTGCAGCAGTGGATAGGATACAGTGCGGAAGTCACGCACAGACCAGGCATGCGCTTAACGCAGGTTCTTGAACGCACATTTAGCCCATGATGTTAAAAATGAAGAAGCATGGAGGGGAGGAGTCTTCTTTTTCTTTTGCTACTGCTTACTAGCACATGTCCACCATCTACAGTTGGAAGAGTCCTGGTGCAAAGGAGTGCAAATTTTGCAAATCGTGCTCCCGTCTTTTTCTTTCACAGCTCTATTCCGATATATAAGACTTGGCGTCACATAATTTCAGCCAGACACAAACTGCATTTGCTGATTTCCTCCGTGATCAATTTACTAACAGTGAAAAGGGACAGCATCCATACGTCACTATCCGAGTCCCTGATTGGTCGAAGTTAGAGCAGATTTCCCAAAAGTGGTTGTAGAAACTTGGGTAGTAATATTTGAATGCGAGATTTTAACTCAAAAGCCCGAAACGCAGGCAAAAACACTTTAATAGGAAGTGGTTGCTTGAACATGCATAGCCGAGGATGATGTGAAGTAGATTTAGAGCTGCACGATATGAGAAAAACTCACGATGTACGATATTAGTGATCAAAATCCCAATGACAATGTGACTTGTGACTGATAAACAAAAAGTAAAATACAAACTACATAATACACCGATTCCATTTCACTGCAATTTTTATTTAAATAAACGTCACTGAAATCAGAGGTCCTTTCACTACAGTCTAACAACATTAGATGACGTTTAGAGACATTCTGTCGGTCTAAATGGTCGGTTTTGGTTGGCTTAACAAAACCGACCGCGGTCCCCCATCAGAGAAGAAAACAGCAATGTGGCCCTCACAGGAAAATATTTGGGGACCCCTGACTTAAATTGAATTCCAGATGACCTCGTCAACATAGGAGGCAAACACTGAACATGAAACATCTGATTGGTCAAATGCCTAAAGGGCTCTGTTTAATTTTTTCAAGCTGTCATGCTAACATTTAACGTAACGATTTACGGTAGTTTACGAAATATGTTTATATATTGAAATTTGAAAAACGCATATTGCACAGGCTGATATTGGCATGTTGACAGATTTGCAAATGATCATGCGGGTCTTTGTATTTTTTGCTCTAGATTTTTTTCTAAAAGTATCCCCAAAGTTTTTAAAGAGGCAGAAAGATGTGTTTAAGTGGAGCAGCTTTTGATCAATCACAGAGGCAGGCTTGAGTCTAAACAAAGGACTCAGCCGTGTTTTCTGAATGCCAGCACAGACAGCCGCATCAAAATTGGATTTGAGATGTGCTCTGAAGGCTGACCTATTTACTTCTAAAAACTGCGATATGGTTGTATCTCACAGTGATTTCAATAGGCCTAATAAAAAGAAAAGCAGTGAATAAAACACATTTAATCACTAAAACATTTAGCTGGATTATATCTGCCACATTTTGACACACTTTGATTTGCTGGCAGGAAAAAGAGGCAATTCATCAACTACTGCTATTTCTTGCTCTTCTGAGTTTTGCATGACTTAATTCAAAACCACTGTTGATATATAAAAAATTAACAAGCCCCCTGTGTTATTACATTCATGCATATCTAAAAAATTATAAGGTGCAAAAACAAAGAAACGACTAAAATTGGACAGGAAATCTGGGTTATGCAGCACTCTTCCTATAAAAAATTAAACATGTGAAGAAAAGACAAGAATAATGGGGTAATAGCACTGCTCTATGATTGTGTTCCTTTTTCGTTTGGGCCTGAAAAACCAAGAAGTGTTAACAAATTTAAAATAAAAAGTATCAGGAAAAAAACAAAGAACAGTTCCAAAGTCATAAAACAAATAATTCCTATTTCAATCACCAACATTAAATAGTTTAATTTATATCTGTCTTTTTTTTTTATTCCAAAGAAATAAAACAAAAAAAAAGCTGACATGTTTTTTTCTTAAATGAGAGGAAAACTGCAAAAGCATGTAAAGTCATATCATAAAGAGAAGATCAGATGCTGTGAAAGCTTTGAGGATGCTACTGGAGAAATACTGAGAAGGTCAGAAGGATCTGCATTGTATCTATATAGAACTGGAGGCTGTCAATGACAGAGGGAGGAGCTATGGTTTGGATAAGGAAGTCTGGTGTGGCAGTAAAGTATGATGTAGTTCAGAACATGTATGAGAGCTGTTTCACAGCAATGAGATGTTATATAGGTGGAGGAATTTTAGGTGGAGGTGGGACTACACTAAAGGGAATTTGAGCTTCTTTTTGTTTCACTTTAGTTGATTAATTGATAACTAATCATTTAATAGTCGATTAGTCGTAACTTTACATTTTATGGCGTCAGAATTTAGTAAAGCTGAATAAAGTTGAGAGCGTTCAGCACCAAAAAATTCACTTTTTTTATCTTTGACTCAGTGAGACCAAAACTTTATCTTGTGTGAAAAATAGTTCATTGTTTCAGATGCCAAACTACACTAAAAAAACACTAGAAACTAATGAAGGACAGAGGCTGCACAATACTTTAAAAGTTTAATAAACTATCCTCTTAATTGTTAATTGTCTTTATTTTTAATTAATTTAAAGCTAATGATGGTTAAGATGGGTGTTTTACATCCACTTTGCACACGACACGATTAGTCAACAAATTGGAAAAAATAATTGGTGATAAAATAATCATTTGTGGCTGCCCCACAGCACAGCCTCACCTATGTGACACCTTTTTTTGGTAATTTTCCATGTTATAGTCACACACTGGATATAGAATCATGAAAAAACAAAAGATTTCATCTTGAAACATTGGATTTATTTCACAGAGGAAATTTTTAATGAACTGATTTTACAGCATAATGAAAATTTTTTGGCATAATTTCATTAAAACACCAAAAACAACTTTTTTCAACAAACTAATCAATATGTTTTCTGAATGAAAATGTAAAAAGAAAATCCAGGTAAAAATCAAAGGTTCTTATGGGCCACATAAACCGTTTCTGTTGATAGAGAAACATCACAGATTCAGATCTCACGCGCTGATATAAAGACAGTGGATGTACTTCCGTCTACCTGTGTGGCTACAGCTACCAGAGACCCCCCAAAAAATAATAATTTCCCCCCTGATAACACCGCTGTCCATTTAACATTTTCCCTGGATTTGTGTTTTTCTTTTTTTATCTTCTTTTTTGCAGCTTTTTTTCCCTCATAAGTTTTCCTTTTTGTGTTTGTGAAAAATAATATAAGATAGTTTTGTTTTTTTAAGAGAAGTTTGATTCAACTTTTTAATCAATGTTTAAATCATAAAGGTGTGCAAGCAGGTTAGAATGGGAGGAGGAAGTGTCATTAATGTTGAAAGGAAAGGTGTAAAACCCTTCTACCTCATTCTAACACATCTCTGTGTTGGACTTACTGATGAAGTTAGTCTGTCCGGTGTAGATGGTGTACTGCAGCTCATAGGAGGTGACGCTGAACTCGTCCTCAGACGTCCAGTGAACGGTGATGGTGTCATGGGAGGCGGTGCACAGCTCGTCTCTGATGGATGGTGGATTGGGAGCTACAGCACAAGAAAAATGGAAAAAATAAATAAATAACCAGAAGAAATCAAACTACTAGTGTGCCTAAAAATATGATTCTTGCTAGCAGCTGTCCTGGACTAACGAAGCATTTTGTTTTCCAGATTCTTCTGTCTTACTGCATCTTTAAGCAAAAATTTAACCTCAGCCACTAACGCAAAACCTCAACAAAACTTTTTAAAAAAATGACCAACAAGGGGTGTCAAATTAAAGCTCTGTTGCGATTGATAAATTAGAGACAAATGAGTATTTTTCTTTTTTTTTTTGTACTGTGAATCAAGAGGTCCTCAAACTCTGGCCCACCTCCACATCTGACCCGGCCACCCAAAAAAATTTTTTTTTTTTTTTAAATCTGGCTGGTTGAGGAACACATAGAATGTGGCTTTATATTCCACCCTTCTAACCTGTGACAGGAGTATATTGATTATTTATTGATTTACATTTGTAAAATGTTCAGTAATATTTTTCTGAAGATTACAGACAGGAATTATTTAAAATTTGGTTCTGTGTGGCTTACTGGAAAACCATAAATGTACAATTACAATTTTTTGGTTGACCTATAAACCGACCCCGGGCCCACATCAGAGAAGAAAACAGCTATGGAGCCCTCACAAGAGAAAGTTTAGGGATTCCTGGGTTAATCCATTCTTAATCTATAACTATTCATGTGTTCTCAGTTATAAAAATCAAATGCTGCTGTGACGTTGTCAATGTGCGACTTTGTTGTTTTAAACAGATCTAACACAAACAAGCCCACAACACCACAGCTATTATTCATTATGTAAGTAATAAAGCCTGGTGAGGTGTTTGTTATCATAAATGACAGGGGTACGTGATTGCTATGGAGATAAAACTAACAGAAAAGATGCAATTTTTGAAAAAAGTGGGTGTTTGTTTTATTTTTGAATCTGTCACATGCAGCTCTGACCAGAGACAGAAGGGGAAATGAGGGCTGTGTAGTAACCGGTCAGCCAGTGAAGGAATATCAAAACAGGGTAGCGCCTGCAGCCTATCCAACCCAGCCACTGCTTTAAGTTTATTTATTTATTGTTTTCTACTCTTATAAAAAAGGTTTTCTAATGGAAAGACTGAAACAAAAAACTGCTTGTAAAACAAAATGTTACGGCGTCAGGTGGAAAAAGGAACCCAGGAGCAGGAAGAACACAAAACAGATGGGAAATGAAACACTAATGTTTAATAGTACTTGCAGAGACCGCAAAACAAAGGCAACCAGACAAGACTCTGCGACACCGAAAACTCAAAAGACCGTAACATAAATACCTATGATAATGATTACAAAACATAATGCAGCTGTGGCAACCAGGTGAGAACAAAGGAGGAGGGGCAAACACTGCTGAACGTAACACAAACGTGTGGGTACAAGCAGTCAGTCATTTCTGGAGGTGGGTTAATCTCCATCACAGTCCTGAAAACCTTCAGATTATCAATGTTTATGACTCACCTGTCAGGTAATCTAATCCCTCGAGGATTTTTTTTCTCCCGGGAAAAGTCCAGGGCAAAATTGTCAAACGCCTCGTTCAAGTTGACATCAGGTATGAGTACCTGTGAGGACGCCGTTGCCATGGCAACCCTGCAATTGGGAGACAATCAGCGTGAGACGTGCAGAATCCAAGTGAGGAAGCTGAAGGTCAAATAAGGTGATCTATGGAGGGATGAAGAGGAGGAATAGAAAGTGGTGAAAGACAAAAATATTATAAAGAAGTATGCACTGTACTATACAACAGTACAGAAAACACATAAAGCCGTCACAACAGATCTCTGCTGCAGCGCTGACTGACCAGAGACGATAAAGTACGACCAGTCAGACAAGACAAGTCCTCTATTGAGAGGAGCTCATCAAAGGTTTTTTCAAATGAAGTTTTTGGCTGCAATAAATTGTGGTGGATGATTTTCCAGCTTCAGGTGGGAGGAAGAGTTGAGGGTAATACAGATACACAAAGAAAACTGCTTCCAATGATTTTTATCCAGGGCTTCTTATTGATCACAAATCCAGCTCTGATTTTTGCCAGCAGCCCTTCGATAGATTCCTGAGAAAAAGTCAAGGAGATGATTTATAATTTTAGCCCAAAGGTCTGCAAAGCCTCTGCAGATTTCTGCAAAATGCATACTTTGTGTGTGCATTTTTCAAAAATCATTACACACCAGAGGGGGAAAGAAGAAAAACCTGGGATGACTAGTTTAAAGCTCATCAGCGTAGCTTTAATTACAAAGAAATACTTTCTCTGATTAGCTTTAACGTACGTAAATAAGGAGATGAGAGAATTAACTATCTATAGTGATGTACTAGATATCTGATACCATACCTGCAATAATGCAACTGTAAATGCTGAAAGCTGAATGTGGCCTCTGAAGATGCCAGCGCTGATAGCTGAAGCTGAAAGCTTGCTAAAAAGTAGCTAAATGATACATTTTCCTAAAACTGGAAATATGTCTAAATTAGCTGTAAACGGCTAAAATGTTGGCCAATCTCCAAATTTTTCCCCAAAAACTGGAAACATGTATGAATAGACCCACAAAATGGCAACAGGGCCAAAAAATGGAATAGTGACTTCTGATGTTCACATTTAGAACGGCAAAGCTGACAGCTAAATGTACGATATTTATTTTATGGATGTCCTGCTGAACTGTATTTTCATTTCCTGTCTTAGATCATTCACAAATCTAAACACATATTTAAATAATCCTTCAATATTTAAGATTTTATTTAAAAATATTGACCTTTCAATTGACCAGATAATAACAGGCTCTATTTTAGCTAATGTTATTTCCACGAGTTTTAAGTGCAATCAGCAAAAAAGCTGATCGAAATTCATGTTGGCCACATCTAATGCCTTTGGCAAAGACGAATATCGCTGCATTGTCCGTACACATTTTAATCACTTCCTAGGATGAATTTACTTGTTGTTCTACAATATATTTTAGGGAATAATAGTGAAAACAGGAATGGTTGGGCTCAACGAAAATGTTAAGAGTAGCTATCGCCGCATACTTTCAGCTTTTGAAATAAGAGCGGCCAAGTAAAAAAAGTATCTATGGGTGAACTTATTTTATAACATTACGTGGAGATTGTCATTTTCATATATTTGTGTCAGGGATGGTGGTGGAGGACCCAAATGCAGGAGACCAGACTTGGTGGCAGAAACATAAACATTTACTAAAGTAACTTAAACATGACAAAAACCAGGAGAACAAACCAGTGATGCAACAGAACATAGAAGAGCAGATGACCTGACAATGAGAAACTGAAAACCAGACACTCGAATACACTGAGGTTGATTAACTAAATGAAAACAGCTGTGGACGATTAACCTGAATGTGGTCAGACTCTGCTTCAGTTCTACAAAGTCTTGAATCATTTCATTCAAAATCTAGGCAGGACATTCTAAGTGATGTGTTAATGACGTGTTCCAGAATTCATGGGAATGGTGGTTTAGTTACGTTTTTGTGGGTGCCAGCTCATGTTGGGATTGGTGGGAATGAAACGGCAGACAGATTGGCAAAAGCAGCTCTCAGTAGTCCAGAGTAGAAGTGAATTTACGGAGCAGTTATAAAGAAGCGAAGAGTATGGTTTGGGAGGAGATAGGCAAGGAGTGGCAGAGGCTATGGGATACAGATGACAAGGGAAGGCACTTGTACAATATTAAAAATGAGGTGGGTGGGGATCGGATGCCTGGGAGTAATAGGAGAGAGGAAATTGTCCTCACTAGACTTCGTTTAGGGCACTGTGGACTTAATAGCACACTTCACCTTATAGGGAAGCACGGGACTGGGCAGTGTGAAATATGTCATGAAGAGAGGGAGACAGTTGAGCATGTCCTGTTAAGATGCAGGGGATATACTGGGGAAAGAAATGAACTGGGGGAGGGATTGAAGGTCCTTGGAATTCAAGAGGTTAATCTGAAGAGTGTTTTAAATTGTAACAGTAGAGGTCAAATAGGAGCATTGGTTGCCTTTTTGAAGTCTTCTGGTATCTATAATAGGGTGTAAATATAATATTTTGTTTTATTTTATTATTGTTATTTTCCCCTTTTTTTTTTTTTTTGATTGGATTAGGAACCATACTCCGAAACAGTAGGTGGCGGTAATGCACCTTTACGTCGGTTGCCAGCCGCCATAAAACAACACTAAGAAGAAGAAGGAACAAACCAGTGATGCAACTGAACATAGAAGAGCAGATGACCTGACAATGAGAAACTGAAAACCAGACACTTGAATACACTGAGGTTGATTAACTAAGACAGCTGTGGATGATTAACCTGAATGTGGAGAGACTGACGGGGAAAACAGAACATGACAAAACCTAAGAACGGAATCATGACAATTTGCCAAAAGTTTTCAATTAACATGATCATTTTTTAACCTTTAAATTCTCGTAGATCAGACACAGTTATGAGCAAAAAGGAGAGACGTTACAAACCACGGCTGAGTGAACAAATGTAGAATAATTCCAACTGTTATAAGTTTTACTTTGATGTCAGACATGCTGAACTTATCTGACTTTTGCTCTGTTTACAATGATTATGTGAGCACGGAAGTTTAGGCAACTTTTAACTGGTGAGAAAAGATCTTCTGCAGCTTCACGTCTCATACCCAAAGCTAATGCTAGCGTTAGCATTAGCACAGATTAAAAGAATAAAATATAATTTCCTTCATAATCAAACAAGCAGCATTTACTCCTAACCTTTGTCTAACTTCAACCATGTTGTCAGAGAGAAATGATGCATGACTCATTTTATATCATCCATACGAATCTCGCAAAGCAAATAAGCTGTGAAGAATTTACACAATAAACGACATTTAAGTCTATTTAACCTAAACACATTATTTTGTAAACTTACAAGAGAGAAAAGTTTGTCTTAGTAAAGTGTTTAGAGAATTTAGTGAGGAGTCCTACTTCCCAGACTTCACCTCCTCACAAGGGAACGCCGTACTGATATTTAACTGTTTTCATGTCCATGGGTCCCACCTTTCTGCCACGCTCCTGGCAGACTGGAGGAAGCGGGCGTGGTCGTTCTCCTTCAGGCTCTGCTCTGCCTGCGTGATGAGGGCGCTGGAGCGTTCCAGACACTGGCGACAGTTTGCGATCTGCTGAGCCAACTTGCGAAGTTTCATCACCTGAAACAAACGAAAGCAAACTGCATTTGGTAATTTTCACGCAAGCCTTAAAGCCCTTTGAAAAGCATTTCTGTTTATCTTTTATAATGCTGTACAAAAGATGTTGCTTTCTAGGAAATAGTTTGTGCAGTAGTAGGGAGTAGTTTGTTAGAAATGCCACAGAGTTGTAGGCAGCCCACCCCCACTTCCTGTCACCCATGTGTTTACACTCTCTCCCGCTAGCTTACAGCCCCTCACGACCCTTATCTAACATCAGCGGTGCAACAAAAGTGGATGCACCAGAATGGAGCGGCGTGGGGTGATTGTGACCCACCGATTGTGTTTTCAAGTTTTTAAATGACATTTTTTGTTTGTCTGCTCCTGAATTAAAATGATTTGAATTAAGAAATACTCAGATATGCAATTTTGGGCTTAATTTTCATTCTCCATCATGAGAAAATGCCACAAGAACATGTTAAAAACACCAAGAACACAAGTTTCATTATTGTGGGTCTTTAAGAAAAGACAAATAAAAATGAATACAAATCCTCAAACCACACGTGTAGACCTACAAAACCTTGTTTTGAAATGATTCCAGCCTATCACAGACAGTAGAAGGCTTTAACCCACAAGCTTAGATATATGGTTTGAAGAAAGAGTCAAGCTGAGTCGGCACTTTTCTTGAGAAACAATGACACAGCATTACAGCTGGCAGCGTTCTGTCACAGAAACCCAGACAGAGTCCAGCAGCAGCTGAAAATGTTACTCCTGCAGAGAACAACCACCAATTTAAAAAAAATCCAGAACCGTTGATTTCCTCACTGCCTTTTTTTCATATTCACGGTACATCTACTGATTCTAATTTGAAAAGTGTGAACTTAAGTTAAATGTTTTCTATCAATCAATTCAAAAGGTGAATAGAATTTATGAAGTTACAAACATCAACAGAAATATTTCCAGACACTTCTTTTTTCATTTTTGTGGAAGTGAAAGCTTCCATTTTATAAAAAAAAAAAAAAAATTGAAACTCATATGAGACCAATCAGGACAGGATGAATATAAAGTTGTAGGCGGGACTGGTGGTGAGTAGTAAGCCCGCCTCCATTACCCGTCATCCACAGACAGTTTTGTGCCAGAAGCCACTCGGATGAGGAAAAGAAAGACGTCCGTGGATCTAGTCATCTACAAGTGGATGAATGTCATTAATTCAAATATAAAAAAGTATTCAGGAAAATGAAAAATGTCGCATCAAAAAAATATGGACGTCTGTGTCTCAGTTTACAAGCACATGCATGAAAAGCAATTGGAGATAATAATTATTATACTTCTTTTTTTTGCCTCGAGTCCCATGAAGGTTCAGTCCCCTCTGGTTGTGTGCAGTAATTTCATTTCCATCGCCACACAGAAAGACTTTTCTCTGAGTCCTAATAAAATTAGCCTGTTTATTTTCATTACGGCTCATTTCCTGATTGTGGGTTTGAACCAAATTTGGTGCAGTGAATAACAGATGCTGCTTGTAAACCTCTGAGACTGTCATTAAAGGTGAACTGTGGAGGAAAAGGCACCGTGAAAAAAAATCCTGGACGTGCAGAAACATGCTGGAGCAGAGTTCACGCTGACGCGGTTCACTGAGAAAAAGACTTCGGAGCTTTGGAAGCCTAATGGCCTGTTTGATCAGGGCCTCTGCCTCTCCTCCACTAACTGCACCATGACCTGTTACACTTGAGATGGCTGTTGCCTGTAAGCAGAAATAACACCTTTAATAGATGGCTTTTTATTCGACGGTACATGCTGCAAACAATAATTTTAAACCTGATTACAACTCTGCAGCAGACTAGCAGATAATGAGGGGTTGACTTTATGCTTTTTTTTTCCAGACTACTCATTTAATTAAGCAAATGCAGGATATATTGAAAGAAAAAGTGACAGAAGAAAAAGTTAGAAAGTAACCCTTTTTTCTTCTTCTTTTTTTTTTTTGCCTTGTTAGTTGTTGTGCTGCCGTTGTGAGCTGAAACTGATTTAACTTGAAATAAAAAGAGTTTATAGCTAGTTAACTGGCATTTTATTCCAGCGCCTCTGTTCTGAATAAACTCAATTCCTATTTTTGTCACTAAGTCTGACGTGTAGGAAAACTGTAGGAAAGTTTGGGAGCCCTGTTTTTTGGCAGATCTACATCACTTCCAGGAACTTTGGGACACTGCAACTTCTCCTCCCACCTCCTTCTGAATCATTGACTGTATAGGAGAACCGGACCAAGTGAGTGTGATGTCACTCAAAGAAAATGGCTTACATCCGGCTCCAACCAAATGAAGTCAATTCAATTTTTGTCCAGGCTGGAGGCCGACACAGGGAGACCCAGACTTAAACCCCCTTGTGGCTATATAACTTGAAATAAAGAAAAAAATATCATAATGAAAATTGTGATCATAACAGGTGAAACTAAGTTCATAGTGCCCACAACCAGGCACATTAAAGCAGAAACTTCCAATGAAAAGTCTATGTAATCATGTACAGTAGGTGGTGAACATGCGCTAGAAAACTGTAGAAAAAGACGCGTCCCTGCCTAAGCCGTGTGAACACCAGAGCAGTTGTCTTGCAGTCAGTATTCAGAACCAATTGCTAAATTGCCTGCCTTTCTTCACAGCCAGTCAACATAATAGTTATGCCTTTAAATTCTTAGGATGTTTGTCTCTCTGTATTCCAGACGGTTTTGCCAGCGCTCCTCTACCTCGCCTCCATCAGGAATGATGCTTGATGTGGTGGGGCCTCAACCAGCATCAGGCTCGTCTACGGTTTATTCAAACCACTCAAGACATCCTTTGGCCCAGAGCCTAACCACCAAAGAGTTATGGACTTATTTGCCTCTAAATATCTTTCTGTATCACAATTAGATCTCTCCTTATTGAGGTTATTGCAGAAATGTTGATACAATCTCCACAGGATGCAGCGTTTTATCTGCCTACTGTGGTTCAGAGATTCATTGTATCTGCGTACAAAGTGTTCCTTGAGTTTGTACTGGTGGAACACTGAGAAACTGCCAGTTATGAAATGCATGTACTGTATCTACAACATTATGACCAATCTTCTTGGTAAAAAAAAAAGCTTTTATGAAAAATGAAATGTGTTTTGAGAATAGTGAGAAAGGAAGTCGAGACCAAAGACGCAAAGTGAGCAAACAAACATGAGATTGTGGGAGAGAGTTTTGGAGGGGAGAAGCTTAACAACTGGGCTCTTTAGAGGGAGCTGAGATTTGATGAGCCGTCCTGAACTGTAAACAGAAGTTTGTTGCAGAGCATCCGATAAACTCCAGACTGTAACTGAAAGGAAACATCCTGCTCATCCCTATGGACAAATTCCAGTGACTGCTTGCTGCTTTGCATGTTTTTTCATGGTTTTCCCTGCTCTGTCCTCTGCAAGACAGTCGCTTTTAGACAGTCTCTCGGGAGACTGTGGCTTGTTCTCTGTCTGCAATCGCTGTAGACACGCCGGCACATTTCCTTTTGAACACACACACAAACCTAGTTCCTTCTCTTAGCTAAGCTCTCCTGCTGCCTGAAAGGATCAACTACAAGCACCTTAAATATCACCTCTAGAGGAGCCTCTGTCTTAAACCAGGTGGGAGCTCACACATGCATCCATTTTGATTCAAGGATTTAGAATACCAGGGTTTGATAATTCCAACATTTTTGCCTCCAAGCATTAAATTAACTGGACTGACTGGAAAATGTCTTACTTAAATTAACTTGATTCATTAAACAAAGAAGAAAAATCCTGTTTTGAACGCAAGGAGGGAGGGGTCACTCAGTCCAGTTATTTATGGTCAATGGTTTAAAGGGTGACCAAACAGGACAGTTGGAGGCTGACTCCATTCTCAGCCCGAATTTGAAAAATTCCAAGTGAAGTCGGACTGACACTAACACTAGAAGAACCTGTAGGGGCAGTACACAGGTGGTTTTTGACTATATTTTCAGGAATTAAACAAGTTTATTTAAATTTGTCAAAAATTTGGCAACAAACACACAACAGCACTTTTAAAGTTCATTTATAGAGATCAACAGCCAGAAAAAGATGATTTAAGGTTTGGTTACCCTTTAACCACAAATGGTGCTTTGCTACAAACTGCACTGAAATTACTATTCATTATACAATATGACAAACCTTCCACTGAAAATGACAGCAAACACTATATCACTGATCTAAGAAGCACTAAAACTAGCAAAAATTTCCTTAATCCAAATGCATTAATTCATGCAAAAAAAGAGCTGCAGTAGAAGGAGCTGCAGCTTTATTAACTGCAAAGCATAGATTGCATACTGCTGGAAGAAGTCCGTATGTTGGCTGTTTATTTCTGTTTTTTTTGTAAGCCAAGCGGACGACCGTAAGCTCAGCTAATATTTTATGCAAGATTACCGACATGATTTGTATGCAATTGCTCCCTTCTTAAAATTCCATGAGCACAGTCCTCCAACGCCGCCTGAGCAGCCATGCAATGCCCCGAACTCACACAGTTATCTGCAGTACTCGCAATTGAAAAAGAGTATATTATGAAAGCTAATGAGATGAAGAAAATCAACGATCTCTATCAAGCATTCTACACACATTTGGGTCAGATGATCAAGCTGAGTAAAGGAAAATGTCTGGAACCTTTTGGAAAATGACATAACAATGTTATAGAAACTCATATCTTGTTGTCTTTTAAAAAGAATTAGAATTGAAAGTATATTTCATTTTTAAAATAAACAAAGATATTAACTCTCTAACTATTCATATCATATTTGATACACACATTCTGAGACCCCTATCTCATTAGCACGATTCAAATTTTCTTTAAAAACCCATTGAACAATACGTGATCCATGTTTTATGTCCTGTAGTTATTCATCATTCCACTAGGGACAGTAGAACGGCTTTTTCTGCGTTTTACAAAGTGGCTCCTATGTAATCTAAGCACTATTGTTGGGAGATTTTTGCTAATTTTCTAAACTATATAGTAAGAATAACTCACGAGTTGTTATTCATTTATTATAATAACTACTTGCCATTTTGAAAGAATCTCAAATGTGTTGAAAATTAATTCTTTATAATACAGTTACACTATGCAAAAAATGGATATACCAAATTTGAGACAGTGGCTTCATAAGGTGCTTTTTACCTGAACATTCATGTCAATATTTTAATCTAACGTTTGGCAAAAAGTTACCAAATCATCTAGTGATGATATATACTTTCCATACTGGAATTTTTTTTTAGATTTCATAAAAGTGTTTTAAAACAACGTAATTCAAGAAAAAAAAAAAAAAAAAAAATGTTACACACACCTATATATATGTTTATAAAGACCCAAAGATTCCCAAAGAAACAACAAAACTGGTTAATATGACTTCTTCTTCTTCTTTCAATACTAGAGGAAATTTTATTTCTTGTGTAAAATGCATAAAAGACAAATATTAAAGGGGATCAAAACCCTCTCTGCTACTAACAAATATGTCAATGGCCTTGCATTTTTTTCTTAAAAAGTTAGAAAAAAATCTTACTTTGGACTCTTTAATCTTGACAGCGATGACCTGTTTCCTCTGGCGAATGATCTCCACCAGCTCATCGCACTCCTCCACCAACTTAGCTTCATGCATGGCTGTATTTACCTGCACAATAACAGAAACAGATTAAGAAAAATACATTCACAATAATAATAAAAAATAAATAAATAAAAATCCAGGGGCCATTCTTTTTTATTTGCATCGAGTCTCACTATTGTTTAGTTTAATTGAAACAACACAATGTGTTTACCTTTGAGCTTCCCCGTGAAGGAGATTTGCAAAGAGAATAATTCATAAGGGGTGTTTTAGACTTTTTTTCCCCATTTTATTATGCGTGGCACACCCGGAATATATGCCTTCAGCAACTAGATTGGGACACTTTAACACAAGCAGCAGAAACCAATTATTTCTCCATCTTTACCTGTGTCTCTGAAAACGTCTCAGCCAGAATTTTAACTCTCCAGCCTCAGCGTGCACAGTTTTTCATGCAAATCATACAAGAGCAGCAAGAATACCAAAATCCATCTGAAAAATGGGAGAATGTCTTTCCTTTAAAGACACATTAGGTTAAATGACTCATCAAGATTGACACACAGTGTTCTATTGTAAGTATTCAGGACGAACACAAACTAAGTTTAAATATGATGAATATCTATCAGTGCCGTCTGCCTCCTGTTTAGGTTCTAGATTGTTCTAGACCAGGGGTCAGCAACCTGCGGCTCCAGAACGACATGTGGCTCTTTTATCTCTCCATGGTGGCTCCTTGGCCAAATAAAATAAAATAAAATAAGTCAGAGAGACTGCTGACCCAGTCATGTTGACCGTCGAGTCAGCAGCTCCCTGCTAATGGCTGCCTAACCAAAACTACCCAAAGAAAAATCAAATAAAGCCAGCAAACTAAGACTACCAAGGTCCAACCCCTAACTAAAATAACAAAACCCAGAAGTAAGACTGCTGAGGAAAAAGAAAGGGAAAAAAAACAACAAAAAAAAAGAGAAGAAAAATCAAATAGCATTTTTTTAAAGTAAGGATTACTTAATTAGCATTTATTAAATTTAGATTAGTTAGATTTATAAATTGATGGCTGAGGTGCACATAGATGATAAACTATGTAGGTTTTTACATCCCTGTTGACATGAAGAAGCCTTGTAAACTTAACGCTATACCTCAAAAATGCACAAATTTTATATGCAAAGCAAAACTTTGGTAAAAAGTTTGAGTTAAAAGCACTTATTATCTTATGCTCCCCAGAGCTGCACTGAGATGATCCTATTTGGCACAGGTCATCTTTTATTTTGAAAAAAAGGAGGGAAAAAAGAGATCACATTTTAAGAGATTCTAGGTTCTTTTTATAGTTTTGCTTTTGTTTGTGCCAAAAAATAGACATAATTATTTATTATAAAAAAAAAAGAAGACATGAATACAAATCCAAAGTTCGTAAAGGCTAAAGTAAGACTATATGGCTCTTCTAGGTTTTGATCAATAGAAATAGAAAACTCTAGGGAAGTTTTCAGTGCTTGCTGATAAGAGTAAAATAATTGTTTTAATACTTCAAAGAAAAGTTGCTAGCTATGTCGTTTGCCATTTTTTTTTAAATACTATGCTAGCTTAAAACCTCCACAAACATTAGCTTGCTATGCTAGCAGCATGCTCAGACACAGCACAGAAAAGTGTAAATGGAAAGTTTCCTACCTAAAAATAAAAGCAATTCTGCTTTAATGTGCATACATGTTGCAAACATAGGGCAGTGGGTTATTCTAGAACGGTAATGAACAACAACTTATGTTGATGCTTTATTTCATAGCCTGTGAAATTAGTCCCGTGGGAACATATGGCTATGAGTGCTCTACTTTTAGAAGCTATTTACTGTTTTTCTTCTTGATGTTTAAATAGAAAATTGCAGATTAGCTTTATTGTTATTATTTTTTTTTAATCTATGCCTATAATAACTTTGATAGGAGAATATATTTAGATTCCTTCCGGTGCTCGGGGAAAAATAATTTAGGGTCTAGTGAACCCAAAAAGATGACATTACAGTGGATGGAACCTCACCATCAAACCATGAATAAAAAAAAAGAATTTGATTTTAAACAGTGTTAAGAGTTCACAAAGGCAGAATTCACCTTTTGGTCTACATCTTTGTTTTATTGTGAAATTGTAATGCATGAATCCTTTACTAAAGTGGAACAAAAAGAAAATACATTAAATATGAACATATTAGGAATGTAGGCGGGGTTAAAAGAAACATCTGCTGCCAAGGAAATCCAGAAGTTTACTTTTGCTGATTCTTCTAAGATTTACATTAGCATGTTTGTCACTCCCAGGGGACCAAAAAATGAAATGGTTGTTATCGAGATAAAACCAATAGAAAAGCAGGCATTTTAGAAAAAAAGTAATTTTTTTTTCATGAATTTGTTGCTTGCAGCTCTGAGAACGCTGGCTTGGGCAGAGCGGAAGAATAATCCGCAGCTGCTTGACCAGTAAGACCAGGTCTGCTGAACACCAAGGCTCCAACAAGAGTCCTCTCAATGGCTTCAAATAGAAAAACACATGTACACAAGTTCAGCTGTAAGACGAGACATAAAGGTGAACCCTGCAAATGTTACAGCTCTCTTTGTCCATTTTGACTTTTAACATTTCAGATTGTTTTGGGAAATGTCCGTTGATCCCAAAGGAAATGCAGTGGATAATGCTGGAATTTTATCTCAACATACTTTCTATCTGCTCCACACTTTACAATAAAAAGCTTGGAAATGAACACATTCAAAAGAGCACGCTTGTAAAGAGTATGGATTTAAAAACTGGACTCCACTGAGATGTTCTGCAGATCTTACAATCTGTACTGTAATGATAGGAGTGCTACCTGAAAGCTACCTGAAAACAAACCAACAAATAACCTACAGTTACTCTATAATAGTGAGATGCAGAACAACAAAGCACCTGACACTGGAAGACGTACAGAAAACATCAGACCTGTCCAGAAAAGACTCCCATGAGGGGAATGGAGAATATTCACTTCCCATCAAATACTGTCATGGAATTTATTCTTTAAGGGAAAAGCAATTCCAAACCCCTCTGTTGCTTTAACTGCTTCATTGGTTTCTGCTACAGTTGCTGTCACAATAAGCCATAGGAGGGAGCGTTCTGCAGGGTTCCGACTGCAGCAGGAGTGTTTCTGTGCCGGCAGGCCGCAGACTACAACAGAGAATGCAAAGCTCTGTGACAAGCCAGACTGCTGAAGAAAAACGTGTTAGTGCTTTGAAAGTAAACAGTCCTCATGTTCTCTTCAGACTCAATCTTTTTTAGATGACTCCAATTACGGATAATCACAACCAAAATGAATGCTTGATTTTAAGATCTGAAATGGTCATATCTTTTTAAGATTCCCCCTTTGTTTTTTGTGTCATATTAAAGGAGGTAATTCATTATGAGACAGTGTGACTCCTTGGACGCAAACTGACATATTTTATGATCATAGGTTTGTAATAAATCTGGAAAATCCCAACGTTCAGTTTGTGTGTAAATTACATCCGAGGTGCTGTACAGGTGTGCAGTCAGTGTTCTCCGTCCTCCTTATTCTCCACCTCAATAGTAACCTCCCCACATCCAAACTACATTATCCAGTTCATTTCATGCTGACTGATTCACCCTGTAGGTGAGCTGAAAACAAAGAGCCAAGATGGCCCAAATACGTTTACCACAATGAATTAAAATAAGCTTAAAGACACACCGATGAAAATGGTGTTGTTAACATGTTCTTGTGGCATTTTTCTCATGATGGAGGACACATAAAAAAAGCTTAAATTTGCATCTCTGATGCATCCACTTGCAGACAAATACGACTGTCCGCTCTAAACTATGTGGCCGAATGGTTCCATTATTGCTCGCCATGCTGGACTGGGGTATGAGGGGTTGTAAGCTTCTGGGAGAGCTTGTTAACAGATATCTCAGTTTTGGATGAAGGGAGATGGGAACAGTTACACCCACAACTCAGAGGTGAATTCATATTGAACTACTGCTACTTTGCACAAATTGTGTCCTAGAAAATTACTTTTTTTTTTTTTACTTTAGCTAAATACAACTGGGAATGCTTTCATAATAGATTAAAATATTATTGGAGTTGGATTTTAAGGTTAATGAACATTGATGAGCTCTGTTAGAACATTTCAAAAGGTAACATAGGACATTTTTTTGTGGTATTACCTTGACCCGTGTGAGCTGTTCCTCTGATGGATTAATTCCTGATCTTATCCATCCTCCCAAAGAGACCTTCTATATCTGCATATCTACTACCTCCAGCTCTGCCTCCTTAGGGTTAACATGATTTCATGTCCCTTTTTACCTCTCTGTTGTTCTGGATTGTTGATCCTAACTACTTAAAGTTCTTCACCTTCTTCACTTTCTTCACCTCTGTTCCTTCTAACTCCATTCCACCTGAGCTCCTCTCATTTACACACAGAAACTGTCTTGCTGTAGTGGATCTTAATTCCTCTCCTTTCCAGAGCAAACTTTAACCAAGATGTTCCTCCACCTGCTCCTAGTTCTCACTAAACATCATCTGCAAACATCACGATCCAGAGTTTCCTGTCTAACCACATCAACTAGTCTATCACCATCACAAAAGTGCAGATGATCCCTGATACAGTCCAACTTCCACCTAAAACTCATCTGTTACACTTACAACACATCTCAGAACTGTGTTACAGCTCTGATACATGTCCTGCACAACTCCAATGTAAATCTTTTGGTTTTACGTTAGATCCCTGTCCATACAACCCTCTCCCTTTACTTAGATCTATAACCAGCACTCAACATCCCTGGATTGTTTTTGATCTGCTAAATCTCACCAAATAACTACTGTAAAAACTAAGTTCATTTGTCAACCCATTAAAGCATGTTATAACACAGCAATTCACTTAAGCCTCATTTTTCACACCCAGTCTTACATTCTGTGCTGTCTCTGAAACAATGCAGGCTTAAAGCCCTTACCTGAGCTTGACCCAAACCACCAAACACTTAGCTTCAAGAAAAACCTTTTCTCAACTCTCCACTCTGAAGCCATCCATCCACCAAACAACCTCATTTTACTAGAACAAAACCTAATTTAGTCCTTTCGGTGATAGATGTGCGCATAAAAGCACTAAAACAACACAATTAATCCAACAAACAGATTATGATGGAATGTCAGTAATTAAACAAGATAAATGCTGCCATCCAGGATCAGGGAATTACAACTGCTCTGCCTGGTAATTACAGAAACTGTCCTCTCCTCTGTCCTCATCTCTCACCACAATAACAACCTCTCACCGCTGCAGACGCTCTTCATTATCCCCTGTGATGCCAGAACCCTTGAAAGCTCTTTTGCAGGTGCGCCGACTACACAGCACCTGTGAGGAATTGTCGCATAACACATATCTGCCTGTACTGCCGTGGAAAAGAAATAACTCTTATAAAGCAAAGAGATCCACGTATGTGTGGCACAATGCTCATAAAGAGAACATAGACATGTAACTACTAGCAATCTGTTTATGTCCATCCAAGCAATGGATTTTATTAAAGACACACTCTGGTGGAAATTTTATTTTTGGTGTTTTTAACACGTTCTACTGGAATTTTCTGGATGATGGAGGGCATATAGAAAACGAACACAAATAAATGATAAAGAAGATAAATATTTAACACACTGTTGTGCTACATTCACACCGACCTCGTAAACATGTGTTCTAGTGACCAATTCCAATGAAGAATCTCTGTCTGTATATATTTGGGCTTCTCTACTCAAAACCCTCACATTCCTACATGGCTATTCAGGTTTCTACAACTAGTTTTTCTACACATGGCCAGAATATGCATTGGAAGTTTAACCAGAAGAATTTGGGACGATCAGGGACTCTGAGTTGTCAGTGACATTTGGGTAGCTTCCTTTTCAATTCACTCAAGTGTCAACTCTTTGAAGCCTGGAATCTCTGCATCTATGTACCTGTCCGGCGATTAGAACCCTGGTTCTGGATCGTGTCTGTGAGAACTGTTTCTGAGAAAACTGTGGGCTGGAGTGGGAGACGTGTCAAAGGAGGAGCACTTGGAACTTCGGGACTGGTTTTCTGAGTCAAGCCATCTGTCGGCCTCAGCTCACTGGACTCTGTGGAGACCCCCTGCTCATACTGGAACTAACCATCCCTGAAAGACTTTGCTTCAACAGCCAGTAGCCCAGCTGTGTCCTGTCCGTTCAGAGCTGCAAAGAATCAGCTTGATGCCGCCCCTCTGTCTGAAGGGCTTGGGTCCTATTCCAGCCTGCCTCATCTTCTGCCTGTGTGTCATTTTGAAAACACCACATAAATAAGGTTTCATTTATTTGTTTTTATCATCAGTAGTGTTAAAAAAAAAAACATTTTTCTGGATCCTTTTGCTCCTCCATCACATACTTTAAATGTTTGAAATAAGTATAGGTTAAATCACAGATGATGTCCTCAAATGTTGTCACATTTTGCAGCAATTGAGGTGATTACTTGTGACCAATGCGGCCTAAAGGAATTACAAATCATTATTTAAAATGCTCATTCTGTTCAACTTTGTTGACACAAACATTTGAATGTTACCATTGAACAAGTGCATGTCAGTCTGCCCTGTTTATGTTGCTGCTAAATGAAGGCCTCTTTCAAAAAAAAAACACCAAGAAGTATTTGGTCACAATTCTAGATTTTAACTTAGTATAAAGTTTCCAGTATGTTTAATAAAAAATATTCCCAGGCTATTAACACAATTTTTTTCCTCCACTAAACTCTAAAGAGACTTGGATTGTTAGTGATTTGAGAATAAACTATTTTAGTATTACCACAAATTTGAATGTACATTTTCATTTTTGTTTTACGCCAACATGTATCGTGTTAACCTAAAAGCAATCAAAGACAAAGTAATATATTTAGGGTAATAGAATACTCTGAAATAATAATAAAATGTAGTATAATGTACCATAGCTTGAAAGCAATTTCCATAAGACTGTGTTTTCTAGTTTTACGCTAATTTAAATAAAAAAGTGACATTGACAAATGTGTAAATTAATTGATCACTTGATTAATTTTGTGATTTATGATTTCATTGTTGTTATTATGCTGTAATTTAAAAAAATCGTAATAATTTATCAAAACAAAGAGTTTCTTTGTGAATTTTAAGTAGTTTCCAAGTCATTTTAGTGCTGCATTTCCTGCATGGGACACGGACATTAAAACCCTGCAGAAAATATTATTTTAACCAAAAGAAACTACATACGTCCATTTCTGTGCTGTTTTGCTTTTACCTTCTAAAGGAAAATTGGATATATACGTTTTATATCGACAGTAACATCGTAAAAAATATGCAATAATATTAAAAAAAAAAAACTTTATCAACAACTTTAAGACAAAAATAAAAATATATTTTAGCAAATAAAACATATTTTGTTCCTGAATGGATATAAAGCTGATCAATACTGATTTTTGTTCTACTGTTACTAATAGGATGGAAAATGTGGACATTTGAGGTAGAACCAGCTGAACAAACTCAGACAGCACAGATGATTTTAATGGCCTAACCTGTGCGAAATGACTCCCAAACCAAAGCAAAAGCTGCTCCAGTTTCAGAACTACTGTTAACCTCCTGCTGACACCAGAACTTCCACATCTTAAATCAATTCTGTTGCCCATCAGCCTCCCTCGCCTTTTATTTCTCATCTTTTTTCTTTCCTTTTCCTGGGTTTGACCCTGAGTCTGTCTGCCTCTCCTTGGCTGCTCCAGTTTCTCCTGCAGCCTCTCTGTTTGGGTCTCACATAATGATGTCCTCAAACAGATGCGAGGATTGAGTCGTGCAGCTTGAGTCGTACAGATTCTGGAACGCTTCCAGAGGAGCTTTGATTCCCACGTGGCATCTGGGCTTGAGTCAGGAAACAACTGGATGTTTGTAACGGAGCGCAGGAAAATGAAACTGGTCGATGCCAATCAGGAATCGGATATTTTATGATATCAAACCTTGGGGGCAGGACTGTTATCATTACTGGAGCTGCAGATAATGACATATGGTTCGCATGGTTTACATGGTTTGGCCAATCACAAAATTCAACTGTAATATCTCATTTCAACCTGTAGGGGGCAGCACACAGACGGTTTTTGACTATATTTTGAAGAATTAAACACTTTTATCTCAATTTGTCAAAAATTTGGCTATGACCAACAGAAAGCACGTTTTAAGCCCATTTACAGATGTCAACTGCCAAAAAAAATTAATTTAGGGTTTGGTTACCCTTTAAGATTATTTACAGGATTTGATCATTTGGTTGCAAGAACTACTTTTAAATGCTTGCACTGATGAAATGCAGGAAAGTAATTTTGTGGGTTTTTATTTGGTCACCTTTGATGGATTTCCTCTAAACTGAGCTGATTCATACCATGCTACCACATTCTAATTACAACTACATAAAGAAAAAAGCTTTTGAAGAGACTATTCATTATAAAATGTTGCTAGTGTTGTGTCTTGAAAAGCAAATAAATATATAATATTTAGTTTTGCCTTTCTGAGACACTATTTTGCCAAAAGTGCCCTTGAGCATGAGGTCAATATATATATATATATATATATATATATATATACTGTATAAAAGTTTGCCTTAAAGAGCAAACACACTGCTTGACCATCCATGAAATTATCATAAAATATTCTATTGATTAAGCTCTATATCACATAAAAACTATGAAGACGCTTTTTATGAGTTTCTGGTAGGATAATGAACGAAAGGTGACTGTAGCAGCAAACATTTCACAGGAAGCCATCAGAGCATTAAAGCAGCTGTGCCATTATTGGCTGTAGGTGGAACAGCAAATGAGTCTAATTACCAACAGACTGGATTTTCCAAACGCTGAGGTAATAAGGCAACAAGGCCAAATGAGAGAGACTTGATGTAGAACATTGAGCAGCTCTGCATCCCCCTCCACACATGACTCAGTCAGCATGTAGTAGGATTAGCTTTACGCACAGAAAGGTCTACATTAGTTACATTAATACATGTCTTAATGTACATTTTACATACAGTACATGTTTTACTTTTTTTTGTTCAGTAAACTGTTAAATAAATGTGGCTTCCTATTGTTCTGTCAAGGGTACACATAATGTATTTTCAGCACTGTAAAGCACACTTAAAAACCTTGATTGAAGAAAAAAAAAAACATGACAGAGCGTCTTGAATAAAGAGTCTGCTACTGATGATGAAGCGGATTATCCGTGATCCATTACACCCCTAGTTACAATCATTATTATTATTATTGACAAAGATGAAAACAGTTATGATTATTAATTAATACGTATAATTATTCTATTGATTGGAAAATTATATATATTTTTTAAGCGTCATAAGATCAGAGTTCAGAATGAGAGGCAACAAGTGCGGTAATATCTGTGTTAGTTTGTGGTAATAGCAAGTCTTGACATTGCTAAATTTGGTTTGACGTAGAACATCAAAAATCTGAAAACATGTTTATTAGCTCAATACATACAAAAAATGTTCTAGTTGCTATGGACCTATCAGAATGGAAGGTTTATCAAATCAAAATGTAACTTATCAGCTGTCGTGGTTTTTACATCTGCAGACACACAGCGATGATCTGCAGAAAACACTTCACTGCTGCTGGTTTGAGGCTCTTTCCTTTAAAATTGGTTTTGTTGAAGAAGCTTCACTGAGTGTCTCCACCATTATTTTAAAAACCACACAGATGGATGTGAGCTTGATGAAAAAGCTTTCAAATGTCTATCATTATGAAGCACCCCAATCTGACAACACATTTTGAAATTTACAAGCATAGCTTCCTGATCAGAGGCTATAAACTCATCGGTACAGTAAGTCTTCCAAAACCAGCACATTCTCAATCTCATGTCGTCACACACTGACGTTTGGTTAAAGACCCCTGCTGGGTCACTTTTTGACATTTTGGATGTCCCTAACTCATCATTTTTTACGTACTGCCTGTTTGTTAAATCAAGGGTCCACAACCCTTGGGACGCGGTATTGGACGTGGTACGGGACACGAACTGGTACCGGCTTGGTACCAGTGCACTCCGGATCCCATTTCTGGACTAGGTCCAGTTCGTGGCCCGGAAGTTGGGACCCATGATTTAATAGGTACACCCAGCAGCACGTCAAAAAACGACGAGTTTGGGACATCCTAAACATTGATTTTTGATGCTGAGGGGAGATGAGAATGTATTGCCCAAACTAGATAAATAAAGCATTCCTATAGGTAAAAAGCCATACTTCTGAGGGAGCTAACGCAGGATAAGATTCCTATTGTGTTTGATCATTACAGTAGTGTCAATGCAGTCAGATCTGAGTGGGGAGGCGAATAATCCAGGTCATGTTCTACGCTCTTCCATTTTTTTTTTTTTTTTTCACATTATAGTCTCACTCCACTCACCCATCTCCCACTTCCTCATTCCCTTTTTCTGTTATCTGTCATTCTCTCTCATTTTGGAGTCTTCTTTGGACTAGATGAATAAATGAAATAGAATCACGGCAAGTCACGCAAACATTTAGAGTATGACCCTTTGAACCCTTTTCCCCGCTCTCTTATGTGTTTCTTTCTTTCTATCCTCCATATCTTCCTCTTTTGTCCACTCCTTCCACACTTCCTTCCCTTGTCCCTCTCTTGCTTGTAAAAAGCTGCTGTGCATTCATGTGAGCTCGCCCAAAAACACTCCAGTGTCTCATCCCCTGCTGTCAATAATTCACACGTTGGTTTTTTGGACCACGAGGTCACATCAGACATTAGCTCTGAGTACAACCACGATGACTAAAAAATTACATCTATTTTTTTTATTATTCCCCGCAGCATCAGTGGTACAGATTCTTGTCCCTGCTGTTGTTCCTCATGATTATTTCATCCGGAAACTATGAGGTTGTGGTGTTTTTGGTGGCAAACACGCTGCAATAAAAAGACAAAAACCAAATCCCTATAATGAATGGTTTGTTTGGACTTAATGAATCATGCAAACATTTTATCTTGATAGTGTGTGAGGATAAGTGAGCTGCTGCTCACAGAACCCAGAGGGAAGAAAACTAGAGGCCGGTAATAAGAAATTCAAAAAGTTTGCATCAAAAAAAGGTAAAAATATTTGTTCTGTGGTCCTATAATGTGGATCTTTTAAAGGCTTTTAATATTAAGCATGAAGCATCTTCAAGTATGTGATTTCAGTAAGTGAATGTGACCAACTAAACTTTAAGCTAAAATGTTTTCAAGCAAATCAAAAGATCATTAAATGGATTATAAATGGATTATAGATCAGGAAAAAGGATTTAGGGATAAAATTATTGCTGTGAGACAAATTAGCCTCATTTCCACTGAGCGATACAGTAACGTACGGTCCAGTCGGGTATTTAGAGCGTTTTCATTATAGAATGGACCTATTAAGCTGGACCGAACCATCCCATTTTTGGATCCCTGTTGCTTGTAGTTCCATAGAAAAATGGAACAGACAGGCTACTAGAAGCTACTGTTGAAACCTGTTGATTGGCGGAAGGTCAATATAACAAAAAGTGCCAAGAAAGAATCTGTTTTCATCTTCAACCTTAAATGTTTTGTATATACAAAGTACAAAAAGCAGATAAAATGATCTGCTGGATGAACTTCATTGTTGTTGTTAGCTTCACCAACACATGCACCATGACAGTCCAACTTTGAGCGGAAAAGCTCACCTGAATTTCCTGGACTATTCTAAACCAGACTAACTGAATAATCCTTAATATATTGCTCCCTTACCTACTGTTATGGAGTTTGGGGTATGATTATTTTTCATTACATCCATTACACATATTTCTCCACAGAACTCAGCAGAGGGAAGTTGGTTTTGATAAACCAGGCCCTGGCAGTCAATTCATCTGCTGTAGCTCTCATGGGTTTAGATTAATACTGACACGCCAACATTTATTTTATTTTTATCATCGCTATTATTCACATGACTTCTGGGGTTCTTTTTATCTATTCTCACTTACTTCACTTCTTCTCTATTCTTTATTATGTATTATATTTAGTTCTCTGTGCTTCTGTTTGGTGCAGTGTTATTCACATGTTGTTCCTCTTTCTCATTGACACAACCCTGTATTTTAGCCGGGCTGGCGACCAGGACAGGGAGACCCAGGCTCGGGCCTACATAGTTAGGCAGCAGCATGAAGGGTCTTGGTTTTAATGAGTTTCTCAATTCTGAGATAAAAACTGTTGACAGGAGACAATGATGGTATTTTCAGAATATATAGTAAAATATAATAAAACATAACGATCTAGATTCCTTTGTATGTCTCTGTGCGGGCCTGCCATGGACTAACAAACTGACCAGGGTGAACCCCGCCTTCCCCCAACAGTAGCTGGATAGGCTCCAGCAACCCCCAAAACACAAATAAGCAAATAATGGTAAATATTCTGCATTTAGAGTAGTCGTAACAGATATTAAGAAATATATCCCATTTTCTATTTATCCCCAGAACTGGAAGTCATAAATCCACAGCAACACGAAAAGCCTCGAACACAATCAGGCTAAAAAAAACAACTTTTCCATTTAAGTCTATATAGAGACGCTTTTAATGTAAACACCTACCTCAACCTGCTGGCAGATCTGAATGAGTTTGGCCATTTGGTTCTCCAGTTCGCTGTTCCTCTTCACCAGGTTGGTCAGGTTGTTCTCCAGGGTTTGCTGTTAGAACGGAAAAGATGTAGAACAAGTGAGGAGACATTACCTTCAAACTGAACATTTTGTTTGAACTGTTCAAGTTCAAAATTTACTTTTGGTTTGTTTTAAGTCCTTTTTAAATTACTTCTTCTCAACATAAAATGAAATACAAAAGTTAAATGAAATATTTGAGTAAAAGGCTAAAGTGTTTGAGGAATTGTGTTGTCAAAAGAGAATCTCCCACAACCAATAAAGAACTCATCTGCAGCAAAGACTTATAGCATGCACGTGTATCACTCATGCAGAACTGATTCATGAAACATGTTGAGCTAAAGAAACCAAAAGCAATAGTTAGTAAGTGACTAACAAATTGGGTGTTTTTTGTTGCATATACTCTGATGTCAAAAGCAAAAATCATCTCAGCAACACAGATGAAAAAATAGGAAATCAAGAAAAACTAGTTTGTTTTTTTTTAGCAATACCAGCTATAATGCTAGTGTGACTCCTATAAGCTGAATGTGGTCGCTAAAGATGCCAGAGTTGACAATGCTGAAACTGAAAGCTAGCTAAAATATTAGCCAAATGCCAGTTTAGCCAAAAAAAGAAACAAACTAGAAAATGTCTAATATTGCTTAAACATCTAACATAATGCTAACAGATTAACTAAACTCCAAATTTGCCTAAAGAATATGTAAAATTGCCATTTTTTCCAAAACAGCTCACATAATGCTAACATAACTCTAAATTTACAACTCTAAATTTGCCCAAAGAACTTGAAATATTTCTATTTTTCCCAAAGCAGCTAGCATAGTGCTAACATATTAGCTAAACTCCAAATTTGCTAAATTAGCCAGAAAAAGCATAGAAAAAACAATCTAAATGCCAAATTACCCTAAAAAAAAATCTATTAGTTGCTGAACATTTTAAAGTTTGAATGGTGTCTCTACCTGAAAGTATGTAGAAGTTCACAAGTTTCAAAGAACACAAAGTTTTTGAAGGATTTCCGCAATTTCTCATTCATTTCCTATGGGAGATATTTTGCTCAACATTTCAAACATCATAAAGTTTAAGAATACCAAAAGTACAAGCAGTAATATCCTGAACGAGCTGAATGTTCTGATACCAAGACTGCAAAAATTGCTGAAAATGTGATTGAGTTTTTATGTGTTAAAAATGTACGGAAAGAAACAGGAGAATCCCTATAGTGTGAATTCTTACTTAGCTTCACACAATCAAAAAAAAAAAAAAAACACCTTCCTGTTATTTTTCCCTTTACTTATCCTTAATGGCTGCATATCTAAGTAAATATATATGTTTAGATGTTTAATCTAGTTTTCTGTTGAATGAGTAAGATTTGATGTCCCACTTGCCCTTCAATTTTTGAGTCAATATTAGTATTATTTTTGACAAAGGTTAAGAAACCATAAATATAATATAGGCTTTTTTAAGCATTGCAAAAAAGCAATTTTGTTATAGAAATCTTGAGCCCCCATTTGTTATGCATCGTGAATTTCATCTGATCTGGGCCGTCAGTACCCTGACCTTAACCGAAATATGCTTGTTGATTATGATTATGATTATGTTTTTCTGCTATGGATAGAAGAAAATGTTATTCTTTGGAAATTAATAAGTAATAATTTATTACTAATCAAACTATTTGAAATATGTACTTTTGATCCTTTCTTTTGTAATGGCCGTCCTCTCTGCTGGTCTCCTCTGCCCCCTCATAACCCCAAGATAAAATATTCTAGTCTGAACTTTAGGTTTCCACCAGCGGTTCAGGTTTGAAGGCTAACCTTATACACATAGCTTAGAAAAAATAAAGGAAATATTCTTTTAGTTATTTGTGATCTGCTGTACGTTCCCAAAGAAACACAATCTGATTGAAAACTTTTTCCGAATTGAACTTCCGTTAACAGCATGGTTGAAATAAAGTTCCAGTTTGATCATAACAGAAAAAATGATCATGTCCAGTTGAATAAAAAACTCTCCAGCGTCCTATACCGCCATTTCACCTGATGAATCATTAAATACAGTATGAGGCTTTAAAAACACCCTAAAACAAATCAATTTACACATTCAGAAGCAGAGCTGGTCATTTCAACTGCAAAAGTGCAATGAAAAGGCAAGGCAATCTTCCAAACGTCAGCGATGGTTTATGGATGCAGAAGTGAGAACTAACGCAATAATGAAATGTATTAAAAGCTTCTATTCTGAAGCTAAAACTGCACCAAAGTCATATGTGGCAAAAAGCCTATAAATGAGGGAGGATTTTGTTCATTTTTTGTGTTTTAAAACTCAACATTTTCTTGCAAAAATCAACATTTAATTGTCTCAAAAGGAATTCTGAAACCAGCAGGAACAAAACCCAACATATCTTTGTCATGTATGCATTGAACAGCTGAAACAACCCATTTGTTATTCAGCTCTACTCAATATTTTTACATTTTTTAGCAGCTTCAAAGGGCTCCAAAGCTCCTCAGTGTGCTTCAACCTCCTAACCTTTGATACCAGGCTAACACTGTGATCATTGTTCGAATAAAAACAACTTCCTTTGCCAATTTTCATGAGCAAACACTCCATTACGGCCCCCTTGACCATGACTATTTATCAGATGCAAAACAAAAGACAGGGGCGCACGTGAATACATTTACCTCAAAGGCGTACAAAGGATGAAGAATGGGCTGCCATTGAGCTGTGGCAAATCAAAAACAACATTTGCAGCTTCAGAGAGAAGATCAGAACAAAGCAGCGGAGGTTTGGAGTGTCCTCCCCTCATGGAAGTGAATAGGAAGTAGGCGGGACCAGCACCTGGCCAAAAGGTCGGCTGCCCGACAGCATCCTCATCCATCAGCATCCTCTGCTGTCCGTTTGACTTTGTAGCCACTTAATTACTTATCTCTCTATTCCTGCAGCTCCTCCCTATTCGTCCAAGTGTCCACATGCCCTGTCAGTCTTCATCCCGGCGGTGGGAAGAGAGGAGCGGAAAGGAGCTCGTTGGGGGGGGGGGGGTGTTCAGGGGGTTTGGCAAAAAAGGCAGCCGGGGAACTCACCGCAGCGCTTGTCTTTGAAGCCTCCATTACCGCATCTGACACTCTGCCCGGGCTCACCTGATAAGCCTACAACACACACATACACCTACGTAAGTGCTCACAGAAATACACACAGACAAGCCTGATCACACACCGTCTGTCTGCTACCGTACTGCACAGCACCTACGGGAACGGGGGGAGGGGGGCAAGGTATTCATCCCTGCTGGTCTGGACTGGTGACTGCGTTTCTCGTACATACGGTTGAGCTCGCGGAATCTGTTGACGGTTGTTTACCGTAAACTAGAGGCGGTGGCTGCCTCTAGAGACCGAGTCTAGCTGTTGTGTCTGTGTGCGTTTGAGTCAGTCAGAAGTGCAGAATCAGAGTGTGGGTGCAGATGGGTCATTAATGAACAACCTGGAGACCGAAATGATTAATACATCAGAACCCATACCCCCCAACACACACACACACTCCGGAGACCACAATGGATTATGCCCTGTCCTTCGCATGCATCCAAGAAGAAGTTTGTGAAGACTCGTGACAGTTTCAGCCCCTTAACAACATTACAGATGCGTGTTAACGTGTTAATTAATACACTGGGAGTGGAATAAGGAAGCAAGCCCTCAGTGGGCTCAAGGATCCCATAGCATTTAAGTTGACAGACTAAAACAAGTTAGAATGAAGTGTATTTTAAGTTAAAAAAATGTATATAATACAAATTTAAAGCAAAGAAGGATACATTTGTAGCATTTAGACATTAAGACTTATTCAAAAAGATATAAAGAATATAAAAAAAATCAGAAGTCAATGTTTAATAATAATACTTAATAATACTTTTTTGACATATTTAAATGTTGTCACAGTTAGTTTTAATACAACAATTAATACCAAAAATAATGAAAGTTTAATTTCAAAATTGCAGTTTAATTTGGTGGGATAGCATATTGAGCATTCCTTTCTCTCAGTTTTTGCAGACTTGTCTCCAAACATGTACATGTAATCAGAATACACGTTTTGTTTATGTTAAAAGTTCAAAATGTGTGAGTTAATGCTTTTAAGTACCTTTTTTTTTCAAAAATATAATTTTAACTTTTCAAAAAAGTAATTTTAGGCTTTTATCTTCTTTTTTATTGTTTTTTTACTTGTTACTGATCTGAAAAATGATCCGAACCATGACTTTAAAGCCGTGACACGTTTTGTGATCCGTTACACCCCTACTAAAAACAAAATAATTTGTAGTACATTAATACATTTTTGTTATGTGAACCCTGAAAACATTTAAATTTATTTTGTAGACTTACTGCTTTGTTTTTTAATGGAATTTAAGAAACAGTATAGTATCTATTTCATAAACTTTTGAAACTTGAAAGCTTTTGCTTTAATTTTCAGCTTAGTTCATTTATATATAGACTTGGTTATTGAAAAACTAGCTGCATAATTTCGATTGGATCTGTTATTCTTAGTGTGATAGGAAATACATTTTAAATTTAAACAACCTGCTGATGAGTTTACATTTCATTTTTGAGCCACAAAGTGTTCAAATATAGTTATTTGGTTTATATCGTGATAAA
Source organism: Oryzias javanicus (assembly GCA_003999625.1). Taxonomy (NCBI): domain Eukaryota; kingdom Metazoa; phylum Chordata; class Actinopteri; order Beloniformes; family Adrianichthyidae; genus Oryzias; species Oryzias javanicus. Next base: position 18,492,469 of record CM012446.1, on the reverse strand, counting down.
TGTTGTTATCGCGCAATATGTAAAAAGCTACATCGTGATATAAAAAATCTCATATCGCCCAGCCCTACTCTCAATAGCCCGAAAACACTCATAACCCTCGTGCTTTCCTTGGTATGTTGATGTTGAGAGTGGGGTCATCTGGACCCCACAAGAAAGTGTGCTGAAACTTTTTTTTCAATGATTTTTGATTTTTAATGTCTGTGGCAGACATGAAATTCTGTCCACATTCGTCCACATTTGACATGGGATGAATAACACGTCAATGTAAGGCTTGGGTCATCTGGACCCCATAAGGTAGCACAAGGGATAAAAATGTGCGTGACGACACACAAACAGGAGAGTTTTGAAAGCGCGTTTACTTTGGCTTTTTGTCAGAAGTTGTCAATTGAACGTGTGTTGCCATTCTCCATCGCTTCGGTTTTTAAATCTAAAATCCGTGATTCCTCCAACCTTCCACCATTTGAAATATAGTTTTATAACATCTAGCTAAAAAGTTAAAACTAAGAAAACAGAAACTTTGGTTTTTGCTCTAGAAAACAGAAGAATTACATCATTCGTGGTTTGCAAAATCTTTAGAACAGTTGAGCCTCAGAAACCTTGAGATCCTAGTTGTTAAATTGATGTCCTTCGGTACAAAACTGCTAAGTTAAAAAAAAAAAATGTAAGAAAAAATTTGTAACTAAAAAAATATTAGATAAAAAAAAACATTTTATTTAATTTATCAAATGGCTTTCACAGCCGCTGCAGATGGTCAAAACTGCTGCTTCAAAGCTTTTATCTGCGATTAGAGGACGGGCTCTCAATACTCCTTTTCTGTCTTCTTTACACTAACCTTCAGCCAAATTTCACTGCAATTTCTTTTCATTTTTCGTGCAAGTTTGAAGAGAACAACATGGCAAGAAACTTCACAGTAAATATGTCACCTCCGACCCCCACACTGCATCACAGGCTGAGTACAGAAAGAAGACACAGACTTCAGAAGGAACAAGAGGATTTCTCTCCAAAATGACTTATTCAAACAAAACCCTGAAGATGGACTTCACAAGAACTTCACTGGTAAACAAAGCAACGAAGAAAACAGGCAAAAATCGAAGTCAAATACAAAAAACAAAAGCTAGATAACAACAAAAACTAAAAAAAAAAAACAAACAAGAAAGATAAAAGTAACAGATAAAACTTCTGTTTACTAAAGAAAGATCTTTCATTCCAGATCACTGCTCTGCATTCATGGATTGCCCCCCCACTGTCTCTGAGCTGGTTTGAACTCTCTTAACTCTTTTCTTTTGGGACAAGCTCTTTTAAATGTTATTTCTCTACTACAGTCTTTTAACTAACATTTACTGTGTGACAAAGCGTTAATAGCATGGTAAAGTTAGGCAGCCGTGGGTTGCAAGAGAAGGTCAATGAGTAATGGAGTGGACCCAGCATCACGTACACTGCTGGGTTCACTGGTTTGAACCAGCACTTAGTGGGAAATGAGCAAACTTCTTTGTTTTGCTATTCAATTCAGTTGTAGCCTTCGTGGAGGGAGTTGAAGATTTGACAGAGAATAGTGAAAGTTGAAATCTTGCCTAAGCTCCTAAAGTTGAAGTTTTCCGTTCTTAAGGTTTTTTTTTTTTTTTTTAAATCAGATGGACATGATGTTACATTAGCGTTCGCTGTTACTGATGTAACAAAAACATGGATTGTTAGGACAGTAACCTGTCCAAACACAGCGCTAAAATACATCAGATTCTAGCGGAGAGGTGTGCAGCGCCTGACCGCCCAAGTGAGACGTCTAGCGGTGTTATTGATCTAACAGGTGTGTATGCTAGCGGTACACACGTGGAGCATGTGACTAAAGTGTTGATTATCAAAGAAAAGTGCAAAAAATTAGAATAAAAGGAAGGGTAATTCATATGGACATCACGACTGCAAAAACCAATAATCGTATAATATTAACAGGCTCAACATTAATAATTTGCCTCAATAATAATAATAAAATATCTTATTTAAAATGAATAAAAATGCAGCATTATAAATTTTTATTTCCACAGTTATTTTTAGAGTTTGATATACTCTTCATTTTGGTTCAAAACTGGAGCTTTGTTTATTTGTTAGCTTAAAATTTATATAATTATTTCAAAGCCACATTATTATTTATTGATAATTTTATTTTAATGTTGTAAATGGCATTAAATGAACATACTGTGCTTTAAATTGTTCTAAGAGAGGGTTTTGAAGAAAATAAAAAGATATATTTGTTTTAAAAATAGTTATATATCACATATTACCTCGGTAATATATTGATTATTGCAATATTTGCCATATCGAGATACTATAGTGAGTCATGTTTTGTGAATTGCAAAGTATCGTGAATTATCCTGAGATTCCCATTCCTTACCGGAACCCTCTATCTTTCCTAAACCATACCCAACAGTCTTCAGAGTTCTTCAAAAGAAATTGTTAGGTGTTGTTGGACAGTGTTCTTTTTACATGTTACAAATAAGAGTTAGCGTCAGGCTTCAGGATCGCTGTGGTGTCTCGGTTCACCAAATAAACCTGGCACCCACTGACTTTTGTGAGTCCCTATTGGTCAAAATTCTTTTTGGCTTAGCCGGCAACATGCATTTAACGGCCGTGTGGATCAAATGGATCGTAGTGTGTCAGCCTCTTTGTCGCAAATGCATTCCCCTTTTATGATCAAAACTGTAACCTCTTATCCTGGTGTCTATAGTCTGAGCCTTGTTGCTTTAAAACCGTCAGTGGGCATTCAGTGCGTTGATGCTTAACAACTGGTTCTCCTGCTGGTTATTTACATCATTTGATCAAAACAATCATGGTTGAAAAATACAATTTTTGACAAGAAATTTGAAATGGAGAAGTTTCAAGCAGCACAATTTTTAAGGCTCAGATATTGAAATGTAAGACTTTTTAAAATGTTATTTTCAAATAAACAATTTTAAAGCTTTTAAGATTTTTTAAGACCCTGCGGCACATTTAGACAGGTTTATGACTTTATGAGAAGTGGCCTGTTGAACGCACGTTGACAACCCACCACTAGAGCTGCCAGACACGAGGCCTAAAGTTAGACCAAAAATGAACAGCTCCTGCTGAATTGTGTCGACATTCATGTGACCTCAGTCTAGTTTGAGAGACTAATGATAGGAAAGAGTGGAAGAAAACCTTCAGAGATATCCAACCCCACCTAGAGACTTTCAGCAGAGACAACAAACAGGAAAATAAAGAATGCAGGAGGCTGCAGCCGATTGTTGGATGTATCAGGGAAGGCATTGGGTGATATCACTCCTTCACTGATTCAGCTGGAGACATACCATGTGGTGACACTGAATATAGAGAGGGCTACAGAGACTGAGGGCTCTGATGAGATGGAAATAGGTCGGCGTCCCATGCTGAGATGAGGAGCATGTGAGAGTAGCAGCCCACTGGCTGAACACAGTAGCTTCGATTTCCTCCAGACTCCCCTGCTTTTTCTTTTTTTTTTCTTCTCCATGATGAGATATTTTTCAGTCACTTCCTGGCTTTCTCCCCCTTCATCTCCCTCGTTCCGTGCCTCGCCGCCTCAGTCCCTATTCTGTCTGTTTGGTGTGTTCCAGCACAGATTTGACTGCAGCTGCTGACAGCCCATCAACTCAACTTAGATTACACCCCCTCAACGTGACATCATTATGTTGGGGAGGCTTCTTCTGTCTCATATCCCTCACATATGATCCATTTGTCCAACGGCAAATCAGCATTTATACGTCACAGAAGAAAGGCGACCGACGCCTTTTCCACGCCAGACATGCAGTCGCAAAGGGCGCATGTTTACCAAGCAAGGCAATAGTGCCATTACAAAAACCGAGTGACAGAAATGAGTCGCCCGAGGCGACGCATCCAATTTCAAAGCTTTTTCTTTCACCTAATTTTCTTTTGTCCCCCCATCAACAAGAGAAACAACTCAGACGAAAGTGCGAGAAAACAAGAGGGATTTCACTTGAGAAGGAGTTGAAGAAGGTCATTTTACACCAAGAAGTTTTGTGTGTGAGTAACTTCAGCCTTCTGGGAAAATACAAGTGTTTGTCTAAGGATAATATTCCACAGGCAGACTGATACTTAGGAGATTTAGGAAAGCCAAGCTTGATTACTAACAGGAAGAATCAGTACCTAATTATTACAATCATGGTCATCAGATTTTCAGCTCAACTCATCAACCCGCGTCACATATTGACACATTTGGTGAACCTAACTTGCTGTTTTTCACTGTGCTGTCTGCTCCAATTAAATGACTTCAGTAAAGTTAGACTTCCGCCTCCATAATACTAATAATTTTTTAAAAAGAAAAAAATCTTCATATAGTCTGAAAGCAGTGGTTGATGCATTTCTTTCACTCAAAATATCCTACATTTCTATTTGTGAATAAAACATAAATAACAGTTAAATTCATTTCTTGGACGAAAACAAAAATTCATCCATAGAGATAAACTTTACATGTTCATGTTAAGTATACTTGGATTGTACTTAGAATTATACTACAAGTCTAAATAGTTTGGTGCACCCTTATATATGACATACATTTGAAAATAGACAATTCATTGATGGAGCACCTTATAATATCCAGTGTGCTCTGTAGTGCAGACAATATGACGGCCATGACATTTTCAGTGTTCCTGAGTAGATCTGCATGACATGTTATGGGTTTTAGAAACTGAGACGTGAGACTTTTCAGCTGCATGGGGTCGAGCTAGCACTGATGGCTCTAAAAGCATCTGGAAAGTAGTGATAAACGTGAGCCAGAAGATTGGCGCTTCCATTTTTATATTCTTGCAGGGGAAAATCCGTAAAAAGGAGAAGCGCAAACTTACAGACCACTGCTTTATAAATCCCTTAGCTTTTTTTTTCCTGTCACGCCTTAAAAAGCTATCCTAAATGGACACAAATCCAATAATAATTCAAGGTTTTAGCTTTGCGTGGGGATTAGCATCAAGAAGGATCTCTTTGGGTTTGAAAGGGAAAACGGAATTGTCATGATTGTTGAGCAGGAGCGAGGAGCTCTGACACAAGCTGGCATTTGAAATTGTTTAGAAGACTCTTTGATATGCATGCGACTCTGTATGCTTTCAGCATTGGGAACAATCTGTTTTGGGTCAGTAACATCACAAGATTTCCAAGAACAATTAGAATATGCAGAGAGAACAAATAGAAAAACAGAAAATTAGGAGTTGGATCCCTGTGGCCTGAACCTTTTGTCTCTTTGTTGGACCATTTCCTAACAGATAGGGATGGATGAGTGAGCACAAAAGATCCATGTTTCATCTGATTTGAATTGCTTTGATTTTCCGAGCCACTCAATTTCACGGATTAATACTGAGAGAGAAAAATAACAAATGAGAAGCATGGCTGGGCCTCTGAGGGATCAATATTTTTGCTTTAAGTGAAAGAAACAATTTTACAGAATGTTTCAGAAAGATTCATGCTGACCTTGAAATACTTAAAAAAAAGTATCGAGAATGAAACTAGTAAGAGTGTTAAAGTTAATGACACTATTTATTCAAAGTTGATGTTTGATTCAACTTTTTGTCCTAAAAACAGCTTTGTGTACAAAATATCCTAAATATGTATTCACAAACATGCTTTTAAAGTTTTTTTTTTTTGTCTTTTTAATCTTTTTTGTTCTTCTTCTACTTTAAAAATACGATCCATGGTGTGAACATAGCATCACACTAACACCTACACTAACTAAAGGATCTTTTGAAGACTATATAGATGGATATTATGTGTCAGCCGTTAATATTCTTTGCCATATTTTTTCTTACCAGCAGACTTCATGTCTGCAGCAAAGCAGCTGCTGTGTCATCAGGGGGTGATGAAGTCCCTTCGACCACGGCCAACAGCGTGCTTAAGAAACTCAAAGTCATCGTGTTGAGTTCAAATTTCCTTAAACTCCATGGAAAGAACAGCTGCTGAGGTTTGAGTGTCTTGACTGAACTGAGAAGCCAGGTTTTTGAAAGAGACAACCTTCAGTGAGAACACAAGCCCAGCCTTAATGCTTCAATAACTGTCTTTGAGAAAAGGGAGGCTATTGGTTGAACATTAACTACAATGTCACATTTAGTCAATCAAAAGCAATGACAGACTACTGTTTTCATACACAATCAAATGACTAGACTGCAGATAATGACTGTCTCAAGTGACGTATAAAATCCTGCAGCTGGTTATTAATCTTTTTTATTTGGTTTATCAAAATAAAGGCATGGAGTATGAAACCCAGTCGTGAATTTATTAAACTTTGCACGAGTTTGGACAACTAACCAAGTGTAAAAGGGAATAAAAAAAAATGACCTCTACTTACATTAAGATATGGCCTCAACTCATTAGTAAGCTATTTGTTATGCAGTATTAGGCACAGAGCTGAGCCCCGAACCAGAGGGCTGCTGCTGCTGCTGCTGCTGCTGCTGGATGACATGCTGTGAGTGTTTGGCTGCTCTGATGAAAAGTCCTAATTAAGTGTCGATCAGCCAAAAGGAAAAAAAAGACATATAGAATTTAAAATGGAAGGAAGAAAACTAAGTAAAAAAGGACAAAAAGAGGTTACAAAATAAGTTTTTTGGGAAGATTTCTTTGGGTCCATCTGTCACAAACAGGCAGACAGCTGGTTCCACGTGCAACAGGTTTATTAGTTAAGACAGGAAATAAGTACAGCTAAAAGTCCACAAAGCTAAATCAGAGTCAGACAGGTGAGGTCCAGGTGAGGGTCAGGGCAGGCGGCAGTCAATCAGAGATAAAGCAGGGTCAGAAAACAGGAGATTAAGTCCAGATATAAATGTTTGGTATTGCAGGTGAGTGGCACAAACAATGCATTGCTCAGAGTTTCTGGGAGATGTAGTGAGTTCAGTACTCTGGAAGTAGCTTTTGCCAGTGATCAGAGGGGGAGACAGACCTCTGACTCCTGACACCACCTGTGCTGCTCTCTTTCTGTGTGATGCGGTGGACTGTTTACAGGTACTGATTATTCCTTGGTAGAAGGACTAAAATGTGCATTGTTGTGTTTACAGATGTTGAAGGGATTTTTTTTTAAAGTAATTGCTGCTCTGTCAAAATGTTTGATTGGGTTTTGTGAGTACGCCAACACAGCTAACATGTAGGAATGTCGGAGGGTTGGAAGTTACAGGTATTCTAAATAATGTATGATACAAACAAGTTTTACAATTACTGCGATAAAGTCTGACTGATTATTTTGTCTCGATTAATGTACCTCACAAGGCTCGTACCAAAAGACTCAAAAATGGTTTTATAGAATTATCCATCCATCTATAGAACCTGTTAAATCCCTTTTGGGGTTATGAGGCTACTGGAGCTAACCAGGCTAATGTTGGGATACTGGTGACCCTGAACAGGTCACAGTTTTGTTGCAGGACCACACATTCACACCTAGAGACAACTTTGAGTCTCCAGAGTTTTTGGGTTGTGGGAGGAGGTTGGGGTTTCTGGAGGAAACCTATAGGCATGTACAAGAAGAACATGCAAACTCTACACAGATTGATCCCAGTGGATATTTGAGCTAGAACCTTCATACTGTGAGGATGGACCGCTAACTACCGTTCAACCATGGCCCCCCATAGTCAATGACTGACAAATACCGTATAGGATTATTATATAAGTAACCGAACAATTGTCTTCAGCAGAATAGACCAGTGTAGCAACAAGAAACCAGCAAGAGAAAGCAAATGCTACAGCCTAGCAGCAAGAAGAATCCATCCAAGAGACAAATTAAGAAGCTGTTGTCTTGTTACAATCCTCACATGACACTGTTATTTGTTTAGACTTGTTTGTATAAAGTGAATGGTGTTGGATTGGAAACAGTCTGACCGAAGGGAATTCTGAGAATATTATTAGATTCTCTTTCTAACGTCATCTGACACATTGCCACACATACAAATGTTTTTATTTCACTAAAGCATAAAGCTCCGATTTGCTATTGCAAGTGCAACAAAATAAAGTCAATAGTTTGATATAATTAAGGATCAAAGACAGCTGGTCCTAGAATAATGATATACTCAGGCCTCCATTTCTATAAAAAATATGTTTTTTCAACTGAAGAGAATAACAGCTGAATCTCCGTGATTTATGAAGGTTTATGCTGTCACCACTTCAGAGCCACTTCCCTAAAAGCTTCCCAACACAACATCCCTTTAATGAATACATGCAAACTTATAAAAGTTGAACTTCGTTTCCAAACTAACATGATCAATGTGGAGGTTAGTTCAGTTCCAGTTTCATCAAAAGCGTCTATTTTGAAAAAAAAGGTTTAGAATACTACGCTGGAACTGCTGAACTAATATCAAATGTTAATAAGAAATACGATGTTCACACTACGTGGCATACACTGTTAAAACTATAAAACTATAGACCTCATAACTTAACAGATACTATATTAATTTATTAAAATGTGACATTCACTTTAGAAAATAAAGCCCTTTTCATTTCTTTACCAGAAATATTATTGACTGCTTCATCCATAGCTCTTTTTGAGGTGAAAACATTGCCTACAACAAGTAAACAATTTCAAATTGACACATCTCTATTCAGTTTATTGAGAAAATAAAAGAAAAAAAAGGTACCAATGAGGTCAGCTAACAGATCAATGAAGGGGCAGAAGTGACGCGGGCTCTGTACCGATCTGCTGCTATGAGCAGAGCACCAAGTTCAAAGGAGAGTCTATCAATTTCCTCATTGATCTATGATCCAACCTTCACCTCCAGTCACAAGCTCTGAGCAGTGAGTAAAAGAAAAGAGATCAAGGTCACGGGCTGCAGAAGTAAGCTTCTGAGAGGAAAGCCGGGGTCTCCCATAGACATTGAGTGACTGACTACATTCCCCAAGAGAGACTCAACAAAAACATGACAGTGCACTATATAGAGTGCCTTAAAGGTATATATGGAGTAATTCTGGTTGTGTTTACTGATGTCGAAGTGACAGTGAAAGATACACTGGTCGATAATGCTAGTGTGAATGCTGTAAACTGAATTTGGCCATTGAAGATGCTAGTGCTGATAGCTAAAAATGCTGAAATTGATTACTAAAACTGCTGTAGCTGATAGCTGAAAATGCTAAAGTTTATTGCTCAAATCACTGAAGCTAATAGCTGAAAACGCTGTAGCTGAAAACGCTAAAGTTGATAGCTAAAACCACTGAAGCTAATAGCTAAAAAAGGCTGATGCTCATAACCAGCAAAAAAATAAGTCAAATGCCAAATTAGCCTAAAAAAAAAAAAAAAAAAACTTAGGTTAGCCAAAACAGTTAGCATGTAGTCGAAATATAATCTTAGTAAAAGCCAAAATAGTCAAAATAGCTAGCAGGATTCCAATTTTTATAACTTTAAAACCAAAACTTTTTAGCATAATTCTGAATAATGTAGGAATATTATTACAGAATAAATCTAATTAAACATTACCTAACTTTAAAACTTTACTCTCTATAAAAAATGTATTTTGTCAAAATTATTCAAGTTAGAAATGAGTTTAAGATAACATTGGGGCATTAATAACAATAAAATAAAATGTTCCGGACGGCCGGACCCAGCCTTGTCTTTGACACGTGCACTAACGTGTCGTGGTGTCGGAATGTGTTCTTTTTAAACTCAAAATCTTTCTGCACAAAGTCAGTAAATATACATTCCAGATCTTTCACATTTGGGATGTCAGAGACAGCTTGAATTAGTATCTAGCTTAGACTACTCCAGAGTGTCACCTCCACTTGTTGTCTTCTGCTGGAAGGAATCTCTCGGGGAAAGATGATTGGATTGATATGGAGCAACAGCATTTAATTCCCTGAAGAAACCCAGGCTGACAGTTTTATACAGTAACTGACAACGTCTTAAAGTGGTTTTCATCACGGCCCTCCGCTTTGTGAGTCCTCTCCGTCGTGTGATAACATCGCTCAGAGCCAGGTAATGCAGCAGACAGACTTCACTTCTGACACACGGACCGGAGCGCATTTGTAGGAAGCGAGCACATGGAGGACACCAAACTGCTCCTCCTCTGAGGAGAACCTGGCAAGAAATGTCAACAGAGCCAAGCTTGAGGTGGAATGATTTTTTAATGATGGTTTCCCTGACTCGTCTTTACACATATAAATGCACAAGCTGACATGTGTGGTTTTTTCTTCTTTTTTTTTATTTTTAGTTACAGAGTGGATCTTTTTTGTTCTTAGAACTGTTTCTTCATTACTATCCAGATTGGCTGAAAACTAAAAAATTAAAACAAGACTAAAAAAATCTCATTATATTTTTATCGAGAGGTGTCAATATATCATGTCAATCGTGATTAATTAATTACAGGAAAATTAGAGAGGTTTTTTTCTAATTGCTTCAATTATGTTTTTAATCTATAATTGTTGTTGTGGTTTTAAATATATGGAAAAAGGGTCTTATTTTGATAATTTAGGGAAAGTTTAAGTGAAAAACAAAAGTAAAACTGAAATGTTTGCTTTTAAATAATCATTAAATATTGCTGTGGCACTATTTTAAATCAATACGAGTATCGCCAAACAAATATATCACAATATTTCACTGAAATTATATTTTCTTCTTATTTTTTTTCGGTTTATGCTTCATAGCAATCACATTAATCGCATTGCGTGTAGACCACAATCATGCAGTTTACGACACTTTTGTTTGCAACTGTCTTCAATAACTGCAATGAATTTCTGAGTGATGTTTATACTTTTAGATCCTGTTGACACAATTGTCTTCAGTGTTTTGGTATTTTATTTATAGGGATCATTGAGATTCTGTTTTTTACATACATATAAAGCTTGTGTTTTTTCATTTGAAAGGTTTTTCTGAAGATGCTTAAATCTATTTAAATACATTTGTGGTTAATTAATGGTGCAGATAAGACAAGATAGGTGTTTTTTTATTTTGTATTTTAAAGCCTCCACATACCAAATAATAACACTTCAAAAAGAAAAAAAATGTATTTGAAATTCCACCTGCTGAATCGAATATAGCTAAAGTTATAGTTGAAATAAAAAGTAAATAAGCAGTGAAAATGTTGTGGGTTTTTTTTTTGTATTTAGGCTGCATTAATAGCAGCCTTATCTTCAAAATCTTGGGACGTGGAAACAACTATTTTCTGGATCGAGTGTGCTCTGCCATCGTGTCTTCCAATTGCTGGAAATAAATTTAGATTAAAAGAAATTGTAACACGCAGCATTATTGTACTATAGGAGAGAAAAATTTCAGTGGCAGATGATGTCATCAGCTCGTGTCACATTTTGCCCCTTCCGAATGTTTTGCAACCAATGTGACCCGAGTGATTACAAGTCGCTATGAAGCATAAACCGACCTCACCTGGTTCGTCGTGGACTCTTCTAAAACCTTTGCCAGTTTTAGTTTCCAGCATTCATCCCTCTGCTACACTCTAATTCCATCTCCTTCCTGCAAAACTCTGCCATCCCTCCTTCCTACTTTTGTTCTTCAGTTTGAAATCAACTAAAACAAATGCTCTTGGAAGTGGCTTAACTACCCAGACATTTGAGCTTAGCAGTTTGTGTTGTGACAGCTGTGTAAAGACCCGGAACAGATGGGACGCAGCAGCTTCAGTTACAAAAGTCCTGCGGTGGCCCCCTCGATGCGACACTTCTTCATCTGATGGTTCATTATTAATGCGCTACATGTCAGTTTCTCCTCTCTCTGGACGTTGCTCGTCAGCTGAGAGACAAATCCGTCCACACGCGTCCTTCGCTCGCCGAACAGGAGCAGGAATCTGAGCGGGTGATGCCACGCGCCTTTATAGACTTCTATTTGTCACCCTTGGACAGACTAATCTGAGCTCATGGACTGCAGACGCTGTTCTGTCAGAGTGTGATATGACAAACTCTAGCTGAGGGGAGGGGTTCGTGTCTAATTTACTGCGCACAAACAAGGTGGGTTCTCTCGAGGACAATTTTGCAAACAAGTCAAGTCACTGACATGGTTTCAGAGGATGAAAGTGCACAGGAGATGGACAGTTTTCATTTTTTACTAAAACTAAAGAGCTTTGACAGGTTTGAAATCCTGTTTAAAAATAGTTGTAGTTAGTTCTAACAGTGCATAAATCTGTAATCCTACTCCACCAGCTACGGACCTCAAGGAATAAATGTTTAAATTCACTTAATGAGCAAGTGGTAAAAAACTGCAGGGGTTTTTCTATAAAAGGGCAGATTTATGCTGACTGCTGGTTCAGCCAGATTGAATGTGATGGTAGATAAACTCAGCCGGAGACCAGTGCAGAGCACGCTGGGAGATTTGCACCTCCACTGTTTTTATCTCTGCCTCAGTTGTGGGATTTCTTTTTTTTTTTTTCAGATCCTTCAGGAATATAGAATGACAAAGAAGAGAAAAAACAAATCTAACAAATCCACGAGTGTCAAAATAATTATATCAAGAGTGGGCACCTTTTTCCTTCTGCCAAGAGTTCTGGATAAATTTTTTTTTTTGTTCTAACTGTTGATTTTATTTTTTTGCTTATCGTATTGTGGATTATCAATTAATATCTCCCAAGCAGGTCAGTAAACCGTGTCGTGTATTTATAGCTGCAGTCACGTGGCGGCAGCCTCATAACACTTCTATATGACACAAGTGAAGTGATATAAATGCTGTAAGGAGGAAGAGGAGGATATAATAATATGAAAACCAAGAGGACGAATGACAGCAGGAGGAAACTTGATCTGCACAAGCCTTTACAGGCATCAAAAACTGCACACCCATAATCCTTTGTGATGACAACCTCAAGTGGACACTTCAACTTTACAGCTTGTCTTTTACAGAGAGGGAAACCACTCTATTAATCAGAAGTGCGCATACATTAAGCTTCATTCACACTGTCCTCGGCTATTCACATTCAAGCAGACACTTTCAATGAAAAGTCTACGTGAAAGCATGTGAACGTTTAGCAAAACGATTAGCTTTCCTGGCTTCTTTGTGAGGTAAATTTTCCACTTGGTTTTGTCCTCAGGATGCTAGCAATACGCCACCGTTTTGTACCTCAATCGTGAGATTTGCTCCGCTTTAATATTTTTGCACTAAGCGGGCATGCGCTAGTAAACAGGAGAAAAAGAAGAAGAAGAAGAAGCCCCTCCCTGCTTGTCCAGTGTGAACACCATGCTTGCTCTCGAATGTATGCATCTTTAAGTCTGTTTCCTGCTTGTGTAAATGAGAGGCACATATCTGGCATGTTTGTGTGGTCAGTTTATCGCGCGGACATTTGAGTTCTACATCTGCTGCTACCGCTACAAAATAAGCTTTTAAGAACAGGTTCTGCAGAAATACAAGGTTCTAATTTCATGGATAAGTCTAAAGACACACACTGTCTTACTGGTATAGAGCTTTGCACCAAATGTAAACAGTGATCCATTTGGGTTAAAGGCTAAACAGACAAAAAAAAAAAAAATTGACAGGGCTGAACTAAAACACAAAATCCTTAATGTCTTTAAAAATAATGTTTTTAAATCTTTGCTGAATTTTCTACTTATGATTAGTTCCTGAATGCAACACATGACAAGCTATGGTAAATGCCGTATACTTGTATAGCGCTTGCTACCTTCCTTCGAAGGCCCAAATTGCTGTACAGTCACAGATCCATTCCTTCATACACTGGTGCAGCCGCTGGTGAACACTGGTGCAAACCTCCCATCAGAGGCAAACTGGGGTTCAGTGTCTTGCCCAAGGACAGTTCGATACATGAGCGGGCAAGGAATCGAACCCATCTTTGTAGACCAACCCCATATATCTTTGAATATAAGCAAATAATAACAGAAAGTTGTTATGTAAATGCAGCTAATCTTCTTTGATAAACAAAGATTGATGTTAGTCAAAATGCCAACATGTGTGACTCAGGAGTCACCGCATGCACAAGGGCTCTCTCTGCATATGATCTTATTACTGCATGCAAATCAGCCTCTGGTGATCAACGCTGAGATGTCATTCCCGGACAGTCTGCACACAGTGATGGGACTGAATTTGCTTCAAGAAACAGCTGCATTGTAAGTAACTGTCAAGTAGGAAATTACTATGCAAATGTGTTCAGTTCAGTGTTCTCTCCGACTGTGATAACATGTTTAATTATTTGACATGGTGACAACTTCGTTATTAAATGTTAAAAGTCCATCGAGAACACCTGTTAGCTTCACTCTGATGCAACATTTAAAAGGTTTACCTGCTTTTTATTTAATCACTAAAAAGTGTTTTCACCATCAACGTTGAAGAAATGTGTTTCAATTTTCTGGTTAAGTGCGTGAAAAAAAATGTTTGTCTTTTTCTAGTTTTGGGCAAAAATATACAAACTTGGAAACTTGATAATAAAACTCCAAATACTCATGTTAAAGTACCAGTCTGATCATCTTTTGATTTATTTTTTAGATCTCCCAGCAGTCTTTTAATGATGATGATGCCGTTTTTAGCCTAGATCAAAACATACGTGTTGTTTTTTTAGAACATAGTTTCTGCAGAAGTTCATCAGAAATTTACCTCTTAGTTGTGGGCGGGACTGTTGGTGTGGAGTAAGCCCACCTCCACTTCCCATTATCCATTGATTTGCATAAAGAAATACTCAGGAATGCAGTTTTAAGCTGAATTTTGTTAAATTATGTCCTCCAATATTAGAAAAAAATACAACAAGAATGTCATTTTTAACAGGGTGGGTCTTTAATGTGCATCTAGCACAGTGTTCTGCAACCTGCAGCTCCGGAGCTACTTGTGGATCTTTTACCTCTCCATGGTGGCTTTTTGGCCAAAGAAAAATAAAATAATAGTGTTTTTTTCAAGTAAGGTTTACTAAATTAGCATTTGTTTCATTTAAATGAGTTGAGTTTATAAATTGATGGTTGAGGTGTGGCTCAAAGATCAACTATGTAAAGGTTTTTACATCCCTGCTAACTTGAAGAGCTCTTGTTTGCTCTATGCTTCCTCCAGAATACACTGATTTGAAATAGTAAGCAAAACTTTGATAAAAATTCTGATTCTTTATTAGTTTAAAGCAGATATTATCTTATGCTGTCCAGAGCTTTTATTTTGAAAGGAAATCATACGAGCTTCTATAAATATAAAAAATAGTTTGACATGAAGAGAAAATGCTAGTTTCTTTATATATTTATGTTTTTATTCATGCCACAAAGGAATCATAATTGAAATGTGTTATAAAAAATGCATTGTAATGAATACTAAGCATTATCAAAATAAGACTTTCCGGCTCCTTCCACGTTTCCATCAGAAGAAAACAAGACCAAATGCTTCTTTTACTGTTAAAGGTTGCAGACCTGTGATTCTAGCACATGATCAAAGACATTCAGAGGTGACCAAAAAACCACACACCAACAGCGTCCCTCTAGTCATGCACTGACTGCTGCTCCTCATTGTGCTGATGGAGATGAGAGCAGCCGCTACCACTGCTGCGACGCCCATGGAAATTAATTTTAGAGCGCTTTTGAATAACTAACAAGCTTGCATTATTTGATTTTTCTTTTCAGAAATATTTAATACAAGTGTTTCATAACATGCAGCAGCTGCTTGACTGACAAGCACTAATAAAAGAAAGCCATTTCCATATTATCATATTTGCACATGGATTATTCAAGTAAATTTTTTATTGAACAATTGTGTCTTTATTGTTACATTTTGTTTCCCTGTTTTATTGGAGCGTTTCAGACACACATGCTCACAGGGCCAGATATACCCATGGGAAAGGGGGGCAATGCCCCATCAAATGCAGTGACTGCCCCCTAAAATGTGATGACCTGCAAAAAAATAAAAACAGGACCCAGTGCCCCCCCTGTTTGGCCAACTCATTTCTTATTGTGTGCAACAAATAATAGACACTTTTGTGCAAATCAGTAATATAATGTCTTAGATAAGCATTGACACCAGTTGAATTGGAATTAACTGTAAAATTCAGTGTTAGCAATAGTAAACATGAACAGCAGTTCCACTACAAAATTGTTGTAAACAATAGAAGAAAAATTAAATAATTATTAACAAGTAGCTGCCGTCCTTATTTATGTTTTTATTTCACCTGTAATTCGGGTGTGTCCCTAGACCAGGGGTGTCAAACTCAATCGCATAAGAGCCACAATACAAAACACAAAGTAGGTCGCGGGTCGAACAGGATAAACATTTATTGAATACGTTAAAAAACTAAATGATTTCAACTTTTTTAGTATTAACTGAATAAAAAAAAGACAGAGATATCATTCAAGAATAAATCAACATAAACCTTAAATAACTTTTAATATTTTGCTCCCCATAAAATATTTCTTCTGTTAAAATTGGAATGTTAAAAGATAACAAGATTATAATAATAAGATAAAATGATCTTGGGGGCCAGAGAATATTACCCTGAGGGCCAGATCCGGCCCCCAGGCCTCGACTTTGACACGTACGGTAGACGATCCACTGACCTTTGTTCATGTAGTGTTGGTGCATTTGTTGTTTTTCATGCTTGTTGGAAAGGCATTTTTCCCATAATTCAAAGCCCAAATGAATGCAGCATTTGTATTTTCCACTATGGACATCAGACCACTGGTGCAATAAGAACTAAAACGAGATTAAAAGCCTCAGTTTTGACTCACTAAAACTCCAAAACGTTCTGTTTTAAAAAATGAATACATTTATTTTCAATCAAGATTAAATGATGTTTTCATACTTTCAAATGGTATTTCTTTGTCTTATGAGGTGGATTGGCAAAATGTGTCAGGTTTCTGCTCCTGGTCCGGCCCTTCTGTCAAACTTGAAAACATTTTGTGGCCCACAAATCAAACGTTTGCCCCCCTGGTCTAAAGGGATTGTTTCGTCAGTCTATAAAATAGGAGAAGAAACAAATAAATAAAACAAAGACGTTTGAAATCATGCAAGTGTGATCGCTAAACCGACAGGCGAGGTTGCTCTCTTCTCTAATCTGATGGCCTTCATCTTGTATTTTTGGGCTTATTTGCTGCTCTGAAGTGTCTGACTCACTTAAGTATTCAGCTCTTTGATCAAAGAAGAATTCAGAGTTTTATATGTAAAGCAGCTGAGGCAGTGAAACTGCTAAAAAAAAAAAAAAAAGGGAGGGGGAGCCTCAGCCTCCCAGCCAAAACTAGGATAAGCTCTGTCTTCTGAAATTGAAAAACATTACATGCAGCACCTGCAGCAACGTTTTATTTATGATTTAAGGAGGCTGTTACAAGAGCAGACAGAATATTCAGCAAAAATAGAGCCTCATTTCTGCTTGTTATCAGATGCAGTCTGCATTATTAAGTTATATTAGAACGCATAATATGAAAGGCCTATTTAACTTTTCATTATTATACTTCAGCCAAGTTGTAATTAATCAGCCAGGCTGAATCTGGCAGTCATTTATGCATTTATTTATCTACTGAGTTCCAGCCTTAAAGGAACATGAGCTGGTGTCCCAAAAATAATTTTCAGAAAAATATATACAATGTAAACACGTATCGTTTAAGAGATGATAAAGAAATGTTTTTGGTTTGATGAGCCACTGAAATGTTAATCACTTAAAGCATATTTCACATGTTCAAGTTATTCTTCCCACAGTTCAGTCATTAGTTCAAACTAGCATTCCCATGTTGTTGCCATCTGGTTGTTTCATAACAGCACACAATAGGAAGTCTGTGCACATGGACACACAAAAACAAAATAAACAATGACTCAAAAAGGCTTTCTGTTTATACATAAAGTGACACAAGAATGATTCGTGTGTGTGTGTGTGTGTGTGGTGGGGAAATTCCAGGCCCTGACATTCCACATCCAGCTCAAATATTCCTGTCGTGTTGAGCAGCTCTGCCCGTTGACTCACTCCACAAAGCAAAGCAGCTGATGAGGGATTAATGAGGAAACAGTGAACAGCAAAGCTCCTATGTGGATAATAAATTAAAAAAAAAAAGTATTTGCTGTTTAAAATAACTCAAGACATAGACATACAATTTCAAACTTAATTTTCCTGTCTGTCAGACATTGACTGTATATGAAAACTGGACTGTACCTTCTTATTCTGTTCTTGCTAATCCTCTTTTTTTTCATTTTGTCTTTTCCTTCTTTGTAAGTTATTCACATTATAAACTGGCCAATCAGCTGCCTCAATAAAAGTATGTGGTGCTTACTGGCCCGCACCTAAAACATTTTTGATTGACAGATTCTCCTGCTTTCAGTGGTAGGCATGTGGACTTAAGCTCACTCCTAAGTGGTTGCTGTAGAAACTTGACTCCGAATGATTTGGACCAATCACTGCATCTATATTGAGAAAAATTACTTAATTTTGTTGGAACTGGAAGTGTTGAATTTTTTAGAATATAAGTTGTGTTTTTTCTTTTTTTTGTATCAGTATGATTTATACTCAGGTACAACTTGTGTAATTTGTTAAAAATGAATAGCAGTAACTACTAGTGCACATATGTCAAAGAAATTATATCCGGCCCTTCGAATCACTTTATTTTATTGTTATTAATGGTTCAATGTTATCTTGCTCTTATTTCTAACTTGTATAATTGTCACAAAATATATATTTATGGTGAGTAAAATATTAAAAGTTATTTAAGGTTCAAGTTGATTTATTCTGGAATAATATTCCATTTTTATTCATATTTATGTTAAAAAGCTATGTTTTAAAGTAAAAAAAAAAATGTTTTATTGTGTTCAATAAACGGCCCGTGACATAAGGTATGTTTTGGATTTTGGCCCCCTGTACAACTGAGTTTGACACCCCTGCGCTAGAGGACACTGTAGGTGTGTGTATCGCTATTTTAATTGCTGCTGCGACTTATACTCCAGAGCGACTCTATAGTCTGAAAAATACGGTAAGTCATTTTCTATGGGTGACATCGCACTCACTCGGTCCACTTGTCATACTATATATCGTCAAAGGTCCATAATATTGACTTCATAATCACTGGACAGCGCAACCGCTACCCTTCGTGTTCAAAATAGGAAGTACCCGCGGGCTCCAAGAGCCAAAATCCCTTAAACTTCTATTGAGAAATAGACAGTTATTACTCTGTCATTCTATTTACCAGAATAACCATTCTTGCTCTGATACATTCTACTTAAGATCTTTCTTTCTAATCCTACTTTTTTTTTTTTTTAAAGGTATTTGTTTCTTCATTGCAAGCTGTTCAAGTTATCCACTGACCAATCAGATTTCAGTAAAAGCATATAGCGTCTGCTGGCCCCACTTTGAATATCTGATTAACAGGTTCTCCCTTGCCCAGGGGTGTCAAACTTACAAGGGGCCAAAATCTAAAAAAAGATATTTAGCATTACCTGGGATAATGCTAGTATGAATGCTCTAAGCTGAATTTGGCAACTGAAGATGCTAGCAGAAATCACTGAAGCCAACACCTGCAAACGCTGAAGGTGAAAGCCAGCTAAAATATTAGCCAAATGTCAAATAAGCCTAAAAACTTAAAAAAAAACCAAAAAAAAAAAAAAAACAGGTTGTAGCTGAGAAAATATCTAAACTTCAAATAGCCTAAAAACTGAGGAAAGCCTAAATTAGCCAAAACAGCTAGCTGAAATATTAGCTAAACTAAATAAGCAGAAAATATCCTAATAAATCACAAAAAAATCAAAAAAACTAGCAGAATGCAAATTTTGTGAAAAGAATATTTCACTTGAACAATTTCACTTGTGATTAGTGACTGTAGTTGCCTTAAAACTGTGACTTAGACCGACTTGGACCAATCACTGTCGTAATGTGGAAAAATCCTTGACTGACTTGACCTTACTTCACGAGAACCAGAGGTTAGATGTTTTCTATGGGTGAAGTCACACCCTGCTTCGGCCATTGATA
This sequence comes from Oryzias javanicus, assembly GCA_003999625.1. Classification (NCBI taxonomy): domain Eukaryota; kingdom Metazoa; phylum Chordata; class Actinopteri; order Beloniformes; family Adrianichthyidae; genus Oryzias; species Oryzias javanicus. The sequence continues at coordinate 18,472,670 of CM012446.1, read as the reverse complement.
ATGATATAAGTCTATGTGTGCGCTATCCGTTTGCCCTCCTTAAAAACGCAATGTGTGCCAAGGACTCTTGCAGTTTCATTCCAGGATGTGCTAACTCATCAGATGCTAAAGGAAAATAGTTTGTAAGTGTTTGGAAATTGAGTCAGAATTAATATTTGTGCATCCTGTGAAACTCTACACTGCTCAAACCACAATGTTTGGGAGTATGGCTGCCACACTACCACGTGTAGAGTTTGATTTGTCAAACTAAGTTCATTCACATAAAAACCATACTGGTTTTTTGCCCATTAATTCCTCTTATGAATTAACACCTCCTTCAAAAAATTATTGCTTGAAGAAGAAAAGTCACAGAAATCCTGACTGCATTTATAAACTGCTTATTAAAAATCATTTTCCCTGAATGTCAAAGTGTCAGAGACTCAGCTATAAGCTTTGCTTTGCTGTCAGCTTCTTCCAGCTTTAACCTAAAATACACCGACGCTTTGCACTGTACGGATCAAAGTTTTAAGACTTTTAAGAATTTAAAAAAAGCACTGACATGAGCTACATTTAGCTTTTCTAACAATCCATGCAAAGTTAGCAATAAGGCTGAAACTTACTTTCAGTTTTACCAAATTATTATAAAAAAAATCCCCCAAAGTTTTTTTTTTTAGATAAAAAGAATAATATTTTACAGCTTTGTCTTTAAAAGTTTTCCATTCATTTGCTAATTCAAAGAAGACATATTTTCCAGCCTTTTTTTTTTAGTCTCACCAAAATATCTGTGGTAAGCTTTGATCAAGCTACAATTTCATGACTCCATTTTGAACCATGCCTGTTCATCACCAGCTTTCTAAGGAGGGGAGTGAAACGCTTTTCCAAACCTCATTTTCTATAGAGGCTGATCACCCGGCATTGCCCTGCAAAAGAGTTTGAACTCTGAGGAACTGAATGCAGCGTGATTTTAAAAAAGTCACTGCGGCTCACACATGTTAAATGTGGGGAGGCTGTTTCAAGAGGTTCTTCTAACTCATCAATCCCATGAATGAGATCGTTTTTACTGGTTAAAGATCAAATGATCAAGCTCATAATCTTCAGAGGTTCCGTTACACACACACAAAAAAATGGTTAATTAAAAATAAAAGCATGAATGTGGGAGAGATTTATATGTAGCAGCAAGGATTTGGGCAACAAAGTGTTTTGCAGCTTGAGTTGAAACTATTCCCACTTTGTGGACACTGTAAGCAAATTGAAATGAAAGCGCAGTAAGCTAAAATTAGCCAAATAGAATAAAAAAAAAATAAATTGTGCACTTCTGTATTTTATTGTCTTTGTTTAGAGAAGTACAATGAATGTGAATTAAAAGAAAATAATTCAAAAGAGCTCCAGGTCATGTTACATTTTATTTTGACACCATTTATTTATATTTGTTCTTAAAAAAAATACAAAAATAGCAAAAGCCCGCATACTAAACTTGGCTTGCTTTGTGTGCTTCAAACACGCACCTTGATTCCAAGTAGATTCCTGGACAGTAAGAAACATCTTTGTTTGGGATCCTTTGATTTCCAATTAAAACACAAATACACAAAGCTTTTACAGCAATAAAAAATAGACTGCATCCACTGCTGCCTCATGGAAATATTTATTTGAAAGTAAAAAAAGAAAACAGTAATGTAAAATTGATATTGTATTCAGAACATGTTATTAGTTTGAGTCAACGTTTCTATGGGAACTACTCTCGCCAATCAGGAGTGAGTTTGTTGGAAGGCCACACCCCCTTCCACTGAATGCTAGATTGCCTAGTTTTATTGAGGCATCTGATCGGTGAGTTTATAACTTCAATAAATTGTGAAAAAGAAAATTTATCATGAAAAAAAGCAGCAGCGTGAGGGAATCAGAGGAGAGTTTAAACAAGACCGACTGGTTGGAAGCCAAATAAGAAGAAGGGAGAGGACGGGGAGGGCAGACAAAAACAGATTGACAGAGAGCAGGTGGGAATTATGATGTTTGACTGCCTGCATGCAAAACCAGAGAAAGTGGGAGGATTTTAGTGGCAGTGATGGATGCAGCAAGAGAGAAAAGTGTTAGGAAATTTGGTGATATATAGAGAGCTGAGGGTGATTATTTTTACTTGAGTAGGTCCTTGACATGGCAGCTTTTTTTATTTCTGTTAAATATATCTATAAATGATTGATTTACATCCAGATCAGGTGTGACCTACTTTAAAAATGTGTCGACAGAACCACGTAGCGTCAGTCTGTCTGTGTGGATGTGATAGAAAGAATCCGAAGAGCGGGTTTCTGCTCATACAAACAACAGAAACTCACTCCTGCAAGAAGCAAAGCAGATTTAAAAACGGCGAGCGGCATCGAACATGACATGCCCATTCAACTTGGAAAAGCTGAAAAGTGCCTGAAGGAGCTGAAGAGGATGGAGAGCAAAAGATATTTGGGGTGAGAAAGGGTGAAGGAAGAAACCGTGTAAACAGAGAAAAAAAAGCTGGAGGAGATGAAGAAAGGTAAAGCTCAAGGACGGCAAGTTGGTACGAAGCGGCGCAAAGTGTCCTCCCTGATTCTAATTTGGAAACGTTTTGTATTTTGTTATCCATAATGTAAATTTGTACAAAAGAAAGTATGGAGAGCCTGGCATGGTATGCTGCATATACATAAAGACAGCAGCTGGAGACCAAATAATATTAGGATTATGTGAATGTTAGCTCTGCTGTAGGCATTTTTCATCAAAGCCAACTCATTAGCACTTTAAGCTAAAGTACACACACCTACAACCCTCAGGGTCCTCCAAGCTGATTTAGGTAACTCGCTTTATAAGTAAGAAAAGAACACAGTCAAAAAATAAAAAATAAAAGGAAAGACCATTTTTTAATGGAATTTTTGGATCATTATTAATCCTTAAACACATGAGGCGTCATCGGTGATGCTAAAACAACGAATCTTTAACATACTGGAACTTTTTAGCCAATCAATATCATTCCATATATATACAGTAATATATATATATATATATATATATATACAGTATATATATATATATATATATATATATATATAATTCCGTACTTTCCAGCCGTAAACAAACGTAAGGGTAGTTGTGACAAAGGCATCGTTACCCAAGGAAAGCCATCAGCGCACCACTGACACACAACAGAGAGAATAAGGTGATCGAAGAAGAAGCCAAAGGTTAAATCGGTTGACCAGAGGTCAAACATGCCGCTAAATGAAATCATTTTCACCAATCAATATTAGCTTGAAAATCTGACGGCAGTATTGAAAAAAGACCAGCCAATAGTGAGATCTGTTACACACAATTAAAGGGTCGATGTGTTGCTTTTCAGTAAAGATTGAACGGTGAAGAAATAGAGCAAACTTTAAAAGAAAAAAACACACAAAATTACAAGGCTAGGAGGCAAGTTATAAATTAGCTTCAACTAGAGCTTGAAATGGGGTTACTCTCGGAGATTTGGGACATGTTCAAAGTCCAGAAAGTTCAAATCCTTTGCTGGGCAGCGCTGAAAAGAACCACAGGCAGCCGTGGCCAGTGTGTGTGTGCGGGTGTGTGTGTGGCAGACAGCTTACAGTAAACCCTCCTACAGGCTGGAGGGAATAGGGTCGCTAACACTACTGAAAATAAACCCTCCTCTGATGTGAGTTCACTCAGCGAGAGGTGTTGAGCAGGAAAATTTTCGCTGACGCCGTGCTGCAAACTGCGGGCGACAGCCACAGTTTTCATAACACAAATCATCAATAATACAGAATGTGGGAGTGCATTTACACCGAGATGAAAAGGATTTTCCTGAGCCGCCCAGAACATTACTGCTGTGTTCTACCTCCAAGACCTGATGAGATTGATTCCTTTCTGCTGCACAGGGACCACGAACAATGCAAAATTGACACGCTGCTAACGTATTCTTACACCCACACTTTTGCACTTTATCACTGTTAAAACACATCTGCGTTATTAGTGAAACGGGGAGAGAAATAGCATGTTTAAATAGACGTCTTAAATGTTGAAAATCGTGTTTTTGGTGTTTTAAATATGTTCTTGTGGTATTTTTCTGATGATTGAGGAAATAAATACAGAAAATTAAGATAAAAATATGATTTCCAAGTATTTCTATATTAAAATCATTCAAATTAAGAACAGCCCAAAAAAAGCCATTTGAAAAGGAGTGTAGAGAATACACTGGGCGGGCCACAAAGTCACTGCTCCGCCCCTTTCTGATACATCCACTGTAAGTTAGTGAGAGAGAATGTGAACAGAGAGCTCTCAGCAAGGAGGTGGGGAACGCACAACAATAACAGTCCTGCCCACAACTTAAATACAAATTTCTGGCAATTTTTGGCAGAAGAATGATTCCAGTTCAACACAAATCAAAATCAAGTCGTCCTGTCTTCTCATCAAGCCTTATCCTCCAGCATACATACTTTGGAAATCATTGCATGAGTTCTGATCCTCCAACTGGCAAGTCTCCACACATCTGAACAGCCCTCCAGCCGAGGAAGCACGCACTGCCACTTATTCCAGCGTGTTCATTTTTCTTATCATTTGAAACCTCAATTCTGGGTTAAATAATTTGCTTTTCCCATCTTTGTTTCTTTCTGTCTTGCTTTCTTTAAAAAAAACAGTCTAAATAATAATGATGCACAGTCAGTGCGCAGAGCATGCTCAAAGTTTTAAAGCCAGCAACTGCTCCAAGCATTTTTTTTTTTTTTTTTTGGTGGAGTTAGCACTGGCGGCGGCGGTCTTCCTCTGTTGTTTTTCACCCTTATTCAGCAGTCCCACTTTTTACGCCGAGCTTGTGAAAGCTCAGTGTCCACAGGGAATGCCAGCTCATCGACTATTATAATGACGGCCCTCCCTTTTGGCCTCCATCTCCCTTTGCCCCTTCTCACTGGTAAGCCACACTAATTGTCTCTTTTTTTCCCTCTGTGTATTTGGGATCAGCCTTTCTGTAGTTCTTGTTTAGCAAAAGAGAATGTGTGTTTGACTCAACTTTTGTTGGTCTGAAATTTGAGTCACCGAGACAAACATGGATCAAATGTAGTCTATAGAGATAGCAAAAGGTATACAAATATGTCATCATTATCATCTTGTTTCTAATCTCAGATTTTATTAACGTAATCCAAGCACCAACCTTTAGTTTGTCGAAGCGGTCTGTGAGCGAGGACACCTGGTGCTCCCTGTGGCGCCCCACCAGTTTGCAGAGGGAACATATGAGCTGGTCGTCCACCAAGCAGTACATGTTGACCTTCTCGTTCTCGTGCTCCAGGCAGGTCAGGCCGCGGAGGTGGGTGTCCGGCACTGGCTCCACCAGGCGGTGGCTGGTGAAGGGTTTCTTGTTGGGGTGTGTTGCGCGCAGGCAGCGGTCGCAGTACGACACCTCACATGTAACGCACGTCTTCACGGCCTCTCGCGGCGGATCCTGCTCGCAGAACTGGCAGCTGATCCGGGGCTCCATCTTCACAACGATGGCCGGGCTGTGGTTTGCGTTGTTGTGGTTGATGTGGTTGGTGTGGTTGGTGTGCGGGTGCGAGTGGCTGGAGGTGGCCGGGCTGCTGCGGGCACTTCCTCCGCCTGTGCCGCCCCCTCCGCCGATCGTCCCGGCTACTGTACCGCTAATGGTGGCGGTGTAGGGCCGCTGCGGCTGCAGGCGCCGGCTCTCTGTGGGGGAATTGGGTCCACTCAGGGAGGCCTTTTGGAAGCGGTCAATGATGTTCTGCAGCGTCACATTGCGCTTCAGGCCTTCTAAGCCACGGTGATTCAGCGTGATGACGTAGCGACACGTGGGGCACTGAAAGGCCGAGATGGATTCCAGGGGTTTGGTGGTGGAGCAGTGAGACACCAGGATGCGGTGAGCGCAGTTGAAGCACAGGCTGTGGGCACAAGGCAAGAGCAAAGGATCTTCAAATAACTCCAGGCAGATCGGGCAGGTTAGCTCAGACTCCAGTGTTTCCATCTTCAATGAAACCAATCTAAAGAAGACATCAAATCCCACGGAAGCTGGCCAAGTACCTGAGAAGAGAGAAGAAAACAAAATAAAAGCTTACTAAGAAGGATCTCTTGAGGCATTTGTAAATTTTTAAAAAAGTAATTTCAGATTACATTCTGGTTTTAAATGGACCACATATCAAATCATTTAATTAAAAAACAGATTAAATATTAAAATACAACATGTGTTTTCTATTTTTTGTTTTTGACAAGCAGTGTTGATAAAACTTGGAAAGAAAACAAAAGCAGATGTTGATGTGATGTTGTGATATACATACAGTAGTGTGACTCCTAACTTGGCAGCATCACTTACTGGGCCATTATAACCCCTTAGCACCATTTAATTTCAACCTTCAACATTGGACACAAACAACAGCAACAACAAGGCTGCAGCTAAAGAGGAAAATTGATTTCAGGTCATCCTACTTTACTTTCAAATTTTAGCACTTTGCTGCCAGTACATCAAGCTGTCTTTCCCCTCGAGGTGGCCTGGAAAATCACTGACATGTGAAATCACTAATAAACACCACTTCACTTCCAGAGGTAAAGGTGGTATTTTCTACACCACAAGGTGCATTTGAAAGCCTTTTTTATTTCTTTTTTTCATAAAAACAGCACTGCACTGTTTAATCCAGAATGCCTAAATATGGATTATTTCTGGCTCTACTTATGAATGTCAAAGCAAGAAATATGCTAATGCAGCTAATGTTTAACTGTGTTGGACTGTGATTTATTTCTGTCTTACTAACAAGGTTAGGAATTATCATTTGTTTTAGCAGCATTAGGTTTTTTTTTTTTTTGCATTGCATTGCAAACAATGTAGGGTGGCAAGTCGGAATGTGTAGTTTTAATTTTTACGTATAACTGAAAAGGTTGGGAGTCATAATGTTTGTTTTAGCAACATCAGTCCATTTTGTAATTTTTTTTAAGGCTGCATGTGAGAGGTATTATGAATTCACTAATGCTGCTAACGCTTCTAGTCCTTGTGCTATTTTATGGGGTCTGGATAACCCCACCCTAACATTAAAGTCTTATCCCTCCCATGACAAATGTGGACAGGATTTCATGACTATGTCCGAATTCCCACCCATATTCTTAACTGCTAAAAAATTATATAGTGCGGGACTATGTAGTGCCCTGGATTTTAAAAGCCAAGTTTCGCCTAAGGCCCCGTGCAGCCCAGAGCCGGCCCTGCGAACACACTATATAGTGCACTAAAGTAAATAGGGAGGGAATCCAGCCGTAGTCCATGTCTACCATCATTAAAAATCATTAAAAAAGATAATATATGGCGCTTTCTTGTGGGTTCTAGATGACTCCACTCTTTACATTAATTTGTCTTGGATAACAAAAGGGCTAATGTGGTTAACTTACATTACATTGCTTGTTCCATGCAAGTTCTAGAATTACGTTCAATGCAGTTATAAAGTAAAATAATTCTTGTTTTACTTTAAATCTATTAACTTTTTTTTAATATAAGTTAAGTAAGTAGTCCTTTTTTGCTTCTTATCAATTTTTTCTTGTTGTTTGTGTTTTCTGTGAAAAATTCCCAGAAAATTATTTGGCTTTTTTTTTTTTTTTTTGGTCAAATTAAGACTTTTCAGAACAAACACAATAATGATTTGACCTCACCGAACCCACAGATAATTATGGAGTTTATCAATATTATCTATAAGCTGTATAAAGCCCAGAGGAACAGTTGAGGGGAAAAACAGAATAATTTTTAATTTTTTTATGTGATGGATATATGTCAGACAATTTGCTATAACTATGAACTCTACTGACACTCACCGTGAAGACACATTATATGCATAACGCTTCGCTATAGAATTTACTACAGAAAATGAATACCTGCTCTCAGTAAACCAGGCAGTTAAAGAGTAATGAGGAGTGTTTCGGTGTGTGTTTGAGGCAGGAACTGTTTATTTTTGATAACAGCTTCTGCTGGGGGCTAAACTTCCTCACAGCTGGATGTTGCATATAGTAGATCTTTAGCTACGAGATGGTAATATGCACGCGATGAATGCATATTAAATCATCTTATTTTTTTATTGACATTGGGTGATATTTATCATGCCGTGTTTGCCCTTAAGGAGCGTAAAAGTTCAATGGCGAGCTGCGACGGAGGGAGCCAAGGTCGGGTCCCGCTTCATCACCGTGACTTAATTTATCTACATGGATCAGACAACTGATGCCCCCAGGACAACAAATGAAATAGAGAACATGAGCCGAAACAATGTGGGAAGGTATGGAAAGTCATCTTAGCTATCTTTAGTTAGACTTTTTAAATACAAAACAACACAAATCTTGAATTTTCATCAATAAAACAGATTTAAGCAAATTTTTAAACAGCAAAATGTGTTTAATTCAACAATACTTATTGTTCAATGTGACTTTATTTATCCAAGATGGAGCAGCTAATCCTGACATGTCTGTCTAATGGAGCAGGAAGTCATAATTAACAGCGAGCTTTAACACGCCATCAACAGCCTTGTTAAGCCTCAGTTATGTCATTCTAGGGAAACAATATCAGTTATGATTGGAGGCACTTGAGTGCTTTGTGGCACAGGTGTTACTTCAACTTACACACACATACTTTAATGCAAAGGCAAATACTCAAAATAAGACAGACACAGATTTACCGTATGTTTCAGAATAGGAGTTGCAGAGTTTGGCTTGTGGCGTAACTTATGCTCCAACACATTCTCAACACCTTGACGTTGGGTTAGAGACGCCTCCGTGTCACTTTTTGATGTTTTGGGTGCACCTAACGTGTAATTGAAGTGCTGGCTGTTCCCATTAGATCACTTGTCCCCAATCTCTGGACCACGAACTGGAACCGGTCCAGTACAGGCACCCAGACCTGGTACTGGTACCCTAACCTGGCATCAGCAGTACCGGATGTGGTACTGGACCTGAACTGGTACCAGATGCGGTACCGTGTAAGGGTACCAGTACTGGGTTAGGGTATCTGTACTGGATGCATCCCGAGGATCAGTCTGCGTTCAGTACTGCATCCAGTACCACATCCGGTCCCACGTCCCGACGAGTTGGAGATAAAAAACCCAAATCGTCAAAAAGTGATGTGGAGGGTTCTTTAACCAAACGCCAATATTTGAGGAGTTGGGAATGAGAATGTGCTGTATGCCCAGGTGCGACTTATGTACAATTCTTAAAAAAAAACAAATAATAGCAAGAGCATTGTAGGAGTGCGTAATGATATAAGCTACTGATAGAAATGCAGAGGAAGAAGCACTGCTCATCAGCAGAATTGTTCTAAAGCGACACAAAACAATGAAGAATTCAATAGTTTTAGTGATTTGAAGAGATATAAAAACTTTGACTAGTTTCACAGTATGTTTGTTTTATAGTGATTTGAATAATTCTTCATTTTTGGTGTTAATATATTCAATTTCTCCTATATTTCAAGAAGCTAAATGAGCATCAGCGTGTTACGGAAGTGAAGCGTGCATATTTTCAGTCTATTATTATCTATTCAAGACGAAATGACCGTTCTTGATCTTTAGTTTTGTTTAATAGACTTCTCCCAAAAGTGTGACTTGTAAATTATTTTTATCCTTCTCGCTTGTGTTTTTTTTTTTTTGGGCTGCTTCGACTTATACCCAGAAGCAACTTGTACTGCACAAAATACGGTATGTGAACCCAAAAGTACACTGTAATACACTCACCCTGATCTAGTGCTGGCCGATTAACACAGTATGACCTTTTTTTTGGTCTCAAGAGCTTAAAAAGGGCTTCATTGAAGATTTATTGATGTGTCTCTGGAGACTAATAGGGTCATTTTTCCTAAGTTCAAACTTAGACATGCCCCTAGACTTTTATCAGCCCCCGGCTTGACACTGCAGTAGTGTCTGGCTGTATTTTTTTATCTTTATGTTAAAGAATGTTCTGAAAACAATTCTAGTCAATAATGAGGGCAGCAGATTTGGCTTATTGTACTCAGTTTGCGATGTTTCACCTCGGGAAAATGACCTCAAAATAGAAGAAACTGATGTCACGCTTTGGATCATATTTTACATTCTTGACAAAACTGAAACAATAAGAGGTTGTCCCCTGGGCGTGTGAGGGGACAGAGCTGTAAAACGAGTGGAACGAAAATAATTATCCTTTTGTAAACAATCTGCTGGAAAAAAACTAAACTGCTCCCCACTGAAATGCAATCATGCAGCTGCAGAGTCACCATGGGAATGGGAAGAAGATGTAGAATAGTCTAATCAACTGTTTTCTGCATGCAGTGCAGTCTTTTGGAAAGACAAAGCTCCTATTACCTAATTCCACCATTTGTCCTACAAGCCTATCCACTATCTACACCCACAAAATTCTAAGCAGGGTAATAGAGGTCGACAGAGCCTGTCTTAACTCTCATCAGGCAGACGGAGAGAACCAGTACAGGTTACTAGTCCATAGATACAATGACAAATGACAACATGTCCTATAACCATTCAGAGTTTCCAATTACCAATGAAATTACCAACAAGACAACAGTTCTCCGTACCATACCCATTCCTACCCTGTCTACAACCCTCTATGGACCCACAGCATCTAAGTATGTCATTTCTAGCAAAAATTACAGCATCTGTAAAGCAGCAGTCATTCATTATAAGTCCTCCACTTCCCGACATCCATATGCTTAAACTCTCTCCCACTAGCTTACAGCCCTCACAACCCTAACCTTACATAACATTAGCAACAAAAATGGCGAGCAATTTCAAAGCTATCCAGCTGTACAGTTTTAAGCTGGATTTCAGCTTGAACGAAGAAAACATGACGTACATGGATCTATTTGTCTGTTATCGGAATAGAGTGGAGCATGGAGCTTGTGGCTTGCTGTAGTAGCCTCTGCAACACACCTACAAGCTTTTTCCAGCAATATCTTTTTCATCTGCTCCTGATTCACAACAATTTGACTAAAGAAATACTTAGAAGTTAATTCTTAGACTTAATTTTCTAAATATATGACCTCCATCATGATAATAATACATGATAAAAGCACCATATTCATCGGGTTTGGCCTTTAAAGTGTCAAACCTTTCTTTTTATTTCTTTTCGTTTTGTCAGTTTTCTGCAAAATATGGCTGGAAAATTGATGTGTCATTCTTAAATATAAAGTTATAAAGTTCCATTTTGTTGAAAGCATTTCTTTGAAACCTGGAGGGAGAGTTCCAGCCTGACACTGACGTTTAACATCCATTAAACTAAGCTGCATTTTTCCCTTAGAGTTTTGCAGGATGAAAGATTACTTTCAAAGAAAGACTATAGATTATGAGGGTTGACACAGACTTGCTAATGCATCCACGTGCTTTTCCTAACACGTGCTCACGACAGTCATAAACAAACGCAAAGCCACGGCGCACTGTGAGTCCTTTGTCGTCACTTCGGCATCAGCTGCCTGCATCAGCTGATTCAGGCTCATGACTTTGACAGCCTGCAGCCAATAGTCACTTTTCACTGCCGCTCTGTGTGCTTATCAGCTCTTATCCACCGGGGCCATAAACACATCACTCCATCTGCTTACAGGCTAATCCCCATTGATGCCGCTATCAATTGGTTTGGAGCTGAGGGCTGTCAATCACAGGACCGTCCCAGCAAAGAAAGGTGGGAATATCACATGGTGGAGATGCAGAAGATGCTTAAAGCACAGAGCAGCAGTGAGATAGATTTTGGGTTTAATTAGTACAGCTTTGTTGTTTTTGCATTGCAGCAAAGTTGATTGACGCCACCAAAGCAAATGACGTAAACAACAACTGTGTCTCCATATACAAAATGCTCTCAATATTTAGGTATAAGGTAATGTCTGAATGATCTATTTCTTGCGTGTTGCATCAGCAGGAGGATTCCTGTTTGTGTTTTATGTGCGTCTTCTGAATAATGCACTGTCACTTTCTGATGAAATCATGACACATTTTTGACTTTCTTGTCATCTGGATGGTCTGCAGTATCACATGACAGTTGGTTAACATATAGGAAGCAGAATTCTAAGTGATCCCTCAATTGAAGCCTTAACGGCTGGTTTTCACTGGTCCGTCCGTGGCGCATCTTTGGGCGCTGTGTTGACACAAAATATTAGAAAGTTCATGATTCAGTCGGGATGTTAACATCACCTCTGTCATGTCGTGGCGTGTCCTTGTTTATGCAGGAGTTCTATTTCCGGTTTGTCAATTTTGTGGCAAAAAAAAAAAAAAAAATGGAAGAACCGGAAACAGGCCAGGGTTTCAAAATAAAACTTTATGTCATATTTAAGATGATGTGCCCGCGCGGTTATGAACAAAAACACCACAACGGATAACACAAGTCTCTTTTTTCTGAAAGTACAACGACAAAACAAAATTAATGACACAAAACATGCATTTTAAAAGGACTCTGGGGAAAGAGGGAGGATGGAGCCTTAAGTTTTGTATAAACAAAGAGAGCGTGACAAACTATTTGACTCTGGGGTGACAGAACAAACCACTCCTCTGGGGGCGGATCTGAAACAACATAAACTAACTGACGGTCGTGAGATGGATTCCCCACTCAACGTAAAGGAGACGCACCGCTAGTGTAAATCCAGGGTAAGGCTCGTTGAGATACTCTTCATGTGGAGTTCACCAATGCCGACTATGAAGAAGTTCAGCGCAAGTTTTGTTAAATACACTCCATCAGCAAAAGGAGAAACTCACAATAAATGAAAACATTAGCCAATAATGTTTTTTTCCCAATTGGAAATTAAATATCAGGAGTTGTTGTCAGCAATTTAAGCTTACTAATAAAAAACAACCGGTTTGTAGTGAAGAAAACTGAAAGAACATAAAGGTAATTTGCTTTTTAGCCGGTTTATTCCCCCTAAGATGAATTGTTGAATGGTGTGCTTTTGGACTATGTCCTCAATTTGCTGTAAAAAAAAAAAAAAAAAAATACACAGTCATGTCTCTAACCTAGCAAAAGGTTATAGATGTAACTAATTAAAGGCTCCCATAGCTTCCTTGTTCAACATTATTTATTAAAAAGCTTCTTGTTGCGGAGAAAATAAGGCCTGAAAGTTTGATGAAGCTCCGAACTAAAAGGAACAGTTCTCCCTTCATTTCTCTGGGAGTTAATTCAATGTGGCTTTCCACAAAAAGAGGTTGTTATGTTGCTTAAATCGCCTTCACTCATTGGTGAGGTGGTGGCATTAACCCTAAAGCCGTAAAAAAAAAAAAGCTAATGAATGAATGCCTCCGTTAGTGTTGGAGTTAACAAACTCTAAAGTTCTTCATTTGGCATTTTTTCCTGTTCCCCCAATACAGCATTTAAGCCTCAAAGAAACAGGACATCATTGGATTGGAATTACAGGAAATTTAAATGGACTTGTTAAGATTTTAGATGTCAATGAAGTTAACAGCTAGGGTTTGGAAAAGTGCAAGACATGGATGAGCCAGTCAAACAGCATGATGGCGTTCTTTTATAAGGTTTGGTATAATTGTGTGAATGCTTCAAAGCATTTATACATGAGTAATTCTCCTCCTCCTTTATTTACGTTTTTCGGGACATACAAACTCAATTCCACTTTCAGCAATTTCAGCCATCTTGGTATCAAAACATTCAGCTTGTTCAGGACATTACTGCTTGTACTTTTGGTTTTTATAAACTTTATAGCTTTTGAAATATTGGGCAAAATATTCCCCATAGGAAGTAAATGAGAAATTTTTCAAATTCCTAAAAACTTTGTGCACTTTGGGACCATTGTTTACAGTAATTAAAAAAAAAATTGGCAATGAGCTGCTATATTAGCATTAAGCTAGCTTATTTTGGTAATTTAAGCTTTTTTTTTTTGCTAATTTTATCCAATATTTTGGCAACATGCATATGTTTTTAGGCTAATTTGTTATCTATAAGGTTGTTAGGATACTTTTGAGTTTAGCTAGGAACAGGCTAATGTTTTTGCTACTTTGTTATCTAGTGAGGTTTGTTAGGCTACTTAGCTTATATTTTTAGCTAACATTTTTGACTAATTATACTGATGATTTTTAGGCTATTTTGGAAATGAGGCACTATTTTTGTAACATGCTAGCTTTTTAGGCAAATTTAGAATCTACTACGGTTTTTTTAGGGCAAATTTAGAGTTTAGCTCACATTTAAGCTACATGTTTTTGCAAAATTGGCATGTATTAGGGATTTTAAAGCAAACTTACCAAGAATTTTGAAGAAATTTAGGCCAACTTTTTAAACCAACATGGACAAGAATCTAAATGTTTTACTCCTGATCTTTGAAATATTGTTCTTATTTGTATGAAGACATTAGTAGAAGAAGTCTTCTAGTTTTATTCTTGTTTTTATTAGTCCCTCTTAATGTGGGATAGCGTCATAAAACTGGATCGCATAAAGACAGAAGTGCTGTTGAATGTGGTCGTTGTTCAGACACAGCTCCGCAGTAGATGGTCAATTTCACCGTATTGGGAGAGTCTCTGAATGATCTCATAAACCCAGACATGGAGACGAGATTATAGATGTTTGTGTTAAAATAAATAAACCTGATCTCTCAACATCATCCATGTCTTTCTTCCATTGTAGACAAGATATACAGTCAATGCTTCCACAAAGTGATGAGAAAATCCGGAAAATTTGCAATTAAACAGATGCGGAGGACGCAAATTCACCATGCGAATTGCATTCAGTGTGAACGCAGTATAAACAATTTTGTCCATTTCTTTTTCACCGAGAATCTGATGACCCACTGAGAAGCTGTGAAGCTTTGTGCCTGCGATTGCACCAGCCAACTGCGACATCAGATCGAGTTCAGAGAGTTGAAGGTGAGCATGAGGCCGCTGATCTATACCGCTTTTCAAGGCTGTATTAGTTTCTAATAACCTGTTAGCTGCCTGTCAGTGGTGTGGATAAGCGCTTTATTGTGTGAAGGACCTCTGCTGATGCATGACACTTAAAATAAAACCAACCATCAATTCTTGTTAAGCCGGCATCCATGCTAATTGTTTTCTTTAACATGAACACATCAAAGCAGCCGAAAGGAGATTTTCACAAGGTTGTGACAGTGAATAGAAAACACTGCCTCTCTGTCTTACCTTCTACTTAATATTTCTGTCTGTTAGCAGCTTGGTAGTTTGTGGCAATGAAGTTAAGACTGTCACACGCCGTTTCGTCAGCTCTCTGAGGCTCTTTTCTCGCGGTGGAGGACCTTATCAGGTCTAAACACAACGCCGTCGCAACTATGCGGCTGCCTCACTTCACGCTGCTTCCATTATTCATGTGCATTTGCCCAGGTGAGAACAAACCCCGGATCACAGCTTATTAGATATTTATACGCAGCTGTGCAAAGCTGGAAGGAGCAAAAGGATGAAGAGAGGGGAGAACAAAGGCAAAGGATGACAGTCAACAAAAGCAAACGTATCAGTGGGCTTTGAAGATATCGCAGGAGAAAGCCCCGAACGTCTCATGCTTCAAACTCTGGTCAACACAGTGCATTACCAGTTTGCTGGACTTCTGTTCAGTTCAACTTACAACGACGGCAACCTTTAGCAATATGTTCATGTATTTCCTAGTTTTCCTCATGATATTTCGTCTTTATTGCAAGTTTTTCAATTTATAATCTGACCAATCACATGGCTCAAGAAAAATGTGTGGCCTCACGTCAAAAACGTTTGATTGACAAATTCTACATCGCCCGGCCTTTAAGTGTTAGAGGTGAGGATTTCCAATAAGGTCACTTCTGATTGGTGAGCGTGGTTGCCATAGTAACATTGACTCGGACGCTTTTATTTATTTTTTTAACTTGTCCTGTCCAACAGCTAAGCAAACAGATACGGGCTGAGAGCCTCTAGTGTTGGGCAGATTTTACTGTTAGTATTTTATTTTTGTTAGTACTTTATACTAAACTTTATTAATATTGATTATGCTTGTATCTCTTTTTCTTTTTTTGGACCGGACAGAAGAGAAAAAGAGGGAAGTTTTGGGGGGGGTCAGAGAAAAAAGAAGAAGGTAACAGAGGGTAGCAACATCATAAAACAACCAGGTCTACATAGCAAACTGGAATGGGCGGGACCTGTCTACACAAACACGTGGTAGTTACACTCAGACTCTGTAAACTGGCTCAAACATGACAACAGCCATGTTGTGTAAAAATGGCAACTTAACTACCTTATTTGATTGGAGATGCAAGCAAGTCGTTTTCTATGGGTGGTGTCACATTCACTCAATCCAGTTCTCAAATACAGTCAATGGTCTTGCCCAAGGACATTTTAACACATGAGCAGGCATAGCGGGAACCAACCATGTGACTAAATGTGATTAAACCTGCAGGCTCTAACTCTGCACCACGCCTGTCTAATAAATTGGAAAAGTACATTTTGCATATATTAAGAAATGCTTTTAGAAGCTTTGACATTTGACTTTTCTCAGCTCTAGATGCTTTGCTTCTGTAGATTTACATCAACACAGTACCAACTTAATATTCTACCTTCAAATGTTTTTTTTTTATAAATATGCAAATGTATCTGCGTTGAGTGAAAAAGCAATCAATGGCCAGCATAAACACCACCTCTGTAAAAGAGGATCTTTTTTTAGATGGAAAGCACGTCCATGGCTGCTGTACAACATAATACATGTATAAGAGCTTTTCAATACAGACACTACAGTTCTGGAAAGTTTATCCTGATCAAAAAAAGCAGCTTAAAAGTTTAAACACTTCACATTTGATACATGAATGAACTGAACCTGCAAGGTGCCAAACCCTTCACTTGTGGTCGTCTGAGCTTTAATAAATAGCTAAATATTTTGGGGCGTTATTGATTCTGGAGAGGTCAGACAAACCCTTTCAATACAAATGAGCAATTGCATACTCAGTATGGGGGATTAGTACATCGAAAGTGTTCTTGGAACCTAGAAGGACACAAAGAAAACCCAAAAGGGACAGAACTAGGGTGGCCTAATAGTACGAACACACTGCAGTTTGAAGGATTCAACAAAAATGGCGAGCAACATTGGATCTACCCAGCTGTACAGTTTTGAGCCAAATGGTAGCTTGGATGAGGAAAACAAAGATGTACATGGATCTAGTCATCAACTTGCGGATGCAACAGAACAGAGTGGAATAGGGAGCTTGTGATTTGCTGATTGTAGCTTCTATGTCGCGACTACTATGTTTTTCATTTGGTTTGCCTCTGATTTACAGTAACTCAGAAATGTGTTTTTATACTTACATTTTATTATATATCTCCAAATGCTTGATGTTCATTGGAGTTTCTCTGTCAGATAACTGGATTGAATTTTGACATATCAAAAACTGAATTAAAATGTGGCTTTTATCAGTCTGTCAACTCACCTATTAACTAATAGTCATCCCATTTAGTAAAATAGGGTATTTAAAATTATTTAAAAAAGCCTATTTCAGAGAAAGTATATAACATTTTAATCCAAATATACTCAAAAGAGAAAAGACAATAGATAAAACGTCCTTGTGAAAGGAAAACTGCATGTGCACGTAACAGCACTCTGTGGAACCTCAAAACTGCCTGCCAAATATCCCAGATAAAAGACTTGATGGTGTCGTCTCTGCAGACTCTCCTAACTTCATCAGACAAAAACGGAGACACTAATCTCATTCTGGGAATGCCTTTCTCTTTCTACGAAGAGCAGCGGGGAAGGAAGAACAGTAGGAAATGACAAAAAGAAAATCAATCACTCATCTCTTACTTGAACTTATCTGTTCTTATAAAGGTTTAAGTGCATTAAAACCTTTGAAATTACCATAAAACGTGTTCTTCTTTACGTTAATGTAATATGATTTTGTCTGAGCTGCACTGAGCAGCCAGTGAACAACTTCCCTCCGCCAAACTCCCCTGCTAAGACTACAGCTTTCAATCCAGGTCGAAGCCCCCCCATCCAGTGGGGCATTTTTACCATTTTGTAGTGGATGGTCGCGATCATAAATCTGAAGGTGTTTTTGGAAGTGTGGCAAACCTGCTGAGTTATTGATGGTAACAAAGGAAGGTGAAAAAAGCGACGGAAAAAGACAAGAATGTCATGGAAGTCAACACAAGAATGGATTACGTGCACAAAGACAAAAAGAGCAGGAGAGACCAAGGAGGAAAGTTGGTGTGTGTGTGTGTGTTGGGGGGGGGGGGACCTTGTCATCAGTTTGACACCAGGGAGGGGGTTCCTGTCCTCTATCTGGATTCACAAAGTCACAGCCTTCTATTTTTACACCCATGTAATGTTTGGCATTTCCTTCACGGATGGAAAGGTTTTAACTATTGTTTTTCTTGGCTCCTCTTTGACGACTTTATCAAGTGCCAGCACTTCACAGCCCAACACATGTGATTACATTTTTAAAATCTGAATGTTCAAATATCTCCTCGCAACAAGTAAACACTTTGTAGGTCATAGTCTGAGCTGGTTTGTCACACAATAGATCAACCGCTGGAGCTAATACTCTTGTCGAATGTTTTTTTTCTTCAAATGCTGATGTGAGTTGTGGTAGGTCATCATAATAGATGTGACAACACAGCTGTCAACAGGCAGATCTGAGCTCGAAGAATGCAGCTATGGCAACAAAGATGCTGCAATGCACTGCAACGTCTAATAAATAATATCTGCTGTGGAGCAGCAATGCTCTGAAGTGACGGAGCAGACAGCTCCACTTTAAAAGAAGAAGAACACTATGAAAAGTACATTTCATTTAAAGACTCCTTTAAGAAAAAAAAAATGACTCTCTAAACAGAACTTTTTGCCTGCATAATCATTAGATCATGTTCTGCACTTTTTCTTAAAAGCACTTTCGACATCCTACTACTTTAGTCAATTTAAATATATATGAATATTACATATTTAGATTATAGTTACTTGAACAGTAATAAAAAAAACATAAAAAATTGGAATTCAAAACATTAACATTAAGCTAAAACAGATTCATGGCAGTTATAATATAATTGTCTATATTTTGATCCACTTTTTAAATATTTATCCTTAACTGACTTTTCTCTAATACTGTGCATTTTGAATTCTAAAAAGTGTAAATAATTGCCTTCTCATGCATTTTTTTTAGATTACAGTAATTTAGGGAATATAAAATGCATTAAAAGTCTCAAAAACAAGTGTCCCTTATAACCCAGAGTGCAAAATGTTTGATTGGCTGTTATTGTGCTAAGGCCGCTAATGTGTAGCGGTGCTAGACTGTATTTTTTTTTTTTTAAAGTGCAAAGAATATGGTATTCTAACGACATAATTTAAATTAAGTCTATTTTTCCAGGGTTTTTTTCTTAGTTACCTTCATTGTTATGTTTTTCTATTTTTTTACTGCTGCTAAAAATTTCCTTTTAAACTAAAATGCAAATTGCAGTTGCCAAGCCCCAAACAAACCCTCACACTAAATCAATCAATCAATCAATCAATCAATCTAAAGAAGCACAAAGAATTGCAGCTGGATGTCAAACCAGGTGTCATGAATAGGGATGCAGTTCATGTTCGCCTTTTTCTTCTGCATTAAAATGATCAGGGCATAAATACTAAGAATAACACGTGAACTTGAAGACATCATCCTTGGCAGAGCTGTGAGTGGATGCGTGACTCAGTCAGGGATTTAGCGACTTTTTGGTTTGGCTCTTTGATGTATGAGCATTGGCCTTTAAACCTCCTTAGAATCCCACAAATATCATTTTGGTTCAGAAGTCTTTTTTTAAATTTGTGCCGCCTATTTACACCTACCTGCTTGATCCGTCTCTTTGTAAAGGAGATCGCTCACTGCGCTCGCCTGTTCAACATGGGCTCCCTCTATTTTTGTCAAATCTACCTCCTGC
Organism: Oryzias javanicus; assembly: GCA_003999625.1. Taxonomy (NCBI): domain Eukaryota; kingdom Metazoa; phylum Chordata; class Actinopteri; order Beloniformes; family Adrianichthyidae; genus Oryzias; species Oryzias javanicus. The sequence continues at coordinate 18,452,898 of CM012446.1, read as the reverse complement.
CTTTTGCTGAGGAACAGGATGAGCTTTTGGAGCTGCCAGAACGAAAACAAGATGTGAGAGTAGTCGTCTTTTTATGTTAAAGCCCTAATGAAGACCCACATTTTAAACATCCCATTAAGGCTTTTTAAGAGTTATTCCAGTGGAACTGTTGTATATAATGAAAACCCACTCAGTGTAAAACACCAACATAAATCTGTCTTTGGTTACAATATCCATCCATTTTCTTAGCCCACTTATTCTTTTCGGGGTCACCGGGTTGCCATAGCCTGTACCTGATACTATCACGCAAAAACAGGGTACGCCCTGGACAGGTCGCCAGTCTGTCCCAGGACCCCATATTCACATCTAGGGATACTTGAGAGGATACAGTCACAGGATGAAGTATGTTTTTGGACTGTGGGAGGAAGCTGGAGTGTCCGGATAAAACCCACGCATGCACTGGCAGAACAAACAAACTCCACACAGAAAAGACAGAGTCAAGACTCAAACCAGGGTCTTCTCTCTGCAAGGCTGAAGCTCGAACCACTGTGCCAACCTGCAGCCCTGAGTCACAATTTCCATGTTCTAAATTCAAACTCCCACCGTCCTCTGGAGAAGATGGTGAGTTTATTATTCTCAACCCAACAGAGGAAAATCATGGGATTGGAAGCATTTTGTCCCAAATGTGCAAAATCTTTAGTTCCTCGTGCCAGTAGGTGAGATCATGGGAAATGTGCATCTCTGCAGGAGTGTTGGCAAACAGCTGCTTGATGAGTGGCTTCCCAGAGCCTGCCGTTGGACCGAGCTGGAAACACACTTCCCTCACAACACCCCCACTTCCTGCTGTTTGGGGAGATAGCTGTGATCATGACTTCAGTTGAAAAGGACAACCTGAGGTCACAGTGTACCTGCAGAGCAACATCTGTCCACTTCCAATTACCAAACAAAAAATATAAATACAATCTCGGAGTTGGAGGTAAAATCAAACATTTCTAAAAGATAAACCATTTTCGGACTCAGTTAGTCGTTCCTACTGAAGACTTCTTATCTAAACAGATTTATTCAGTGTCCAGAACAAGTATGCAAGACAAAGAAGATCTGTCATTACCTAATACAGAATGTACTAGTGCTGGGCGATATGACGATATATATCGATCTGCTCCAGAAAATTCGAGTCCGAAAATTTTCCGACGTTCAAATCGCTGATTCATTATCTTTATAAATGTAGTTGAGTGTCATAAAATATTTGTTTCTCTGGAATACAGCGACTGTCACCAGAAGAAAACAAATCTTCTAAATAAAATGTCAGTAAAACTACAAGAGCTTCTCTATCCATTCAAAAAGTTGAGACAGAGGTTCTGCTCACTGATGTAAGTTCTGAGAAAAACAAAATAGCTTCAACATCTGAGGTTTAGCTCCAGTGTTTATATTGTTTTGGTTAAGATAACTCTTCAAAAGTTGACGCACTTAACGTAATTTTAGCAGAATTTTCAGCAAATATGTGTTTTTCTACTCAGAAACATGAAACTGTTGTGCAATTTAAAAAATATTTTTCATGAAAAAATACACATATTTTTTTACAAATTAAGTCTAAAAACCTTTGATTTTTGGAAAAAGATGTGAAAACTGCTGTATATCAGCCACATCTGTTTTCATTTCATTTATTTAATGTACCCAATCTTGCTTTGGCGGTTGTAAGGAACTGCTGGCACGGTCCAAAAAGCATCAGCATCTCAGGTTTTTAACTAACTGGTTAAACTGATAAGGCTTTGTTATTACCCCGTACATTTTACACAACACCTGCAGCTAACACTGCCAAGCTATAGTAGTGCTTGGTAAAACCCAAACCTAGATCTTTCTTATATCCTTTAGTGTTGATAGAACCATTGCTAAAAGACATCTTTAAAGTTTGCATTTTTAGCCCCTTTTTATCATAAGTTTCTTTATCATTTTTTTTTTTTTTTTGTTAATCGATTGAAAGGGTTTTACATACATTTATGAAATAATTGCTTTGAGTGATTTTAACTTCTCTTTCTTTACTCTTGTAGCTTGGCATCGTTTACAGCTCGGGATCCAGAAACTGGAGCCAGCAGCCGATATAATGCAGATACTTGAAGAAACCAGCGTCACAAACAAGATGATAGAGAATCTGACATTGCTGACAGCAAAAACCAGTCTAAAGCTGTCTTTTTCCTCCTATGGCTCAGAGCTACCGATCTAAATGTAACTAGGGAACGTCTCCAACAGAATAAAAAGACAAGGCCTGGACAGAGAACTTCAGAGCAGAAAGAGAAGTTAGGAAGTTTCTCTGTCTGTTTCTCCTTGCAAGTATTTTGAACTGATCTCTCTCTTTTCTTTCTTGCAGTCACAGAGAAATGTTAAACCTAACATCGATTTTAAATCTAGTCACATGCACCCATACGGGGGGTTGACCTGCACAACTGCTTGTTTTTGAGTTGTTTTAGACAAGTTTTTCTGTTCCCTTGAGGCTTGTGCAGCCACCTTAAAGAATGTCATAAAAATGGAACGTGAAATTGTAATGTGTGTGGTAAGTATATTGTGAAGTAAGTTGCTCGCACTTTAGATGTAAAGGGTACGGTGCCAGAAGGATGCTCACACATACTAAACCTGCTGATTGTCTCATTTCCTCAATTCTAACAGCCAAGTTACAAGCAAGGAGTGGGCAAGGAGTGCACATCTTCACCTTTACTCACCCTTATGTGTTGTTTTAAGTCTTGACTAGAACCTGTCAACCACAGCATGCCCGTGGAAAAACCATGCAAGAACATCGCTGTAATTCCGTTTGTACTTCATAGCGGTTTGTAATTGTTCGGGTCGCATTGGATGCAAAGCAATCGAAAGGAAATTGCCCAATCCTAGAAAAATATGACACAGCTAATGACATAATTTGGAATTGGAATTTCATCTCTGTAGTAATAGTGCATATCGCACCATTTAACCTTTAATTATTTTAAGTGTGTGGAATACGCAATGGTAGAGCAAACGCTATCGTCCATGATTTAGGGTATCGAAGACAAGTCCACTATTACTGCATTCTAAATACAAGATGGATTAGGCAGTATTCTTACTGACTAGTTACAAACAAATTTAAAAAAACAAAAATTAGACTAAAAATTGTGCCCCCCTGACCATTTTTTGCCCCCAGAAAGCCTGTATCCACCCATAAAGACAGTTCTGACTAAGGCTTTATATTTTGCTTCACATTTGCTTTTTTTATGAAAATAAGTGACTAATGAACAGTAGCCAATATCCATAGATCTATTGCTTTCCATGCTACTTTTTAAATAGATGCAAAACCCACCCATTTCCAAACAGGTTGCACACAACAGGGTTGCTTTCTGCACGACTATCCGATCAGAAATCTATGAGATAAACAGTTTAAAGCTGGATCAACACAAGCAACTCTATTGTTTAAACACTGATCAAGTTGAATGCCATCCATTTGAGGCTTATAAGACCAGCAGCCAGAGCACGCCCATTGATCTATGCCAGACCACAGAATGCAGAATGAGGAGAAGGAAACACTTCACTTCAACACTCAGAGGCAGCCCACAGATCAGTGCTCTGCAGAGCTCAGCTTACAGTCTTGTCAAAGGAAAAATGTCCGACCGGAGGAAAAACTTGGGATTTTAAATGGGAAGTACATTTTCTATTGAATTTACAAGCTTACCTACACTTGCAGAAACAACTGACTGACTATAAAAATAGAACAAGAATTATATTAATGAAAGATAAGATGCTGTAATCTCATGAGCAAAAATGCAGGTTTATCCCTTCCGTTCTCCTTAGCTTGTTTACATTAAAAGTGGGGTCATCTGGACACCACAGGACAGTGCGCTGAACTTTTTTTTTTCACTGATTTCGGAGTTTCACTAATGTCCATGACAGACGTAAAATCCTGTCCCCCTTCGTCCACATTTGTCATGGAAGAAATCGCATAACATTATGTGGTTGGAGCCATCTGGACCCCAAGGAGAGCGGAAGGGTTAAAAACGGCATCCAGCAATGAAATTAAGTTATTCTGATTTTTTTCAATCTTTAAATTATATAGAAAGCTTCTGGTGAAGCCGACTCCCATCTAAACCATTTTTTATTTTTTTGAACGCTTTAAGTGTCCTGTAAGATCCATGATGCTGTACATGCTAGCCTCGGTGTTCAAGCAACCACTTCCAATGAAGAATCTATGTTTATAATGTGCATTTTAGGTTTCTGCATTCAAAACTCGTGTTCATGCGTCGCTACTAGGGCTGGGTACTGATTATAATTTTAAGAAATGATTCGATTCACTAGAGCCTGAATCAATTCAATTCCAATTTTCTTTTTCCCAAATTATTTTGATTCTTCAATTCAATTTTGAGTTTACAAATTTAGACACATTTGTTTAGAAACACATTAATAATGTACTATATGTTTTAAATACATTTATATTGCGCTTATTATATGGGCTTTCTTGAACGCGCATCACATGCCTGCTGTGTCCATAGTGCTACATGCAGTCATCCACTAAACATTAATCCTGTTTTCAGTGAATTCACCAATTTGTGTGTAGCAAGTCAAAGCAAGTAGGCTAACAGCAGGTAAAGCCAACACAATTGCGAGGCTCACTTTGACGTGCCTCGGAGCTCATGGCATGAAGCAGAAACCACTGTTCCACAGAGGCTGAAGGGCAGAAAGAAAAGAGAGAAATGGGAAAATAAGACAAATGGGAAGAAAGAAGCCACAGGTAAGCAACCCCTAAGACAGAGAGATGGTCAGCCAAGCGGATGTACGGCTTCTGAAGGTTTAAGGAGCAGCCTGGAGCATTGACTCTGCTCCTGTCTCCTTGAGATGGATGCATCCATGAGTGTACTGATGTGTAATCAGCCTGATGAGCCATATTTGTGTAATGGTACGAAGCGGCAAGCTCCTGCAGGATGTCTACAGGCTCCATCAGGGTTTTTTTTTTTCTTTTCTCAAACATCTGGAGCCGACCTGATTGGAGAAAGAGGCTGAACAGAGCAATCAGTTAAGATTCGGCACAGAGATACAGGTTTCTGTAAAAGAGTTACCCAATGAAAAGCAGAAAACCGCACATACACACACACACACACCCCACCTGGCAGCTGATCATCCGATAACAACAGAGCTTAGTGAGCCGACGCAAAGGCATCCAAAGCAGCCCAACGACAAGCATGTTTCCTCACACTGCCAGCTGAGATCAGCAGGATTGGAAGAAGAGTTCCCCGGCCACTGGCATGCAGGCGACTGATGAATATGTCTAACACTTCAACACCTCGCTGTTGGCTTTGTACACTTCATCCCACTTTTGACGGGGCATGGGTTCTGAAGCGACTCCGCAGCTGCCCGGAGGACACCTTTGACTTTGATCCTGAAGAGCGTCCACTGCTTCTCCGCCAAAACACGGCTCGACCACTTTGACCGTTTGCTAAATCAGCTCAATCAATCATTGCCCTTCAACCTCCAATGTATGACTACGAGAGGGTAGGGGGCTGGGGGTAGTTCCTCTAGCTTCCTTTGATGTTTCAGTCTGTCTGACAACTAAAGTTGAAGCATTTGTCCTATTGTTTATATCTAGACATGACAAAGACATCAGTCAAGTCGCTTTGTACAAATAAATCCTCAATCAAACTTTGTGGAACATAGAAACTGCTTCTCTATGTATAAAATGAATTTCATAGAACATATATATATATATATATATATATATATGTTCTATGAAATTCCGTAGGTGAACCTGTGGAAGGATCATTACCGGCCGAGAGCACGCCCAGCCGTCTCTCGCTTTGTCTATATATATAAAAACAACTGTTGCAATGTTTTTTCTCCTTCAGAATCCGCTGAAATTACGTTGATCGTGTTAACGGTTGAAAAGTTAAGGTACAGATTTTGTGTTTTAGCATCACAGGTGACACCCTGACCCATACTGGATGAGGTGATTTTGATACATTGTTGATTTATTGTGCAAATATTTTACCTAACACATGAATTAGAAAAAAAAATAATCAGAAAAACTACATTCCAACTAGTACTAAGTAATATGGAAAAAAATGTAAATCAAAATATGAATTATGTTACATCTCAATAGGGATATATATCACGATATAACAAGATAAAGTATATTTTTAGTAGGACTGCCACGATTAGTCGATTAGTTGTGACTACGTCGACTTAAAAATGGTTGACAACTAATTTGCTAGTCGAAGTGATGTTTTTTTATCTCAAAACTACGGTGCGGGTTTTCTAATACCGGGTTTTCCGTCCTCTTTGACACACATGCGCAGTAGCGCTCATCTGTGTCAGTAGTCATGGAAGAACAGGAAGTTCTGGGAAAGCTGGTTTACCATAACAACACGACAACTGAGCTTGAAAGTATGGGACAAAATAAAAGAAAAAGTGTTTGATGCAGAACTTGCAGCATTACAGTGATGAATGAACATCTGAAGAGGAAGCACGTTGTGACTGAGTAATCATCGCGCTGAAGAGATGATCTTTGTCTATGGAAGCTAAGCTAAGCAAACGTTAGCACACAGAGAGCCACCTCTGCGGTGGCAGTTTCACGGGTTTAATAGATTGTGTGCGGCTGTCATCGATTATTTTTTTATGTATAGGAATATCTTGATTTCAAAGATGTCATTAGTGTTTTGCTTTTATAAATGGGCCTCAGTGAGCGATTGTTTTGAGTGTGTTTATATTTTTTGAAATATTTTATACGAGCATGTTTTATCAAATGTGTTTTAAACTTTAAAAAAAGAATTGCAGGATTTAGTTAAGTAGTTTTTTGTTGTTGTTGATTCAGATTACAAACCTCATTTGATTTAAGGTTTTTTTTAATGTCCGAAACAAATGAAGGAGAAAAGCTGCTTGATTCTTTTAAGGCTTAATAAACTGTAGTCTTTAGTTGTGGTAGCATATGGCTTAAACTACTGCTTGGCAACGTGGGAAAAAATATATATCACGATATAAACTATTTTATATAACGATAAATATCACGATATAAAACAATAAAGTATATGTTCAGTTATTAAAAAAGCTCTCGCTAGTTTTACTTTGAAAACAGGAAGTTTCCCTGACATTTTATTTTGAAGATTTGTAAAATTCCGGTGACATTTGCGCCGCTCATTTGGCTTTTAGTTCACAAATTAAAATCCAACATTATTTTGTATTTCAGAGCAATCAATAAATTAGTACATGATTATTTACCGTACTCTACTATATTTATAAAGATCATGAATCAGCAATTTGGAGTTTGCGAATATTCATACTCGAATTTTTGGTGGCAGATCGCAAGAATCTCAGTGCTCAGATACTTGTGTTAGCGTTGGTGCGGGAATAGCCTCCGAGCATAATTTATATATCGCTGTCTTCTGCTCATCGTCGGACGTCTTGAATCCAAAATGCAGCCAAATCCCAGACGTCTCTTTTGGTGAAGGTGCTTCTTTGTGGGCTGCCTGCATCGGTGTATTTGTCTGTTTCAACTCCCGGGAAGCAACTTCAAGCTCTTCTACGTCCATCGTTCTGCACTCATGTTATATAACGTAAAGTCTGTCTTATCAAAGAACATAAAGTAACTTAATGTCGCAAAACCACAAGACGGAGTTTCATTGTGAAGAATCTCCTTTTAATTTGTCTTTATTTTCACTTCTATGCATTTTTTGGGTACACACTGACAACGTTTTCACTATTTAATGATATATTTGGCATAATTGATCAAATTAAGTGATAAACTAAATATACAATAGAAGAGAAATAGACACTTTTCTATTGCTCACACAATATGTATCGTCACATCGCCCAGCACTAGTTTAAATACTTTGTTAAGATGTGTGTTTTACAGCCAGTCGCCGTGCGACCTGATTAGTTGACCAATCGTAAAAAAATGAATCGGAGATTGTTCGACTATTAGAATAATCATTTGTGGCAGTCCTAAATTTCGGTTATCTCTGAAAAAAACTGACATAAATGTCATTACTTATTTTTCTCTGACTTTTTTTTCAAGTACAATGTAACTGAATTATCACAAATGGCAAACATTCCCTTTACAGTTTCACGTTTCTTAGTAGGAAAACACATTTTTTGCACTAAAGTTTATCAAAAAATAAAAAATAAACAAATAAAAATGATAGAAGAGAAATAGCATGAAAGATGCTTTTCTATCGCCCCAAATAATTCAAACAAATGTCCATGACTTGCTCCTAAAAATGCAAAAATCAGATTCCTGCTCTCCTTTTATCTCTTTCCTGTTGGATTCAAGCACTAAAGTTGGACAAGTATTTTCTTCTCCAGCAGAGACCACGAATCTCCCAGCGGAATAATCTGAATGAAACAGAGATGGCTCAGTTTGGCTTTCCCTGTGCCGGTCCCTAACCCGGATAAAATACATGATTGTGTCAGGAAGGTGTACAGCTCCCGAACTACATGCAGTGGCGACTCCTGACAGAAAGTGATCATACAAACCAAGAGACCCTGTGGACCCCACTAAGAGAGGTTTCTCCTCCTCTACCGACTGGAGTCAGATGGAATGCGTTATTTAGGACATCAAACCAAAAAAGAAATGTAATAAATAGGATCCAGTACGGAGGACACATGCCCGAGCACCCGAGTCCAAGTTTGAGCACGATCCGATCAGCTTCCCGCAGACATGTTCGTGCGCGCACCGCTCGCTTTCATTCACCAACAAACCTTAGGCGCACGCGTCAAGAAAATCCCAACAGATGGTAGTGGAACCAAAAATAAGAACTCCCGTTCCTGTTCCGAACCTCAACCCCGAACCAGACCCCGGTACAGAGGAAAGGGCTTTGGAAAAACCTACCAGCTTTTCATGCCCACAGCTCTGTTCCTCTGACATCTTGGAAGTATCCCGAAAGGAAGCAACACGATAGACTAGAGAGGAGAGGGTTGAATCATTAAAAAAAGAATTCCTAACGTGTTTTCTCCTCCTATGTCTGCTCCAAGAGACGCAGCCTCCCTCCCATGTGAAAAAAGAAAGACAAAACAAGCCCTCGTCCCGGTGCGTTCTGGTCTGGAGGCGCAGTGAGCTGCGCTGCTCTCCTCTGGCGACAGCTCCCAGGCAGGCGGAAAATTCAACTTTGGGAAAAAAAAAAAAAAAAATGAAAGAAGGGGGGGCGGACAATCGCAGGAAAAACGAGCCCCTCCCACTCCAAAAGAAAGAGGGGGCAAGCAGATCTGCGCGGGTTTTGCGCGTCGGAACGGACATCCAAACGCGCAAAAAGACTTTGGTCTGGAAAGCGCTTCAGCTGCAGCAGGCGGCGCGTCACAGCTCCACCCCATGCGTTAACGTCCCGCATGTGTTACCCCCCCGTGTCCGTGTCACACCACCACACAAAGGAGGTCACATATGCTTAATTAACCCTTTTTCACAGGGGCTGTTGCACATGGCTTTTCAGGCTGGATAAATGACCACATTCACTCCTCACAGCTGTGGAAAATGATGCAACGCTTGGCAATGAAAGCAAAGCCATTCAAGAGCCCGCACTCTTCATTATTATCAATTAGTAAAACAGAAATGGGGAGCCATGGCGACTGCAAACAGGCCCGAAGGCAGCTATTACAATATTCATAGTTTAAAGAACCGCTACGACTAACATTGTGTTTTTAACATGTACATGAGGCATTTTTCAGATGATGGAGTAGAGAAAGAAAACCAAGCTTAAAATTAAATCTCTGAGTATTTCTTACACCAAATTTGCAACCTGGTTTACCCACCAGTTGCCAGGTCAGGCTAAGTTGGATGGATGGAATGTGTCTTGATTTAAATTGTTGTCTCGAATCAGGAGCAGAAAAAAGAATACAGTTTGAAAAAGCTAGTTGTGATGTAGAAGCTACTACGGCAAGCCACTAGCTCCCTGCTCCACCCTAGTCTGATGCTTGCCGACAACTCGATCCATGGGCGTCTTTGTTTTCCTCGTCCGAGCTGGGATCTGGTTCAATATGGATATTGTTCACCTAGCACGCCACAAGTGTTAGGTAAGCTAGCGCGAGAAAATGCTAATAGATGGATCATGGGAAATAAAGAGGTGAATTTATAACAAACTACTGCTGTCCAAGAAAATGACACAGGTTTTTGATTTTTGTATTAAAAAAAAAGAAAAAAAAAGTGCCATAATCACATTTAAAAGACCAGCCGGGAACAATTTTTACAATAAATCAAAAGATGATCAGAGGGGTACTTTGAAAAATTACGGCCCACGGGTCGGATCTGGCCCTCTCCACATTTGGTTAGACATTTTAATTTTAAATTTTTTTGGCGAATTTGGAGTTTAGCTAATATTTTAGCTTTGTTCTAGCTGTTTTGACTAAATTAGACATTTTACCAGTCTTTTAGACTAATTTGTCATTTTGCTAATAGTTCAGCTACATGCTAGTTGTTTTGGCTTATTTAAAATTTTCTCAGATTTTTTTGGTTAATTTGGCATTTCACTAACATTTTAGCGAGATAATAGCTTCAGCTTTTTCAGCTATTGCCTTCAGCAATTTCAGTTACCACCTTCAGTCAAATTTAGCTTACAGCATTCACACTAGCATCATCACAGCTAGCTCTATATATCTACTTTTTAAAAATGTTTTAGTATATTTTTTTTCTTTGAAGATTACAGAAATTAATTATTTAAAATTTAGCTACGTGTGGCTTTTTGGAAAAATGTAAATGTTTACGTTTAGGCTGTGATTGTTACACTTTTCACATCAGACATCGCTTAAAAAAACCAAGCATCGGTGGTTTGAAATAAATGCAACGTTGGATTATCAACTGTGAAGAGATTCGATGACTGTGTCAGTGCCTGTTTGAATGCATGGTTCCATGTTTGTTCATGAGGGAACAAATCCGCACCTGATTTAGCTTTGACTTTGTTTCCCTCAAGTGGGTGGGCTGCTCGGGAGAGCAGGTGTGTGTGTTGGTGTGTGTCTGTCGGAGTGTGTTTCCGGAGTTCAGGAAGAACAATGCAGAAGCTTTTCCAGAGCGGACTCCTTCATCCGTAGGTCGTTCCTGCTGTTTGCCACCTGTGAGCTGCACCTGTCTGACCCATCCCTGCTTTTCAGTCAGACCTCACATGGGCGGGTCCAGACTTTGAACCACAAAAGACCCGCCACTATAAAAAAAAGCATCAAAGTAAAATTAAGGGGAAAATGCTGCTTCACTTTATAGATGAAAGGAGCTAAACGTAAACACCTGATGAGGTTAAATACTTTGCATCTGAAATGATAATTTACTTTTTTTTCTGTTTTAAAGAGAACTTATTTACCAACAAATTATAAAATACTCTTTATCCATTTTATTATCTTGCTGTGCACCACAGACAGCATATATATGAAGAAGATTGAGGTCCTGTTGTTCAAGGATATTAAAAGCAAACAGGAGTATTTGCTAAGACTTATGAGATGTGGAAGATAATTTCGTTTTGAAAGTTTCTACTTTAAAATAAAAATAAAAAGGTAGCTGCCGAGGGTTAAGTTTGCCTCTGAAGGTTCAGGTGGACAAGAAGGTGTGTTCTCTGAATGTCAACAAAACTCACAAAGAATGTGGGAGCCTCTTGTTTCCATGATATAAATGATTTACTATTCACAGGTCTTCTGTTTTTGAAGTCTGTGAAAACAGATGTCTGACTGGTTTAAGGATCACGCTTAATGCTTGTCTGCTTCTCTCCTGGAGTACACTTCAAGTAGATTGTGTTTTAAATTTGTTTTTTTAATAAAGATATCACATAGACCTGGCGACGCTGCGACATAAACAGGTTGAACAGGAATTTCGGTCTGATTGCAGACAAGTAATGATTGCAAAGTGAAGAGGGTCACCCACATTTCAAGAAAAAGTTATGCAATTTGTCTATTTTTAGTACGAACAATGTAGTCTCAGTGTTCCTAGAGTAGAGGTTTATATCTGAGATTATGCTCATACTGTAGACTTAAAGACACTGGACTGATCATCAAAATAAAGTTCTAGAAATTAAGCTTGAGGTGTGAGGGGTCTGTCTTTTTAGACTCCCCAACACAGCAACATGCTAAACAACAGCTATTGTGTTTTTTATAGGATAAATCTTTTTTTTTCTTGGGGGCGCAACTTATATGTGATTCAAAAAAATTATAGCAACACCCTCTAGAGGGCACTGTAGGTATATGTAACAGTATTTGTGACTAACAGCAATACAAAGGAAGAAGTGCCGATCAGTCTCATGCTATGTTCAAATCTAGCTTATGACACACGTGCTTTTAGCATACAGTGTTCTCATCAGACTGTCACTACTTGATACTAGCGCATGTTACAGTTGGAAGAAATGTCAAATGTTCAAATCTCGCTCCAGGCCTTTTCTTTACCTCTCTATTCCGATACATGAAACACTACATAGAATGGGGATATATTGTCCCTAAAAATACGTGTTCCCCTATATAATGTGAATTATAAAATATTATTTTTACCAATCATCGCGATATCATCGACATCATGAGCCGTGTATCACGTATCACATTGTATCGTGAAGTACCCACTGATTGCAGCCCTACTTTTGTGAATATAAAGGGGCACCATCCATATGTCACCACCAAATCAGAGTCCCTGATTGGTCAAAGTTCGAAACGGTTTCAGCGTTATGCATTTTTTGCGTAGAGGTCAAAAACTGTTTAAAAAATGTGCCAGCCACTCGTGAACGCAAGAGTTTTTGTCCGTGGAAGCCCAAAGCATGCTTCTATCTGCATGTACATAGACTAGAAAGTGGTTACTTGAACACGTGTTGCAATGTTGTTATTAAACTGTTGGTTACAAGGTTGTACCTATGTTTATTTTAGTAAAGTTTGACTTATTAACATTGGAGTCAATGGGAAGTTGGTTTCTTCTGACTTCACCCTCTAGTGGCTGCTTGGTGTAGTGCAGCATCACAGATGGGTCTTAAATTAGGAAATGGAAAGTGGGAGCTCGGTTCATCCAAAACTTTCAGGATTGCTCTGGAGAACCAAGGAGTTCAAGTTAAGCTGCCTTTTGTTAATTGCTGCTACCCAAAGAGAACAAACAAAACTCCTTTGCTCAAGTTAACTTTAAATGCCCAGAAGTAAATTGTCCTTGGGTTGTCCAGGGTTAATCATTACCCACCACAGCTTAGAAATGGCTTTAATCAGCATTAAAAAAAAAACGTTTGTAAAAGAGAAGAGCTGAGCCAAACATCCAATTTTGTAGAACATAAGAGCTTTACATGACATGATTATGTCATGGATCATCTAGGTCTTGGAAAATGATATTCATTATCAGAATTAGGATTTTTTCTGTGCCATACTGACCAACACAGGAAATAGTTTTTCCAGACTGAGAAAACTGATTTTTTACACCACTTTTGGTTCTTAGAACTAAACATATTCAAGAAAAACCCTGTCATCCTTTTTTCTCTGCAAGCTCTACATGGTCACATTTGAATTTCTTAGAGTAAAAATTCCTTCAGCACATAGTTAGAGCATGTTGCAGTTGGATTTCACTGTAATTCCCCGTGGAGGTATTTTGGACTTTAATGAGTCTTTTACCCTTTGAGCCTGACCGAATGGCTTGATGATTAAGTGTGCAGACTAAGCCTGGATTCAGCCCCAGGCATTCACCAGCGCTGTCCTCACCCGGTGGCCGAATGGACATCTGAATCTTCTGACAGTGACATTCAGCTGCACTGCAGGGCGGCCTCTAACACCCAGCACAATAACTCAGCTCAGCAGTATGCAGGTTGACAAATACTAAGCTATGTTTGCACGTTGTGTATTTCCCGTCCATCAAAAGTAGATTGGTTAGAGGGCTTTTCTAGTTTTATCCTTCTTTTGAGCCACTTATGTTGCATTTATGCTGAAATGTAAACAGTAACTTATCAAATGTATTTCTGACAACAAAGTGAGTGAATTTCAATGAAAAAATAAAAGACTACTCCATGAATTTACAATACCGTATTTTACTGAGAAAAAGTTTAAGTTTTTTTCATAGTTTAGCTAGGGGTGCAACTTATACTCTGAAACGACTTATTCACTTTTTTAAGACATAAATAGGCTCATATATATATATATATATATATATATATATATATATATAAACATGGTTGTCTCTTGGTGGTTGTTTCCTCTATCAACCGCTTGAGGGTGCTGGATCTGAGTATAAATATTTGCTACTGACAGTGGGAGAAGAAATGTCGTTCAAAACAATCATGGAAGAGAATCTGATTGTTTTCCTCATAAACTTTGATATTTTTCTCATACAGATCAACAGATTAGTATTCTTGTATTTCTTTTTGTATTTAATTTTTCCTGGGCTTGGCGGATTTGTTCTGAAACATCAGACTTTTCTCCCACAAGTACGACTTCTACTCCAGAGCTGACTAACATATGGTTTTCTTCTTCTTGATTAGACATTTTTTGCTTTAGCAACTTATTCGGCAGAAAATATAGTACATCTTGCCAACGTTTTACCTTTAAGCACTACGGTATTTTCTGCTCACTTCAAAATCTTATTTTTTTTTCAAAAAAAGCAACCCTGTGCATTTAAATCTCGGGTGCCGTATATCTGGATTCATTTGGCTGCAAATCCTGTTACATTTTGTTCTTGTGAATACACTGTGGTGGTGTTGGGCTTTTTTAATATATTTTTTTTACAGGTTACTGGTAAGGTTGGGAGTTATGGGGATTACAGGAACTTTTATTTTAAGTAGTATTAGCATGTTATTTGGTGTGTTACTTACAAGGTTAAGAGGTAGAGTAGTCACAGTTCGGCTGAACCCGAACCCCCCTCCCCCCTCCTGTTCCTCCGACTAATTTAACTACTGTTTAGAGATAAAGCTTCAATGTTTACATGCAGACAGCTCCTCTAGATGACAGTAACATAAAGTGAAGAGTGATGTATTCCCGGGAGAACAAAAAGCCGGGTGATGGAATGGGGACAGGTTGGAGGAGCAAAGCTGCGCTGGACAGTAAACACTTTCCACTGGAGACTTGGCCTCCCCGTCGTGCTGCTGTGGCCCAGCCATGTGGCGAAGCACATATCAAATTACCATCAGGCTAACAATGCTTGTGAGTTTGAGTGTGTTTGCATCCGTGCGTGCAAGTGTGTGTGCTTTTACACACACTTGCAGTTATGCGCTTCAACTCACATGCTGGCATGATAAATGACCAGCACCGGTTAGACAGTGTGTGTCCAGCAGAAATGCATCAGCTCATCTCTAGCTCTTTCCATTCCCATCTCCACACTTGTTAGGGTGTTCAGAGCCGCTCTGCCTGTGTGGGGCTGATAGGATCTAGACCTCCCTCCTCTCAAACGTGACAAAAACATTGCTCCATTCAGAATGAGGAAAGTTGGATCCAGTGTAAACATATTTAACTGGAGGATTCTCATGTCATTCTTTGGTTTAACTTTTCCTTTTGTTGTGGAACACATCCATAGATCCATCCACCTATAATTCTTCTATTCCCACTCCGTCTTGTGCAGGGTCATGGGGGTCCCTACAGCCTAACCCCAGCCTATTCAAGCAGGAAAGTTGGCCAGTCTATCGCAGGGCCACACGCAGAAAGACACACTCACATTCACTCCTGAGAGACAATTTTAGTCATTAATCAAATTATGATGCATGCATGGGCAGAAAATGCAAACCCAACTGGGATTTGAACCAAGATCTTTTTGCTAAGAGTGATAGCCACTGCACCATCGTGCAGCGAGTACAGGGACGGTCCTTATCTTGTCCTTACAGAGCATTTGTTACTTTAAAACAACTAAAACGTATATTTTTTTCTAATTTATGGGTAATTAGAAAAGTGAAAATATGTTAATATCACCAGATAATTTAAAATTCCTGCTTCATGTGGTGTTATCTTGCTCTCGCAAGCCAACATTAACAAGTTTCTGCGTGTTTCATTCAACCATCAGATTTTCATTAGTCTCAAACCTTACACAACATGTTTCCCAGACAGCAAGACTGAAAATATTTTGTTCTCACTGCCAACAATGCAGGACAAACACAAGTGTGCAGCACAATAGGAACGCTGTTCTTTTGTTGTAGTAAAAAACAGGGAGAAGTGTCCAACTCCAGTTATCCCAGCTATTCTTATTACTGTCTATTTGGATTAGCTGTGCTCTGTCTGTCACAATACCAGGGTTTTGCAGCAAAGCAGGGGTATTTGCATCGGTAGAAGAATATTTGGAAAAGAAACAGGACAATGACCCTCCAGGTAGGGGTGGACAACATGGATTACAACTAATATCTTGATGTTTTTGTCCAATTTTGGAAAGGATACTTGAAAGTCACATTTTGGTCATCTTTTGATCCATTTTAGAAGCATTGGTCTTTTAATTATGATTATGTCTGCGTTTCCAGATCCACATGTGGCTCTTTTATCTCTTCATGGTGGCTCCTTGGTCAAACATAACATAAATCAGGGAGACTGCTGACCCAGCCATGTCGACTGTCGGAGTCAGCAGCTCCCTGTTAATGGCTGCCTAACCAAAACTACCTAAAGAAAACAAATAAACAAAGCCTGCAAACCAAGACTACCAAGGTCTAACCACAAACTAAAATAACAAAACCCAAGGGAAAAGAACAAAACAAACAAGAAAATTGTATTTTTTTTAAGTAAGGATTACTTAATTAGCATGTATTTAATTTAGATGAGTTAATTTTATAAATTGATGATTGAGGTGCACATAGATGATAAACTATGTAGGTTTTAACATCCCGGTTGACCTGAAGAGGCCTTGTTTGCTCTGTCTCCTCCAGAATGAACAAATTTTATATGCAAAGCAAAACTTTGGTAAAAAGTTTGATCTTTTATGAGTTAAAAACACTTATTATTTTATGCTGCAAAGTATTGGTTTCCAGCTGCCCAGAGCTACACTGAGATGATCCTGTTTGGCACAGAGCATCTTTCATTTCTAAAATAAGAAAAAACAAAAAAAGCAATCACAATTTGAGGGATGTAAGAATATTTTTAAAGTTCTGCTTTTGTTTGTGCCAAAAATAAGAGATAATTCATATTTATTTAAAAAAAAGAAGGTAATGAAAACAAATTCTAATTTCCTAAAGGCTAAAGACAGACTATGCAGTCACTTACAACTTAGCCCAAATAGAATTGAGTCAGAAATTGAATTCTTTATTAAAAGTCACTAGTAAAAAAAATGTAATTCTAAATGTTAAGGATTCTCTTTGTAACAAAAGTAAACAATTGAAGATTAAAAGATGTCTTAAAAAATGACTTTAAATCAACTAAATAAATCCAATTCTAACAACATTATCTGGAAAAGTAAACAACATTTACTTCCAAGTATGTAAATATTTAAATAACAAAAAGTACTTTTAATTCTTAAACAAACAAAACTGAACCTCAAAGTTTCTTGCTTTACATTCATCACATGCTAAATTGAATTTTACTAAATGTTTATACATAAATCTCTTAAAACATAGAGCTGAGGCAAAAATGAATGCATGCTGGGTCAGTGTGGCACAGCTCTACAGTGGACAGCAGGTTTGAGTCTGTTCAGTAAGATAACTATAACTGTGACTGACTTTTAATGCATAAAAATTGCAGTCTTAAAGGGATTTAGAATTGTTGGTTTTGCAGATGTTTATCTGTCTGGGCAAAAAAAAAAAGTTACTCAAGCCAAGGACAGAATAATAAGACAGGAAAGTATAGATGGATTTTGCAGACAAAACCACCACATGGTGAAAAAAAGGTTCATAGTGTCCCACTAATGGGTATTTGTGCATTAGTGTGAAAGCCAAATAAAGAGCACCTTCATCCAGCTGAAGAAACCAGTCATGTACATCAAGATCAATGGACCCAATAAGTGACCACAGAGGAAGGAAACAACAACAAACGAGCCATGATTGTGTCAAGAACTGAATGGAAAACTGATGCAGTCCAGCATTTCTGACTTCACACTACTGCCACGCTGCCAATAATAAAATAGATGAGGTCTAAACAAGTACAAGACATTTGTGCAGGGGTCACCATCACGGTGCCCCGTGACCACCAAGATGCCCCCAAGGTCTCTTCTAAAATAGCACAACTCACTTGTGAGCTGCATCGGAAATTACATTTTATTCTGATTCTATTTTTTTTATTATACTTGCAGTTATACAGATTTAAAAATAAAAAATTCTTAAAAATATGTTCCTGATAAGTATAGGTGACCTCTGACCTACTCAAGTTCATAGATTATTATATTTGAGAAAAATGCTGCAAATGTGGTCATTAGTTCAAAATTTGATGAGATTTGTTTAAAAGGTGTGAGCTGATTTTTCTTTAATATTACATAATTGATAAACATGGTACAACATAGTGAAAATGAGACATTTTCCCCATGAAATGTAAGTGTTCACCTGAAGAAGTAACAATTACTGAGACTAATCAAAGTTCTGAATATTAATATTTGTTTCTTAGCTTGTTGTCCGTGTTGATAATTATAGTGAGAAATCAGTGTCTTTACATAGAGGAGTATCATTATTCATTGTTGATATTGTAGAACTAAAGGAAAGCTAAGCAGATCTGTTATTTCAAACTGGTAGCTCTTCATTTCACTCAGTACCCATGAAGTAGCTCTCAGTTTTTAAAGGCTGGTGACCCCTGGATTGGTGCATAATCATCAGCACAGAGATCCAGTTGAGCGGAAAGGCGCCTCGTGCAGCCGGTAAAGCGAGGTGTTCTGGTTGCAGAGCAGAGTGCAGAGGAGTTACGGGAGGGAATTTTGTGTACTTGTCAACAACAGTCAGTTTGTTGGCTCAATCACTATAAAGCCCTTGTGTTTCATCGACAGGATCTTTCGGATCATAAATCGTTTTGTAATATGAGTCGCAGCAGCCAAATGATACTAAAAATAATTATGAAAAAAATCTTAAATAAGTGGCATTGGAATACAGATCACACTATTAGGAAGAATTTATTTAAAGAGCCTATATTATGCAGAATCCACCTTTTTTAACCTTACAAGTACTTTCCAAGACACGTTCCACACGCATGACAATCGTACTTTCTATTTTTACGTCCTCCTCCCTTGAAGGAGTCGCCCGAGCCTCAAAGGAACTGCAAGTGACACCTGTGCTACCCTTAAGATACAACCGCTCTTTTCTAGGACCCTCCACAGGCTCGGACAACCCAAATCCAGCAAATATTATATGGGTCGACCCTTTTACGGATGGATGTGACAAAAGATTAACATAGAACCAAATAAAAGTAGTCATGCATACGGTCAATAACTGTCGCTATAGTCAACATATCCTTAAGGTGAAGACTGAATCTAAAATATACCCGGCTCTGCAGGGAACTGCAGGTTAGCAATAGATAAATTAGACATGGATCAGATCTTGCTTTTAAATGATATTGTGTTTTGACAGAAACCGAACAGCTGCTTTATGACTCCAATGATCCATGGCAAATCGTTTGTTTGATATCTTCTGTGTATATGTGCGAGTGCATCTGTATGCTCAGAAGAGATACTGCCTCTGCCTTCTTATCACTGACACAATGTCTTTTCAGCCCTCTGGCTGCACACCAAGACAACCTGGAACAGAGTACAGGCTACCCCTGGATAAATAACGGCAACATGGGCAGCGAGGTCTGATCTGTCTACTGTGACCAACAGAGAACGATTAAAATAACAAACCGGCATTTTCTTCACAAGGTCATTGGATGCAGTGAGAAAGGAACACGAAAATATGTAAAAAGAAGACAAAAAGATGTTCAGACAAATATACTGCAATCTTATAATCTCTTTATGTCAAAATGACAGTACAGAACATGATCAGGCATTTGTCTGGATGCGTCTTCAACATAGGATGAATGTTAGCAGGAGAGATCTGAAATCCTTGATGTACCAGTCTGTACATTTGTAGAGAAACTGGTTACACTCTGCATTTTTTATGTATTCATTTTTAAGAAGGCAAATTACCAATGCGCTTGATGTATCCAGCACACGCAACAGCAAAGCAATGTTTCATGACAAACAAATGAAAGCAAATGAATCTGACACGCATTCATATTAATACTGCTTTAAGGGAGCTCCCGACATGGTGAAACATAGAGCAGAGAAACACAGAGTCAAATTTAGTTCAAAGTGTAACCGTAATGTCACACATTTTATCTCGACTCGAACAGCTAAACACAAGGGAACACAAAGAACTCATTCAGGTGTCAGACATCATTAGCCACACAGGGCTCTAATCTGACTGGTGCATGTGGGACGCACAGGGATTTCCTCAAGATTCTCATTAGGATGTTGAGCTGACCTCTGTTGATGTTTTAAAAACCTTAGCTGTCACCTGCCTGGATACGAGATGGCTAATGCATCAGGTGCCGGTATGGATCAGGACATTTTAAAGGCCTTTTTTTCAAGGTTTTAGTTAAATTTGACCATAATTAACATCTGTGTGTGAAAAAAGGACCAACACATTGCAAAGTCTAACACATCAAAGAACTGTTCAAACTTTTGGGAATAAAGAAAGTTTGGATCTGGTAGGGTGTACTGAATAGCTATATTGGGTTAAAGTTTGTCTGTTTTACCTGATGTCACCTATTAGTTACTTATCTGGATCCAATTCCTTCTGTTTTAAAAACTTGCCTCAGTTTGGAAGTCTTTGGGTTTTCACTTGAGTCTTCTTCAACATTGGGACCAGTCAAATTTATCAAGCCTTGTGGTTCCCATAAAGTTAATGATTTACCTCCAAAAGTCTCTATAAAATGTCAAATAAAAGTACACACATACATTGATTTAAATGTATTCGTGTGCAGAAAGCCAAATCTACAACATTTTCACAATGCAATGTTTGTTCAGTTATACTAAACTTCATCCACGGTTTTATCTTTTTCGCTGTTTTAAGTGTTTGAAAAATCTATTTGATTATTTGAACTGCTAGCCGGGCTGTATCGTACTGACAGAGCTCCTCTGGTAGCAGAGTTTTTAAAGGAATACCACACAGTGAGAGTCAGGGTGCTGCTCACAAGTCCACAACAAAAATGATCAACAAGACCTCAGTGCTTAAAAGATTTTCATTTGTACTCTAGTAAACCCTCTCTGGTAAAATCTACAATCCTGTTTACAGCCTTAGTTAAATTACATTTTTTATCATGAGATAAAAAAAAAAAAATTAATTTAATTTTTTGGTTCTATGATTGGGAAAGAAAGAGAGCAACTTTTCATCACAGGTCACTGACATTATTATCCGTTTACGTTTATGAACCAAATATGGAGTATAATATAATTGATTAAAGTTAAATAAAGCATGCCTTTCCAGGAGCAACACTACCAAGGCAGGAACGATAGAATAAGAAGGGTTATAAAAAGAAAAGAAAAACAAGGTAGGAGGGGTATAGAGAAATATGGGTCAGACAGAGAAAGACAGCAGGATCTCAGTGTAAATTAGAATGTGTAAACATGTACAGCCCTAATCTCATTATTCCCCCTTCCTCCTGGGCTTGTGATCAGATGCCCGATTAAAGCAGGAGATGAAAGAGGAGAGGTAGAGGACGGAGATGGTGGTGGAGGCGGAGGGGAGAGGAGAAAATCAATGCCCAAGGTAGACGGAACGCTGTATTTTTAAGAAGAGGGAAAAAAAATAGAAACAGAGAGATATGGCTGAGTCATTTGAGAAAGAAATGACGAGGCGCAGTTATGACAAAGACATGATAATGCATCCAAATAAAGGTCTGTCTCTATAAAAACTGTTTCCGACTCTTCCATCTATACTAAACAAAAGACTGTAGTACCTTCTGCACAACCAGGATCCATCACTTTAATCGAGAAGTTTTGGGCTCCATCTAATCATTGGCTGTTCTTTATCTTTAGTGGCGTTGGTCCAACTGTCAGTTTAACACGTTAACATTCTTTCCACTACTAAAAGACAAAGTCAGAATTCTGAATCCCAACCCCTACAGCATGTCTCTATATTTAGCTCTCCAAACGCAGAGTTATAGAAAAATAGTGTTTTCAAATTCAGACATTATTCAAGCTCTATGACATCATCAATATTTGCTGGTCAGCTACGTTAGCGCAAAGCTGCTAATGCTCAGAAATACAAAAGCATTGGTTTCATATTTTTAAAAAGGTCACACTTAAAAAAAAAAAGTAATTACTTACATTTAAATATAAAAATTAAATGAATCAGCACACACCCATGTGAAGAGAAGCACCCCCCCCCCAAATGCCCCTACAATTTCAGATTTGATCTTACTCTCAACTGTTTATGCATTAAATGGAATTCCAGTGGACTCTTAGTGGACAGAAGAGAACAGCAGCCTTGTATTGATATGCAATTCTTCACAGCAGTGAACACAATCAGCATAAATCAGCTGATTTTTGATACAGAGATTTTGCACTGTTTAGTCGACACGGAAAGCTTCTTACCTGCACTTCAGAATAAGTTGATTGCATAGATGGTTGAAAATTTTTTCAAATATTGCGTGTTATTTAGGTGTCGCTGTTGACTTCTCCAGAGTTGAAGGGTAAAGCCTCAGGGTGAATTCAGACTGGACATCTCCGTTGGTCCGGGAGGGAGGTGGGCTAATAAGTGTTTATGACATGTAGATTGTCGGTAGAATCAATGTGGATCATGTTAAAAGTTGTTTTGAAGTTAAAAACAACTTGTTAAAATTTGATTTTTACTAGTTCTAACTGAACAACCAAGCACAAGTCTTGCTGCTTTGCTATGGGCAACTTGTAGTTTAGCTAAATCTTTTTGTGAAGCAGAGGACCATACTTCAGAACAATACGACAAATGGCATAAGGTTAAGGATTTAGTGATTATTTCTAAAGGATCACATTTACCATATTGACAACATTTTTTTGCAATAGCAATACTTCGACCCGATTAGTGGTGTTAAAATACAAGTTTTAATAAGTAGACGCCAATTATTTCGTTTAGGCTAACATGACAATCAATGGTCTACATTTGTCTGCGGCTCGCCAAACGCCTCATTTTTAATGTGTTTACAACATGTGACTGTCGAGTACGGTGGCCATTTTGGTTCAATTGTTCCGCTCTCTGTTTATTTCGTTTTCAGACTGAGGAATCTCATAGCAAACCGAAACTCAGCCCGATTGGAAACGAACCGAGACTACATCAAAAGACGGGTCAGAGAGCGGTTCCTGGACCCGGACCAGAGATTGTTTGCACGTATTCAGACTGAAACTTTGTTCTGGATTATCAGGGGAAACGAACTCTGGAATTTGTTATTGCTTTACAAAGGAAAAGAGTGTGCTCTTTTCACACCCATTGAGCGCAGTTTGGCTGTTAGAAGTGAAGAAATTAGACAGAGTGTAGTTTGTGCATCATCCGTAGAAAATAAATGCATGCAACTTACATTATCCTAACAAATGCTTCACTAAATGCTTACCACAAACACAAAAATTGCATGTGTCATTGCTGTGAAGTCCTTTAAAGTGGCTCTTTGGGCTCAGAAAACCCCAAAACATACAGTGACTAATGCTTGAAGTTACTCTGAAACACTGTGGAAGTTCCCAGAAGAACGCCACACTAAATGATATTTTCGCCTGGAATTACCTCCAGGGTTTGTTTCTGTGAAGAACAAGTCAGAAAACACATTTTGTCTGAGTGCACTCTTAGGTCTTGTTAGAAGACGTATAACATGTCAGGTCAGGTCAAGGCTGGTGAGAAGAGAGTTGGAGATTTAGTTGAAATAAAATAAAAAGCAGTTTTTTTTTTTTTCCTGTGTATCTTAAAGCTGTCATGCAAAAAAAAAAAAAAAACCCTGAAGCTGGTTACTGTCTGTTGTGCTCTATGAGAATTTTCTTAAGTATTAGTAAAAGTATTATATTTATTAATTATATATATTAATTTTTTACAAGTATTGTTCTCAAAAGTTTGGGACTTTTAATAATAATGGCAATCTTATTTATCATTGGTAGCTTTTGTTGGGGTTACTGCACTCTGCATATATATTTTGTCTTTCCTTCCTTCTTTTTAGTTCCTTACAATTTAATTTTCTTTCAATACGATGTCATTTATCTCAAATTCAGCTTAATAGACTATAAAATTTAAAAAAAATTGCAACAATGTTCGTAAATATGTAGCTACTTCGAAATTGTTTAAATAATAAATAAGATTTATCACAGCGTTTTAAAGGCCGTATATCATGCAAAATCAACTTTTTTTAGCTTTAAAGTTTATAACTTTATTAATTCCTAATATAATATTAAAAAAACCACACAAAGTGGTATTTTGCTCCATTCACGCCTCTCTGAGCACTCTTCTAAAACTCTGCTCTTGCTTTTGTAGATCTCTTCTAAATAAACAAACCTGATCTGTCAACATCATGTGTGTCTTCCGTACATTGCAAATGAATTATACAGTAGATGATTTGATCTAGTGATGAGGTCAGAAACTTTAAACTCCTCCCATAAATGTGTGTGGAGCGTCAGGTTTATGAACACATTTTTGAAAAAAAAAGATAAGCAGCAAATCCGACAGAAAGAGAAGTAAATTATATATATATATGGGGAAAAAATTAATTGTTTGTGTGCTCCTTAGTGCAGAAAATACAATATGCAGATGTGTTGTGAAGTGGGAAATTGTGTTTTGGGTTGATTGTATTCTTCCTTCACCTCCAGACATGTAGCTTGTAACTAAAAGGCTGCCGATCTTTCACCTATAAATTTTAAAGCAGAACACTTCTTTTTATTTATTTATTTTTTTGCCTTCATGAGAAGAAAATTGACATCAAAATAAAAGCAAATGCTCCAAGTTACTGAGTCTGAACAAATAGTGTGGTGGAAATTTATACTTGAGATTCTTCTTCTTACTATCTGAGCAGAGACCATGAAATACCCAATCAAGCTATTGTGAAAACAAATTATGAAAAAAAAAAAAACTATCACAAAAACATCAAAGAACGTCTTCAATTTCATTTCTTTTTTTCTTGTCTTCTTTTGCTGTCATCCTTGTAGAACTCCTGCAGTAACCTCCACTAAGCTTGCATGTGGTATGCTACTACTTTATGATGTTATTTCGACCTCATCTCAGGTTTTTCCATACTCTGCTGCTCCTTCCTCTTTCCTCACAGGAGCTTCAGAGCTCTTCATCAGGCAGATGTCAAGCATCTGTCAAAGTTCAGGCCGGTCTTGGCGTGATTGATTCCTGGCCCACCTGCGTCTTTCATAATGACCAACTGTCAGTTGTTTTACTGCCTCCACCGCCTCTCCTTACCATCATCTAGCGGGGCAGCTTCCACGGGCCAAATCACTCAGCTTAGACCTACAGTACATTACCACGCCTGTCTTGGGATCAGATTTATGTAGACATAACTTAAAGCACTCCATCTCTGCAGTAATCTTCTTAGAGACTACCTTCAGAGATGGCTGTTCCAAAGGAATAACTCCAGCACATATCTTCTGGGAGTTGCTGTTTTTAACTTAGGTCTGACGCGAGCGTCTGAATGTGTGTCTGGTTGAGCATGAAGCTGTTTTTATTCAATGCGGAAAGACATTTAAAACAACCATGAAGCAGAGGTCTCCCAGTGAAAGGAACAGCGTAATATAATATTGGTGAACTTGGTGAACCGTTGCGCTCTTGTCAGGTTTGAGTATTTCGCTTTTAATATTACATTAAAGAAGATAAAGCTGCAAACTGAGAAGAACTAAAATAGATTTTTAACATCTACAGCTTCCCTAAAACGTGAAGTTATATTTCAGAAACTATTTTAAATAATCCTGACATGAAGCACATCATATTTTTCTAGAAATATAGTAATACAAAAATCAGAAGCTCAAAGCTGCACTTACATAATGAGTATTCAAGAACCTATAGTGTTCACACTGGATGAGCTGGGAGGGGCTTCTTCTTTTTTTATTTTTACTAGTGTTGTCTAAAAACTTAGAAAATCGATGTCAACGTCCATTCTGGATAAAGATATATTTAAATCTGAGTCAGTGTGAGGCCTTTTTGATCTTTTTTGTCCTACCGTACAATAATTAATTTACCTTTAATTTACCAATGAATTTTTTCTTTAATAAAAAAAAAAGAAGTTCTCAGTAGTGTTTTAATTATGATATTGAAGTTTTTAACCAAATTCCCACAACCTAAATGTCTTAAAAAGCCATTTTTTGATGTAGATCTGAAGGCTCTGTTTCCAAAATCCCCTCTGAGGGGGCGTGGCTTTTGGTGCTGAGCTGAGCAGCCTATAGTTTTACATCAATTTCACAATGAACTACAAATTGTCTAAAAACCTCAAATGCAAGTGGTTGTCATTTTTTACAACAAAAACCACAACAATTGAGATCAATTTTTATGCTTTATAACAAAAGATCAAACATTTAGGGATAATTTAAGAGGATATGAATCCACAAATAAAACAGAAACAAGAGAGGAATAAATGTGAATAATAATAAATTGATGAATAAATATTTCATCTGATTTATTAGATCTAGGATTTCCAATTTTGAACCATGGAAATAATCTCTTTGAAATTGACTGAATAGTTAGGGGAAGGATGACATTTAGCGTTCACTCTGAGCTAAAAGTCTCCTTTTTTTGTTTGTTTCAGATAATGCAATGCTCTCCAGCTGAACTCCATCTTGCTGTAAAGTATCAGACAGCAAATACTCACCAGAGCACATCCAAAGACTCATTCAAGTCCCACGGGGACTCAAAGACTCAGAGGAGTTTCAAATTGGATGAATTTCTTTTTTTTTTTTTTTTTTTTAAGGGGGGGGGGGCATTTCCCCTGGCTCACCTGGATGGGATGTCAAGCTTCTCTGGTGTTCACTGTGTAGAAGAAAGGATCAACTTCCATATCTGAACCGAGAGCAAGTCTGAAGACCTTTCTCTAACTTATCCTCACCTCTTTTCCGTCTCCCTCTTCTTACCGTGCCCTCTTTCTGTCTATCTGCCTGGCAGGGACAACTGAGCGCCCACAGAGAGTAGAGATGCAGCGGAGAGAAGCTTTGAAAGAGTTCTGGCTCTGCACCTTTCATCTGCTTGGCCGGGGCAGTTCTGCAGAGTACCAGGCCTGTGAGAAGGAACACACGAGCAGGGAAGAAATAGCCAAACTCCAGGAACGAATTGGGGTTGAATAAGTTAGACATTAGAGGAATAAGAGATGAAAAGGAGGAAAGATGTAAAGCTGAAGAGAAGCAGCGTTTTGAGAGATATTAGAGTCCGCAGAAGACAAACATGGACTTTAAAATGTTTCTCTAGTGTAGAAGAAATCAAATTTAAAGTGACAGTATTCAGCAGTTTCCTTTTTGAATAATAGATCTGTCCCGTGGTGCACGGATTTAAATAAGCAAAAAGAAAAATGTTTGTATTCCTTGGCAGGAGTTCTGCCTGGCTTGTGTTTGTTCCTGGAAGACCTCAGGAGTCTCACAGATACCAGCCGTTTATACGAGGGTCAACACTGTAAACCAACCAGGTGCTGATTCAGCATTAAACTACAGGACAGATGCCATTCCTGAGGCGACTGGACTGTGACCAAATGCAGGACTTAATCAACGTATCCCACATGTGTCAAAGTCAAGGCCCGGGGGCCGGATCCGGCCCTCCAGATCCCTTTATTTTATTGTTGC
This sequence comes from Oryzias javanicus, assembly GCA_003999625.1. Classification (NCBI taxonomy): domain Eukaryota; kingdom Metazoa; phylum Chordata; class Actinopteri; order Beloniformes; family Adrianichthyidae; genus Oryzias; species Oryzias javanicus. The sequence continues at coordinate 18,425,372 of CM012446.1, read as the reverse complement.
CGTCTTGTGTTTATTTCTAATTCTGACAAAATATATTTTCACGAAGAGTAAAATATTGAAAATTATGTAAGGTTTAAGTTGATTTATTCTGGAATAAAACTCCTGCCTTTTTTATAATTGGGTAAAAAAGTTACATTTTTAAAGTTTTAAAAATGTAATGTTAGTGTGTTCAATACATGTTTATCCTGTCCTAAGGTGTGTTTTGGATTTTGGCCCCCCGTGTGGTTAAGTTTGACAGTCCTGGCATAACCTGCTGGTTACACTCTCGGGGAGGCGTGTACTTCTGAAATGAAAAAAAAAATGGTGTGGAGTAAGCCCGCCCCCACTTCCCATCACACATCAGTTTACACTCTGTCCCGCTGACTCACAGCCCCTCACGCTCCCAACCGATGCAACAAAAAGACGTTACTAGTTGTCTGTAAGCGGCTGCACCAGAATGGATCAGAGCAGGAAGCACATATGCTCCTTTTACGACCCCATTTCTTCCACTCATTCATAACAATATGAATAAAGAAAGGCTTTGATATACAATTTTAAGCATAATTTTCTCATGGTGTCCATAATCAGAAAAATGACACATTAAAAACACCAGAGTTGTTCTTTAGACTGAGCTAATTTTTAAAAAAGTTTATTAACACACAACATTTGTGTTTGGAATTTTATTGCTGGAAAATGGACCATCCAACTGGTTATTACAGAGGCTATCATTTCTGGGAGTGGTTATGACCGTCCAGAGACCACCAGGACTCTGGAGAGCATCAACCACAGCTGCGTTCTATCCTCAAAGGCTCCACCCCCTGCACAGATTCACTCCATGAATCCAAACATGGGGTGAATGAAGTGAGAAATGAAGGAAGTTTAAAGATCTATTTATCCTCCAAAAGCCGTTCACTGCAGGGATGCGTTTCCTCTACTTGACAATAAACGCGTAGAGTCTTGATTCCTTGGCAGGGAGATAAACATATAATGTATAGCAAGAAAAGATGCAAACTTTAATTATTATGTTTATACCAAGCCTTGAATTATGTCTGCAGTCCAGCTTAAGAAGCATCGCCTTCTGCTTTATCTCGCGCCGCCACTGTTGACCTCGTACATCTGCTGCAGACTAGACCTGCTAGATAAGAAAAAAGACTGATTTCTCACTGAGTTCACTGCCAAGAAAGCAAGAAAAAAACAGTAAATAGAAGCATGTTTGTGCTTGATAGCTTTTGTGGGTTTCAAAAAAAAAAAAAATCAGCATTATTCTGGTACAAAGGCTTGTGATAATTCAAAATCCTCTCATTGACAGCTGTTGTCTACAACGGTGAAGGACTCCTCAAATGACAAATGGATTCTTCCACTTTGTTCTGCTTGGGAAAGTCAGGCAGGGATGCTGCAAGGCAGATTTGTCCTTGGTATCAAATTGAATGACAAAGAATGTATATAACGATCTTTACACAGTTCAGGGGAAAATCATTTATTTCATAAAAAAGTTGAAATGATTGCTTTTCAAATGCAGAATTAATCAAATTCATATAACTGGAAAAAGGAATAATTAAGACAAGCATATGATTTTTTTTTAGCAAAAATTCAATCATCATGATGTTTCACTGTGTCGTACTGCAGACCACATTGTCTCTTGGTGAAAACACCACCAAGCAGATTAACAACCAGCAATTAAAGCATATTGAATTCTTGTGTAGTTTGTAGATAAATAGGACAAACAGAAAAACACAACCAGCTTTGATTGTTTTAGCTGCTGGAATACACTGTAAAAAGTAAGAAATAAGTCAAGCATTCTTAAAATTTGGTAGATTTTCTTTAAAATAAAAAAAAAAAAAATCAGCCAATACAGAAAGAAAAATTGCTTGTCAAGAATCCATGTTAAATAAAAAAATTCTACTCACAGATTTTTTAAATTAAACTATTTTTTTGCTTCAATTACTTTTTGATTATAGGATTATTTTTCTTGCAGGACTGATAAACTTTTTTCCTTGAAATAAAATTATTTTTAATTAGCTAAAATTTAATTTTTGCAGTATAGACATTCATGCAAATGTTGGTAAAAACTGCTGGTAAAAAGCTAACCCACAATGTTCACTGAATTCCCCAAAAATGGACAAAACGAGCAATAAATAAAAACACTATCAAACGTAATCAGACTGCAGCGCACATCAGTTTAAACAGAAATTTAAGGATTAAAGCAGAATTTGCAACAATCTGTATTAACAAGCCTCTAAGTTTTTGATGGATGTTTTTTAGACATGAACATTTTCACAAAACTCACTAGCTAATAAGCTAATATAGAGCATGTCAGGAAAACAATAATTAAACAGGAATGTCTAAATTCATTTTGTTTCTTAAAATTAATGTATTATTTCTTGCTGATTATTGTTTTATCAAGTTATTTGAAAAAGAAGCTGCTGTATGAAGTGTTTGTTTTTTTACATGTTTTTTTTTTTTTTTGTGTCAACTACTCTAAACCTGCAATAGGATGAAAATAGTTTAGGCAACAGAGTTCGTAATCAGTCAAATAAAAGTCAAGCTGGCGTTTTTCAGTTTTTCAGAAGAAAAAAATGAAAGAGAAAAGTGTGCAAGGACATGAATAAATCAACTGGTACTGGTCCATATTCTCCTGCAGCTTGGCCTGAAAGGCAAAAAGGTGCTGACAGGGACAAGTTTGACTCTGAGAGGGGGAATCTTGGAGAAAGATCTCGGTGAGTGAAGATAAAAATAGAACATTAAGTGGAGTAGGGCTGGAAGAAGAAGAAGAAGAAGAAGGTTTGAATGCTACATTGACAGAAATGAAGCGTGGAAGTCAAAGGGCTGGAGGAGGAAGAGGCAGAATGCAAGAGAGTAAGAGACCAAGAGAGGTTAATGGGGTAGAAGACGAATGGCTATGAGAGGAAAGAATAAAATGAAGCAAAAGTAAAATGAAAGACAAAAAGTGGGAAAGCTAGGGAGCCATTACAGGAGGTAATGACAAGCATGAAATCAACATTAAATAAGTTGTTCTTATGTGATTTAAATGATGAAAAAACTGTTTTACTGCTATGAAACAACCAAACATGAGTCAGATATGTAATGAGCTAAAAAGAATGCTAAAAAAGTGATATCACTGCTGCTAACACTGTCAAATGTTTGTTAAGCTGAAAAAAACACAAAGCTAACAAAAAATACTGATATCGTTTTTCAATACTATAACTAGTCAGGCTTGAAAGTGGCACTAATAATGTTCAAAAAGGCAGAGTAATGCAAGAATGAATGACAAATAAACTTAATAAAATGTTACAATTTGGTAAAAGTTAACTTTGAAGAAGAATTAGAACATAGACCAACAGCAGAAATCTAAATAAAGCTGAAAATATTCATTAGCTACCACATTCCTACACTTGGGCCTAATCCAAATTCTTCCCTTTACTCTAGCCCTATATTTAGCCTAAACGGAGAGTTATGTAAAAAAATAGTGTCTCCGATTTTGGACGTCACTGATAGTGGCCGATCTGCTAACGTTACCACGGAGCTCCCAGCGCTCAAATATACATAACAACAGAAGTTTTATTATTTTAAAAAGGTCATGCTACAACAAAATGTCATTATTTACATTTAAATGTGAACTTCTGCGCTTCAGAGTGCACCCACGTGAAGAAATTCACTTCTCCTCTCCGCCTCGCGAAGAAGGGGTCTGTATCCCTCCGCTTAGAGGGGAGGATATTAAAAATTATATTTCGGACACCACTTGTACTTTACAAGCCCTTTCAAATGGAGGGGTAAGGGAAGGGAAGGAAAGAAGGGAAGAATTTGGACTGGGCATAAAAGGTGCATTTATCTTTGTTACAAAAGTACATCTGGAGCGCTTTGTATAAGAATAAATTTTGTTGTTTACTGATAATGATGCAATTTTGAGAAGTACGTGGTGCTCTGACAAAATTGTCAGGTTCCCAGTAGTGTTTTAATTATGGTTATGAAGTTTTTAACTAAAATCCCGCAACATAAATGTCTTAAAAAGCCATTTCTTCATGTTGATCTGAAGTCTCTGTTTCCAAAATCTCCTCTGAGGGGGCGTGGCTTTTGATGTTTAGCTGAGCAGCTCCGCCCCTATTCCCTCCTGTCTGATTATCATAGCTCTGTGTCTCGCTAGCAAAAGTCTTCACCGCTACTACACAACAACGTCAGGCAGTATCGGTAAAGTCCAGCAGGATTGTTTTGAGGCGGATGTCAGGTCGGAGGAGGAAGTGAAGAGCTTCGTGGACCGAACTTTCAATCATTTACAACTGTGGTCAAACGAGCTGCCGTTCACATTTCTGTGTTTACATCAAGAAGCTCCGTGGAGTCTCTTGGAGATTCTCCAGCGTTCTCAGCCCTGCTACCGTAAGTATTGTATGAAGCTCACACAAAAAATCCAGTGACGGCTGATTTGACCACAGAAATGTGAACGGCGGCTCATTTGACTGCAGTCAATGGAAAGATACCATCTTCTTTTCTCCAGCAGCTGAGCTGGACACGCTAGCCAAGCCAGATGAGGGAGGTTCGTGCACGTCCAGTATAGCTGCTGTGATGCAAACAGTGCCCGTCCGCAATAGTTTGACTGACAGCCATTTAAAAGGAGAAATACTCAGAAATGCAAAAGAAAAGAAAAATGCCACAAATACATGCTAACGAAAAATGCTCATAAGAATAATGCTACAAATCCATGCTAAAAACAAAGAAAAAAATGTTGGTTTTTTTCATTGCAGGGGGACTTTACAGTGTTCCTAACAAGGTTGGGATTTAGTGTAGTCACAGTAATGTTAGTTTAAATGTTTCAGTATACATTTTTTGCGTGTTGGAGTTATAAGTATTGATAACATGTGTGAGGGAGAGGCTTCCCCTCACCATACTTAAGTTCAGGTACTCTTGTATATCCTGTACATTTGTCATTTATTTAGTATTTTGTTTACAAATCATTTTCTTCTTTGAGCTCACTTCCTGTAGGTGTGGCTGTGAGTACACGCATGGCTGCATCCAGGAGACCCAGCTGAGAGTGATTGCTGAGCTGATATCTGAGCTGAACCAAGTGGACTCAAGGGGGGGAATGGATATTTGTTTAATTTGTTTAATTTTTGTTCTGTTATTTTGTTATGTGTAGTTAAGTTAAAATGTGTGAAATTTAAAGTACAAGAGCAACTTATGTCCTTTTAACTCTTTTGGGAATGTAGGTTTAAGTGGGAAGTTTTTATTACTTCATTTGGGGTTTGGTTTAGTCTTCTACTATTTAAGGGGGTGTTTCCTTGTTTGAGCTGGTTTTGCTGGTTGAGGGTCATGTCCTTTGTAAGTCCTCTGGTTATTTGAAAGAAAAAAAAATATTAAAACAGAATTTTGGCCATTTCTGAAGATGCCTCATCCTTTTCAAGACCACAGCTCCTCTCACACGCCAACATACTGAGATCCAGCTTGGGGAAAGAAGACTTCATGACCAGAACCCCTACAACATGCTAACATGGCTAACACTTAAGGCAGCTAGTGTGCAGCTTGTTATAAACAAGTTCTAGAATTACTGTGAACGCAGCTAAAAAAATTCTGTCTTACAAACGTACCTCTGAGAATTTTATCTCACTTTACATACCACACCTTATATGTAATATTCAAAAATAAATCATTTATTGACAGTGCGCCTTACAAACCGGTGTGCCATTTAGTGCAGAAAATAGGGTCAATATTTATATTTAAAAGCATTGTCCTTTACCTTGTATATATTTAACCTTTTTTTATGATAATAGTGTTGCAGCCCTCAGAATACTGATGTCCAAACATTTCTACGAGCTCTAATTCAAAGAGAGGACTTGTAAACAATAGAACATTATGCAACACTCTGAGAAAATGTCAGATCTGATAAAATATGCATTTTTTTCATGACTCACCACTTTCTAGTGAGTTTTGATGGACCCTAACAATTTAATAACCTGAACTGGAAATATCTTAAAAATCAACTCAACACATGCATATTCTCTTACTTTTCTATTAATTTGATTTACTGCTGAATGATTAATGAATAGTGGCAATGAATCACTCTGAAAGCATTCATTCATTTCCAATACAGATCATTATTTAGCAGAACCAATTTAGAGGATGTGCACTAACAGAACCCTGATTAATTATTGACATTGTCACAAGCCCTGATCTTTGCCTTGTTTTTTTAACTTTCCGTCTCTAAACAAAATACCCGAGACACAGATCACTTGAATGGCTTCAAATAAGTAATAATTGTTTTTAGAATCTTTTAAAACAGAAACAGTGGATCAATTTTGAGCTTTAAAGCCACACTGAGATGGAAATGCACCTAAGTACTAACGGCTGTGCATGTCCATAAATAGAACCAGCATAAAACATGCTTAGGGATTGCTAAAGGCAGTCTACATTTATTATAAAGCTATTCGGGCTGCAGAGTATTTGGTTCTTCTCTAAATCTGTTTTTTTTTTTTTTATTCCTGAGCGCTGTGCCTCACACAAACACTGTTCTGTCGAATGGTTTTAACTTTACATCTGGACTTTTTCCAGTGTGTCCCAAAGAGCCAAGCATGCAGTTTTAACAAAGTAAACTCTATTCTTACATATCTATAATATCTACACCGCCGTTCATCATATAAGCTTAAAGGGTCATTTTTTCATTATGCTTCTTTCTATGAAGCATTTTTGTCAAATCTAGTTTGTTTTGTGAAATTCTTGTCACATTTAACCCTAGAACCCTTTCACTATAAAAAGTTGCACGATCACTTGTTCCGGGTATTTTTACCTGACATAATATACCCAATAAAAAGTATTTCTCACGAAAAATAGTTCATAATATTAGAGCATGATAAATTAGAGACAGAGTAGTTATTTTTTATTTTCAACTATGGTTCATGTAACAAAATGGAAAATAAATATATGAAGATCCTAAAACAAGTTTGAAAATTGCTGAATTTGAGAAGAAAAAAATCCTAAAAAAAAAATAATAATAATAATAATAAAATAATGACACTGGAGACTTGGTCTTTGGTCCACCCATTCTTGGGACTTCTTCAACAACATGTGAATACATTTGCACGGATGAAAATCAGCGATAGTGCTCTAGGGTTAAGTCCTCAGTTTTTTGTAGATTTGTCAAATTTGTGCTAAAATGATCAAAGCTCCATGTCAGATGTTTTTGATTAGCCTCTAATATTAAAAGACATCGTTAAGAATGGTGCGAGCAGAGATGGTTGTACTAGTTGCTTGCAGTAAACACACTTGCCCCTCTTCCATGGTCTTCCACCACTGTGGCAGATTCCATTTTTGCATTTAATCTAGTTTTAATGACCTTATTCAACTGTTTAGCAGTTATTTAACTCACTAATTAACAATAATTGTAATTGTGATAATACCAAACATTCTCTCTAGGGAGAACGAGCAACTACATTGGAAATGTCACACTGAAGTGTTCTGCAAGTAATAGGGTAACACGTAACACTTTTCTCACAATCACAGGACACTGACCGTAGAACAATTGGATACAAAATGTACCAGATTACAGATTTTTGCTTTAAAACAGGTAAGTAGTGCAGGTAGTGAGGTCAGAGAGGATGAACTCCATTTGAAAGCTGCTACAGATTACAATGTGAATGTAAATGTACAAATATGATAAATAAATATATACACATGCATTTATTTTTCATACCCGCTTTATTTTTTTTTTCACAATTCTTACAGATGTTTTGAGGCTATAAAACCTTTAACCACACACTATTTTTTCAAACAGACATTGACCTTTTAAGTAAAGGTTTCTAAGTTTTCTCTCTTGCATAAAGATTTTCAAAGTTCAAGCCTGCATAGAAATATAAACCCAGTATTATAGAAAACTGATGTTTTTCACACATATTGCATGCGACCAAACACAAAAACTGATGGAAATTCATGTAGGCTATGCGTAAAATGTGTGGCCAAGATGGCCAAGATTTTAAGTGCGTCCAAGGCTAAATGTTAGTCACACGTATTAACTAGGGGTGTAACGTTTTACAAAACTCACTATCATTTTTCGGATCAGTAAAAAGTAAAAAAAAAAAAAAAAAAAAAAAAAAAACGACAAATAAAAATATAAAAGCTGAATTAATACTTGGAAACGCTTCAAATCATATCGTCAATAAGCATACAAAGTAATTCACACACACAGTATTTATATATGCAACATCAAACCTTTTGGTAATTGAGGCATATTTTTAAAGCAAGACATATTTAAATTTTGAACACAAACAAAATGTTAAAACATGTAGTTCTGATTACATTTGCATGTCTTGAGACCAAATCTACAAAAACTGATAGAAAATAATGCTTAAAAATAGTGATGAAAATACTAAATCTATACCCCTTAAGTTACCCCTTAAAATACAAACGTTCTCATCCTACCTGCCAAATGTCCAAATGAAATAAGAAATAAAAAAGTTAAAATTATTTTTTGCTATTAATTGTTTTATTGAAAATAACTTTGGGAACATTTTAATATTTAAAATAAATTATTATCTGAAAACGTGGCACTTCCGCGCCCGCTTTTCCTAGTGATCTCCTAGTCTCTTTGCCTTGCCAGACAATCGTCCCATGACGGCACCGGCAAGTCCGTTATGAAGAAGCGTCTTTCTCCTGTGTGGGACAGCTGCTGCTTTTAACTGCGATATTCTTTAAATCCAGAAATGAAAAGGTGTACAAATACTTTTATTCAGCTCTTAAAATTAAATAAACCTGATATCTATTATCGGACTTCATTATGAAGTCGAAAAAAGTTTTTGACGGAAGCTCCTCCCACACGCAGCGGGAGCTTCCGGTGAACAGACTTTAAGATAACCGTGAAGCAGTTAATTTAGCGCTTGCTAAAACAAATTGGATTTACATGAATTTGATGAGAATTCCATTTGATATAAACGAAAAATTTATTTAAATTATGATAGCCCGAGGTGTGTGCATGCGGGGGTGGGGGTTGGAGTGGTCCAAACCGTGGATTCTGATCCGTGCGGACCACGGATTATCCGTGATCCCTTACACTCCTAGTATTAACCCAACCCTGACCTTAACCCTTTCTCTGGTCTATGCGGCTAAGAACAAAGTTCAGCACTGGTCGCTTGTTTTTACAAAATTATGTGTGAACATTCACTTTTACAATAAAATGAAAACACAGATTTCAGCAATCAAACATTTATGTAAGTTTGGCAATCATAACGTATTCTGTACAGGTGATATAGGCGAGAGAGATTAGTTAACCAATTTTTGTCATAAATTGGTCCCTGTCTCCCCCTCTGGCTATCAGTGGGATCCATCACCTGAGCAATAGCACTTCCTGGGTCTCCACACAACACTAACCATCAGCCCCTGCTGTCTCTCCCAGAAACCCCACAGCCGTTTTCCATCTGCAATCACTCCCAGAAGTATTCAATCAGAGCACTGAGCCCTGCTGAGTGTGAGGTCTTGTTTGTGTCACTCTGCCTGCATCACTGAGCGTTCTCATCCTGACCAAATCTTCTGTTTAATCCATTGACTATATTTTATTTATTTATTTATTTAACATTTGAAATCAAGAATGGGAGGATAAAGCCTCTTGAGATGAAACATCTCGTTTTCAAGAGGGTCCTCCTTTTCAAAAAGATATCAGGTACAACCAAGAATGGCAGAGAAGAAATATCAACATTGAAAACTTAACCAAACTAATTTGACGATAAAAACAAAACAAGAAATAAAATAATAATTATAATATCAATGATAATAAATAATAATAACAACAACAACACTCACACATTCAACATTCATACGAGACACACCGGCTCACATAATACACCTCTCCTCCTCATCTCAATTCATTACAAGAGATTACACAGGAAAAAAATAAATAAATAAAAAAATAAAAAATATATAAAAAATAAAAGAAATGCCTATACAACACACAATTAAAAGGCGATGTAAAATAAGAAAACTAAAAACAATGGCACGTGTGTTCAAAATGAACCAAAAGAGCTCTTCTAAAAGCTGAGAAGGACCTTATAGAGCGTAATGATGGAGGGAGGTTGTTCCAGTCATTTGGTGCCTTAAAACAAAATGCAAATTTACCAGAATGTTTGTGAATTCTTGGTACACAAAAAAAAACCTGGTTATTGTGGCGTAGATTATGTTGTGAAGTATAGGGTACCAAGTGCTGTTTCAAATAGAAAGGAAAGTCAAAATAAATACATTTAAAAACAAACTGTAACCAGTGATATTGCCGTCTGATAAGTAAGAAATCAGGCCAGAGCCTTTGCCTGATTTCTGCCCCTTGACAGCAATTAGTCAGAGCCAATCACGAGTGAGCTTTTTCCAGCTTGTTCAAAGGCCACACCCCCTCCCACTGAAAGCGGAAATCTGTCAATCAAACATTGGTGGTGGGGCCAGCGGGAGCCACATGCTTTTTCTGAGACATCTAATTGGCCAGGAAAGCTTCAGGATGATTATTCTGACAAATAAAATTACTGAGAAATAACTCATCTCAATGGAAGTCTATGGGACTTTGCCCTTCATGCAATCCTTTTCGTGTTCCTATTTGGAACATGAAAAGGGAGGGGTTGCTCAGTCCAGTTCCTACTTATACAGTCAATGGTTTCATCTGACACTGCTTCATCTGTAACTCTTGATTGTTTGCTCCCAGGACCCTGACCACTTTGGTTGTATTCTGATGCCCTCATGCTCGTGTTTGACCTCTGCCTGCCTGACTATGATTTAGCTTGGTGGACTTCTAGCTGTGCTTCGCTCCTGTTCTTCTATATGTGCCAATAGAACTTGCTGCATTTGGATCCAGCTGTCTTCCCGTTTGGGACAAAAAAGGTGTAAAGCAGGGGGTGACCAAATCCAGGCCTCGAGAGCCGGTGCCCTACATGTTTTCTAGTCAACCTCCTACTGAAGCTCCCTATTGGTTAAACACAACTGATTCAGGTAATCAGTAGCAGATAAGACAAAGTTTCTGGAAAGCCAGCAGAAGACTGGCCCTCGATACCTGGCTTTGTACGTCCCTGGTTTAAAACCTATCAGGATGCAGAATAGAATACACTGAAATAAAAGAAAATCAATTATAACTAAAAATAAGAATCTGCAAAACAGCAAGGTCGTAAAAAGTAAACCCCATGATAATTCCTATATGTCTAAAAAGGAGTATTTAGAATAACTAAGATGTTTAGTAGATTTTGGCAGAAGGCAAGCTAAAGAAGCACTAGCTTAGCCTTTTAGAGGCCTACTTCCATCACGTCAGTCGTTAGATGCCAGATACTCCAAAATCAGCAAAGCAATGAATCCTCTGTATTTTAATTTCGCAATCAAAAAATGTTACAATAAATAAAAAAAAAACACAACCCTACGTTTATGCAAAATATGTGTGGAGCCATCTAACTCTCATGGTATGGTAGAGATATGCTTCTGTAAACAGTCTCTTGGACTTTATAAAGCAAACTGGATGCTTTTAACACCGAGAAACCAAAGCCACCCAACCTCTGTTATGATGAATTTCATTAAACTGCTAAATGTGTTGATTGCTACTGCAAGGTTTTTTTTTCCCTTAAGGTAGGAGTAAAAAAAGACAACAAAGAGCTGCACTAATAACCCGTCTCCCTCAGATAATGCTGTTTTCTTGGAAGCAGAAATTTCCATCAGTGTTTTTCCCTCCAAAGCTTTACTATTTTCCATTCTGTCCCATTTTTAATTAAATTCTCAAAAGCTGCGAGCAAAAATAATAGTAGCTGCCTTCCTCTTCTCTTCCTGTGGGAGTCAGACAGGAAGATAATCAGGAGGACACCCAGAGAACGAAAACCAAAATAACTCTTGAATTTTCTGTTTTGCACTTAGACAATCTAAAGGGGCCGTGAGGAGTTACAAATATAGAAATTTTGGTTTAATTTAGTCAGATTTCAGCTTTTTCCAATCCCCATTTGACAAAAAAAAATAAGCATTTATTTGTTAAGACATTGTAAGAGGGTTTTGTTTTTTGTGTGATTAAAACTCTGGTGACCAACTCCTCTTAAAAAGGCAAAAGAAAAAAAAAAACTCCACGTCAGATTTTCCCTGAGCTGCTCTATAACAACTTGAGCCCAATGAATCTTGGCACTGTCATCTCGGAATATGCCAGTGCAATTGGAGAAGAGGACGTCTAATTATGTGAGAAGCTGTTCACTCAGTTAATTCCGTTTGTCAGCTGACCAAACGTGTTGCCAGAAGATACATTTTAATAAAGGAAGTGTTGCAACAGCAGAGGGATGGTAATCTGCTTGGAAAAAAGACCTGAATATTCATTTTGAATATTTTTTATTCTTCTTTGTTTCCATTTTATTGTGCTAGATTTTTTTTATCAAGCAGAAAAATAAAGATTATAAGATTTAAGAAAGATTTTTTTTTCAGGATTAAGAAAATCCAATTGTGAAGATTTTAATCTCACTAAAAGGCTAATCTGTTGGCAAGTCAAACTATATATTTTTTCCTTTCATTACTTTTTCTTGTTGGGTCTGCCAAACATAAATGGCTTTCAGTCAAACTTGAAATCCTTTTCATTGACTGAACTTGGATGATGGCATTGAAGCAAGTCAGGGTGTTTTAATATGGCAAATATTGCTAATACTCTTGGTTTTAGACCAAGGTTGTACTAGAAAAACCTTTTTGTGATAATTTCAATTTACATTATTTACTATTTTTACCACTTAAAATCTTAATTTGATTCAAAAACCAACTTAGTGCCTTATATATGAGTTAATTCTGATTGTGGTTACTGATGTCAAAGCATTTTGAGTGGCACATGACTCTTAATATGTTAGGTTGGGTGTCATTGCAAATAGTCTAGCATGTAGCCTGTCAGACTTTTTTCATTTACATGTTGTTAACAATGTTGTGAGTTGGGGGTAGTGACACACATTTGCTTTAGCAGTATCTGTCTGTTTTCTAACATGCTGCAAACAAGGTAGTGTGGGTATGCTAACATGGCTTAATGAGCAGCATTGTTCTAATGCTAACATAGCTAACATAGCTAACGTGAAGCATCGTACAAATGCAAACATGGGTAACGTGTAGCATTAAGTCTGCCTCGCCTGGATCGTTGGCGAGACCAGGCGGCTGTAGGCGGGGGCGGAACAAGAACAGGAAATCTGAGTTGTCCTTAACATTTTTTTTAATTTCAATGTGAGCGCGACTTGTGCCCAAGAGTGATTTATCTTTGTGTGTGTGTGTGTTTATTTTTAAAGACATAAATAGTCATATATGTCTGTTTACTTTCCCAGTAATCATCAGTTGTCAATAAGCAGTTGTTTCCTCTAACAACCACTAGAGGGCGCTGCTTCTGAGTATAAGTATTGGCTACTGACAGTGGCAGAAGAAGTGTCGTACAAAACAAACATGGAAGAGAATCTGTTTTCCTCTTAAACGTTAATATTTTTTTTATACAGATCAGTTTTCTTCTTCTTGATTAGACTTTTTTTTCTCTTGCGACTCCAGTGCTACTTACAATCGGTAAAACGTGGTACTTTGGAAGTGTTTCCCAATGCCATTTAAAGTAAAGACAGCCATGTGCTGCATTTTAGGAACTACAATTTAATTAGAATCAAAACACTGAGTGTGAACTGCTGTTGAAACATCAAAAGATGACCTCTTCCACCTCTCCTGGGTTATTCTTTTTGACTTGCGAAGAAAAATAACTTAAACATGCTAAATTATTACAGTTTTTTAAAACAATTCTGTTTTATCTACTACTAGACTACAGCAAACCATGCCACAAAAAATCTGAGCTACAGTTGTTTTAAATTGTAAATCTACATGTTAAAGGTTCCATCGCAAACCTCTTGTATGACTAAAATAGTGCAGAGAAAATTAGTTTTTGCGGAATAACCCAAAATTACACTTTCCTCCCTTGTTTTCACAACAAAATTTCTGAATAATTAAACTGAAAGTGGTTCCCCCAACATTTTGCTACACCCTTCGACCAACCACAGCCATTGTGAGGACATCATTTGATGATCTACAAGTGTTGCCTAGCTTTCACCAGCAATCTGGCCTCTTCCTCACCGCTTTTGCCCCCCTGCATCATTTTGCAGAGATTTGTACTTATTTAATGAGTCCAAAAAGATATACTATTGGATGAAATTAACATAGAACTGCTACTTGATTATACTCATATAAATAAATGATGTGGAGGTTGCACTAACTGTTGTGCAAAGTTTGATTCTGTCAAAATAAAAGCACCGAGGCACCTGAGAAACCGTGTGAGCATCAAAACACTGCTGAGCATCTCCCAAACCCACGTTTAGTCCTGCAGATCTGAGATTGACCCTGTTTAGAAATCACAAATGTTTTTAAGGCTTTTTATGTTTCTAGAAGAACGTGATTTGAATACAACAGAAACATAGAAACATGTCTCTAAAGCAAAACTCTCTTCTTGATCATACACTGCTTCTAGCAAAGGTAATGCACCAGGACTATCTTATCAGTATTGACCAAATCCTCTGAACAAACAGAACAATCAGGCCACACAAACAGTGCTCTGTGTTTACCTTGCTGCAGAAGGTGAATGCTTTCCTTAATAACTCATCCAACCTGACAGCAACAAGCAGCTGCTCCGTTCTCCAAGCTGCATCTCGCTGGGGCATCATTACAGTGGAGCACGTTTCCATTCATCATCTCCTGAATGAGGAGCCACTTCACAGGAGAGCTCACCAAACGAGCCCTGCTTTAACCGTGGCAGTGCTTGATGGGAAAAAAAAAAAAAGGTTTCAATTTAATGTTGCTTAAAAATAACCAATGTGTTTTCTTATTCGTTTTTTTGGGCACACAATCGTAGAACTATTTTTTGTGCAGCTGCAAAATCAGCAAGGATAGAATCTTTGTATCATATAGAATCACACTCGTTAAGTAATTTAGAGACTTAGAGATTTGTATTTATTTGTGAAGTCATGTAGGTCAAATATCCGCAAGAAAAATTCAAAGGAAAATATCCATTATGTAAATTGTGTTTGTGTGTGATTTTGTAGGTCTTCCTCCAAAAAGCTCACCTTTGGTCTCATTTGACCACATCACCTCCTTCCAACTTCAGGTGGGCATTTTAAGCAGGGCTACTTTACCATCACTGTAAGATGTGGAGGTTGTGGAGGAAAGTCTTCCCAATGGTTTTCTTGGTGACTGTGTTTCCTGCTGCTTTGAGATCATCAACTAACTCCTAACTTGTTTTAGGTCTATTTCGTACTGTTCTCATGATTATGGAAACCTCTCGGGGACAGATCTGGTTTAGAGCTGAAGGCCATGTTCTTGTATTTTGACAAAATTGCATCAACAGTTGACCCCTTAACCCCTAGGTTCTTGCTGATGGTTTTGTAGTCCGTTACGTTCTTTGAAATCTGACGGATTCTGTGGACAGGTGTTTCTTCTACAGGTGATTAGTTCAAACAGGTGTCTTCAATTAAGCTTCATTAGGAGAGACTAACTGGTCAGTGAGAACCAGAACTCTTTATGGTTAATAGGGGATCAAATACCTATTTCCCTTTACATTTATATCATTTCTGTGCTTTATTTTCTATATCTCTCTGTTCAAATGAAGTAAGCATTCATCATCACTAAGGGATCAAATATCAATTTCCTTTACTGTAGTGTAAACGTGCCTGATTTGAATCCCGATTAACAACAATTTTTGTAATCCATTTCAGCTGGATTTGGTGTAAAAATTGTGAAATTAGTGATAAACCAGCCAGAGTTGTTAGAACTCAAGGAGTGATAATTTTGGGTTGAAGATTAGATGGTCACATGAGAATTAAAGGTCACGCATCTATTTTTAATTAATTCAGTCTTAATTACAGCACTGTGTCAGAATCCCTAACTACTAAAAAGTGCAGGACTATCTAGCGCCCTGGATTTCAAAAGCAATTTGAACACCGTGCTCACTACTCAAGCACCAAATATGACATCACCAATTTCACAAAGTACAAACTTATTAAATACAAGCATTTTACAAAGACTATTTATGAATCTATTGTGTTCTAATGATTAAAATGTGGATGGTTTTAAAACAAAAAAAAAAAAACAATGTTTTTTTCACCTAAATTATTCTAACACAATGCATTGTGGTCTACACTCACCAGTCTAGTATAAGCATGTTTTTTTGTTTTCAGTTCTACAAAGTGATGAACGCATTATATGGTGCACTAAGTAGTGATGAATTCAAACATAACCTTTGTATTTTTTCATGTCTACATGGGTTTACATTAACTTCACCAAGTTTAGTATTATTCAACAGAATCTGCATCTTACTATCATTTTACAGGAAAAACGTTGTTCTCTTTTACTTTACATAACCCGTGTTACCTGCTGCTGCTGTATATCTTATACGTTTTAGCAAACACGCTCCTGTCACTCCTGTCACTACCTATGCTTCACTTACAGCTGAGAATGAGATCAGGCTTATGTTATATCTGTGTATGTTATGGTTGAAATCCACTACCTCATTAGTCCTGGATTACTGCTAGATTTTTGTTATTTTTATTTATTCCAATTAAAACTGGATAAAGGCATAAATCTCTTCTTTACTTCTCTCTGAAATAGGAAACATTGAAGCTGTTTTGTTCTAAATGATGTTCTTAATTCAGTTTTAAATGCAGTGAACTTGTTTATGTGCAAAGTCTCTTGGTGACAGTTTAAAAGGCATCTCTCAGATGTGCTAATCACTTTTTTTTCCAACAAAATAAAATAATAATTTGCCATTTTTTCTAGAAATGATAAAAAAGTTAGTTTGCATTTCATAAAAAATGGCACAAGGCTGGACTTGACGAGGAAGAAAAAGAAACTTTTTATAGTCGGCCATTGATGTATGTGGGCCGAGCAGAATGGATGGACAGAATGAAGGAAGAGTGCAGAGAGATGGGAGGATGATGAAAACAAACAGGGAAAAGCAGACAGTAAACACAGTTAAAACATTCACACAGAAATGCATGGTGGGGTTTGCTGAGTGGGAGTCTTGTTCCTCTCCCTTTGTGATCTTCCTCCTGCAGTGCTTCCTGCTGTTTGTCTTTTTTTTTTTTTTTTTTTTTTTTTTTTTCCTGGTCTCGGTCTTCTGTTTTCCTCTGCACCAAATAAATATTTTAAATATAGCCTGATGCTGTTTTTGGGTTTGTGACCCACTCTTTGATCAGATATCCCTGATTTGTGACTGGAGCGGAGCGAGGCACTTCCCATTTAATTGTATAAATAATATAATATGTCAACCAAATTGAAGAAAAAAAACAAAAACACTATGCCATTTCTAGCCTGTTATAAAAGCATTAAAGATTACGGGACAGCAGAGTTCAACATTTTTCTAATGGTACATTTAACTTCTATGTGTCCTTGTTTTATACATTGTATCAAACAATAGATTTTCACAAGTGCTGTTATTGCACTCCACTAAAAACACTTTTGTCATTTTGGCTTCAGACCTGGGCCTTTCAACCCCCTGAAAAACCCCAAACAATCATTTGATAATTTAGTACAAAAATCTTGCAGGGGGATTAAAAAAGGAAAAAAAAAAAAAATGGTCAACAGGTCAAAGGTCAACAGGTTTCAGCAACAACTTTCAATGCTTGTTCAATTGCGTGTTTTGTATGTAGGGCCTTTTGAATGAGACTTTGTATGAGACTTTTGAAAACTCTTGCAGATATACACCCACGTTTGCATAGACTTTTCATGGGAAGCGGTCTCTCCAACGCCCATTTTCAAACCCCAGTATGAACGTAGCTACGTAAATTGTTTTATTTAAAGTAAAAAAATAAAAAAAAGTCTCATGATATTTGACATTTTTACAACTGACTTTTCATTGGATACAAATGACATAATGTTCCTTTATGTCATTTTTTTTTAGCCCATCCAACAGACTTTACTAACGTTTTCTTCAAAAGAAACTTAACCCCCAAGGATAAAACAGACACTGAAAACAACTGACTTTCCATTTTGCATTGCCTTTTCAAAATGTGAGAATAAATGCTGCAACATGACTGGAAGCAGAAACACGAAACTCTCCGGTCACAGCTGTAACCAGTTCCCATGAGTCAAAGCAAGGACAAAAAGCCCCAAGCGGCTCAGTCACAATGCACGTCTCAATCCAGCCAGTCACATTTTTGATGTCTGAGCTTCTAAAGAGTGGACTGTGAAATGGATCCTTTGTGTGGAACAAAGTTTTACAGAGAATATCCGGTGGGCGTTCCTCTGTGAGTCGGGGAATGCCGTTTATGACAGACCTGTTCTCGCGCTAGCCAGACGGCGCACACGGACACAAGGGCCATTCAAGGAGATGCGTCCGCAAAGATTCTCCTCACTTTGAGCTCATGGATTCTCAGTCAAACACGCCCCCAGCCCACCAACACCGCCCCACTCCTGACTGAATATGGTCTTTGTTCCGTGTTATTGAGAATCGGACTGCTGGATCTCAGGGAAAGGACACGAATAAATGAAGTCCTTGATGGAGCAGCCCAACTTCACATGCAGAAGATTTTGCAACCATCATCAAAAGATCTTTTCATGTAGTCATCCAATGCAGCTTGTTTGTAGTTCCACAGTCCACATGGTTCTGCATATACTGTATATGGCATAACTGGATAAACTGACACCTTTTTTTTTCCCCCAAATTACTAACTCATTTAATAAAATCTAGGCTTGACATCTTTTCCAAGCCTGAATATACAAATATCAAAGTTTATTCTGGATCAAAAATAATTCTAATGCTTCATTCATCCCGGACACGATTCGCATGTCAGATGTACGCATTTCTTTTGAAATCTTTTGTCAATTTTCCTCCATCTTTCTTGATAGACGAGTCAGATTTGAGTCTGTTTTCTCTCTTTCGACCCACGTCAAATTTGCTGCTCCACGCCGTCTAAAAGTATAAAAAGAAACTATGATCCAGATGCATGTGGGAGGAGCTTCTGTCAAAATCTTTGGTCTCATCGCTACATGGAAGGATTGACTGTATATGTCATTTGCAATGCATGGAAGGTACAGCTGACATTGTGAGATCACGTTTATTTATTTTGAAGAGTTTTTAAACGACGTGTCACAATAAGTAGATGTTCTCATCATAATTCTTTAAAACTATCTAAATGCTATTTTACAAGTAATCACACAAGTGATTACTTGCAGCTCTGTGATTACCCTTTCCCCCCGCCCCTGTAAAATTCCAAGTCAAAAATGCTGTTGTCAAGAATAGCTGGACTGCAGGATAATAGTTTTTCTCTTTTATTTCTTGAAATCAAATGTTGTTATTTGGCAAACATTTCTGTTATCCGAGCATTGAGAAGAACTGCAGACCAAGGTTTTATAAGATGGACTTAATGTCAATAAAGCTTAAGATTAAAAAGCCCTGCAGCTGATCCCCTGACTGAGCGCCTTCCCATCACATTCTCAGCAGCTCTCAGGTTTCATTTTAGACTCAGAAAGGTTTCCTTATCCACCAGTTCTGGCCACACAGCACGCCCAGAATCCACCTGCATTGCATGATACTTTCACCCCTGGATGTCTGTCTAAATCTTAGATCTTAATACAAGAGGACAAAAGCTGCTGATATTTTACTTGTGAATATTGTGGTTTTTTTTTCTTCTTTTATGGAAACACATCCCCAAAATAATGAAAGATAAATAAAATATCTTCTTTTTTTGGGTAGTTTTGCAGCTCTGGATATCACAAATATTTATTTTTGAATAAACACAATAAAGTGCTCCTTCTTTTTTCATGGTTCAGTCTGACACTTTCATTCAAGTGAAGTAGAATTTATATAAATTTTAATGATTCAACATAAAAGTAACTTTACTTGATTAGACCATGCAGAGTCCTATAATTTACTGGATGCATCCAATTCTTACAATTTTTCTATTCTATTGTGTTAACAGAGATTCTGTGTAGAAGTTTAAACTCTTTTTTTAGAGAGAGGCTAAAGTGTGTTTGTTTTGCTGCATGATGGAGTGATCTGGCTGAGAGCTCGCTGTGTGCCATCACACATGCAGACGTACTGCCAGGCAGCTCTCTTGACAATGAAGAGCTCTAATTAGTGTGAATAAACATTAGAGTTGAATAATGTGCTTGTTTTAAGATGACAAAACCTCATCTGCTGTTGATTTGTGTCACAAATGAGAGGATTTCTGGCAAATAGTAGCCGGTAACAGCACAAAATTTAGGAGAAATACAGTGGAGCGGTGGTCCCTACACCCATTCTGCAGGTCAAGTGGTACTGCAGATGCAGAACTTTAAGTATTTTAGTTTATCGTACTTTTTTATTTTAAAACAGATTATTCAGTACTGCTAATTTGAAACCCCTGAGCTAGCAAAGTTGAAGAAGTTGACAAAAAAAGTTGAAAAGTTTCTTTGAGAGTGAAAGAGTCAGTGAAACAACTTCAAAGGGAAAAAAAAGCCATATTTAACAGACAAAGCCAAGAGTTATTGGAAACATGGATTTATTGTGACAGGCTGTTCCCACGCACCAAGCCCACTCTGTATATTTCTTATATAGAACATTGCGAATAAAGTTGCAGAAATCAGGTCACCAGTTTGTCACAGGGCCACACAGACACATTTGCAGACAGCAGTTGACCTATAAAACATGTTATTGAACTGTGGGAGGATACCGGAGACAATCCACTCCTGTAGGGGGAAAACATGCAAACTTCACACAGGAAGGTCCCTGCTGGGATTTGAAATAGGTTCTTCTCACTGTACGGCGATAGCCAACCACTACGCTACTGTACAGCCTATTGGTTTACAGAAAACCTAGAAATCACAAAGTTTGACATTCCAAGAAGTAGCTAACATTAGTATTGAAATGTGTCTGGGGTTAAAGGTCATAGAAACTTAAATCAAAATCTAATTTCTGCTTAGATTTTTAACTTGTCAGATAACTGAGAAGAAACTATCCGAATGGCTTGTTGACAACGGGCAAGGCATGATGGGAGGACAACCCAAATAGACCTTCACTGAAACTGAAAAATGAGGAACTGATTGCAGTAGCTTATATTAATTACGGTAGAACCGTGTAAATCATAGAAGTTCCTACTTGGAACCAAATTTCAGTGTCCAATCCTACTACCTCCCCTTTCCTGCCATGTGTTAAAGTATCCTTGGGAAAGACATTGAACCCCACATTTCTCCTGGTTGTTATAAAGTGGTTTGTGTTTGCATCTGAGCTGCCAGAAGTGTGTGAAGAGGACTGTGGTTGTTGGCCGTCTAAGGAAGCAGTGAAGCTTAACAATAGAATCAGACAGTCCAGTGTGAACACCATAGCTGTATGTGCGTTCAAGACGATCGTCGATGAATGCGTGTCTAATGCCGGATATGAGCATAGCTTAAGAACTACAATTACCAGCTAACACACATGCACATACAGTAACCTAACACAAGTATGATTACCTGGTTCAGGTGTATCCAGCCAATAAAAACACGCCAGAGCAGGGTATGTTGGAAAACATGCAGGATAGTGGCACTCGAGACCTGGAGTTACCTACCCCTGATGTGCCTTGATGTCATTAAATGTAGATCAAGATGGTCTGACTCGCAACAGAGCCCACAACACGCAGCACCGCACCCAAGAGCCCCCAGACCTTTCGTCAATCCTCCAACAGACAATCCAGGCCGGCCCATAAAATCAGGACCGGATAAATCACCACAAGAGGGCGTAGCAGTAAGGAGATCAGAGGACAGACTATAACTTTTTTTGCCATTTTGTATGTTTTGATTCATTTATCTTAATTCTTACACTTCTTAGTCTACAATAGCAAGTAGGCCTGTTACTTAACAGTCCAATAAATGACAATAAGGGTTCCATTGTATTTTTTACTCAAAAAACTCCAAGGTTTTATAAATCCAAAATCCTTTCACTTCTACTCAAACTCCCCCACACAGCTCCCCTAACATAATATTCATTCTTTCTATTCTATTTCTGTACTTAATGTCAATAGTGATGCCTTTGTGGATTTGTTTCCCACAGATAATTATTTTTAGTTAATATAAGCTTTAGGCAGTTTTATTTGAACAGCACATTGTACACAATCAGGCTATTACAAAGACTTTAGTGTGATGCGAGAACAAGAAAATGACATGAAAACAGCAACAAACAAAAGTGAAAAACAGATTGAAACATTGTAAAACGGTACATTAAGTTGTTATCTTCAACAAAAGGTTTAAGGTTTGGACTTTTATGTCAGATCAGTGGGAGAACATTGGAGTTCATCAGGCAGCAGCTGAAGCCCGCTTCTGTTGGTTTGGTTCTGACCCGAGGTTCTCCCAGCTGATTGCTTACAGTTCTGCACAGTTTATGAACCACCGAACAATCTGACAAGTATGTGGGTCACACACATCATGAAGGGATTCATAAAATAGCTACATTACTTTCAAATCAATTTCTATAAACCAGACTTGAAATCAGCAGTGATGTGGTTGGTCCTTGTAGTTCTGGTTAAAACTGACAGTGTTCTGGATGAGCTGCAGCTTTTCCGTTTTATTTTTGGAAGATCGGTGCAGAACTCGGCTGCAGGAGACGAAAGCATGAAGCGGATTCTGAGTTTCAGGGTTTGACTGAGATGAAAAACAGCTGACATTGTTGTTTCCTCAGAGTTTCACTCCAGTCATCTTTAGATCTATTGTGAAATCATTTCCCAGGGTCTTTTAATTATGATTATTACGTTTTTTTTGGCAAAATCGAAAAACTTGCGTCGTTTTCTAGGGCACAGTTTGTTCAGAGCGGCATGAGTTGATCAGAATTTTGCCTCTGAGTAAGCCTGTCCCTGATTCCTGTCACCCATCTCTTTACAGGCTCTCCCGCTAGCTTACAGCCCCTCACAACCCCATCAGATGACATGGCAGCAATTTTTGAGCTATCCAGCTGTACAGCTTTGAGCCAGATGGAAAACAAAGATGTACCGGAACACGGATCTAGTAGTCTACAAGCGGATGCATCAGAATGGAGCGGAACACGGAGCTTGTGACACATTAATTGTAATTTCTACGTCACAACCACATGTAAGCTTTTAAATGACTTTTTTTGTCTGCTCCTGATTTAAAATGATTTGAACAAAGAAATCCTCAGATATGCAATTTTGAGTTTAATTTTCTTTCCTTGTCACAGTACTCTCCTCTGACACAGGCAATTTGATCTTCCAGTACTCTTGTGGTCAAATCTTGAGCCAGTTTGTCAGAAATTATTTCACACAATATGAGACCAGACTGTGACAAGGACTGCATCAATAGAAAAGGTGCAAGTTTCCAAAAAAACATGGAGGATTTGTCAATGTCACATTTCTGCATCATATTCTGTTCTCTTTAAAATCCTCAAGAGCCAGTGTTCACAGACACATTTCTTTTATAGATCTGGACTTCAAGCATTTTCTGGGGTATTGACTGCTGTAGATACTTACAGCTGCACCCAAGCAGGGCAGCCATTGATTATTACAGCACACGGGACAAAGAAAATAGAGGGGGTGAAAACATTTCAAAATAAAGGTTGAGGAAAGAAAGCAGCACCAGAATGTGAGCTGTGCTTGGTTTTTCTGAGTCACAATAAAGGATAACAGAAAAAAAAAAAAGAAGAACCGAGTGGTTGCAGAGGGGAGATGATCTTCTCTGCGGACGGGAAAGGCTAATCCTAAACATGGAGGAGATTAACTATGACACAGAATGCACATTTAGCAAGCTCAAAAGACTGCGGGCACACAAACAAGCTCACTGATTAGTGTCCCTGCAATGAATTTGTCGCACAATCACAAACTCTCTTTTTGGATGCAACCGTTGTCACTCTGGATGTTTCCTCATGAAATTAATTAATAATTCAAAGACTTTCTTGCTCTAACTGATACATTTTAAAGGTAGAAACAATGATTTGATGTGGAGCCATTTATTGCACATTACACCTAAGATTAAAAAAACAACAAAAATACCAATTTGAATAATCCTGACACTATCTGCTGAAACATTAGAATTTTATCATCTACAGTGCAACAAAAATCTATTTTCAAGTATTTATTTTCTGTACATGAGCAAGTAGAGCAGAGATAAGATTTCTCTCAGCCCACATATCTGTAGTGCCATCTAGTGTTCTCTAGGACAACAAACACCAAATGAGAGAGAAGCAACTAAAGAAATTCATCTTATATTTATTGTATATTTCAACAGAATCTTTGAGTTTTTCTGACCCACATCCATATGGTATTTTGATATTTCACTAAATTATGGATACTAAGATGGGATTTATCACACAATATTTTAGAAAAAGATGAAAGAAGAAAAAGAAGAAGAGGAAATCCTATTTTTAATCAATAATTAACACAGTCAGGGCTCATAAAGTCTGACAGTACAAGCCAGTGATAAATCTATTTATAATATGTGATTAGAAGTTTCTTTTTTCAGTCTGGAATTGAAGTGATTTATTCCCATATACAAAGAATCCTGTTTGAAAGAAACATAAGCTGCTGTAATTGGGAATATTTAATTTTAAACATATGATTCAGCTTTATCCAGCTGTTTATATTTAATAAACATAATAGAATAATTCAGAGGGGAAACAAGTCTAAATGTTAATGTTTGTAATGTACACAAAAATTGACTTTTAACTCCTTTTAATTTTTTTAAATCTTACTTTACGCTTTCTTTTAATGTTTTATTTGAAGCACTTTGAATGTATTTGTACATGAAATATGGGATGATAAGCTTGCCCTGCCTAATTTTGCGTTGCATTTCAAAATAAAAGCCATCAACACTACACATAAAGGCTGCAGGAATTAGGCTGTAAATAATATTAAATAAAAATATAACCCAAACCTTTGGCTATGAATTCTCATAGTAAGTTCGTCAGAGAACTTTGTTGTTGTTTGATTTTTTACAATTATCTTCCTATCATGATAGTCTTTGTTCTTTTTCCCCCCTCTTTTCTTTGGTGGTTGTGCTAAATCATTTATTGTGGCACAAGTTTTTTTTTTTTTTTTACAATAAAAACTTGATTTTCCAATTTTTATTTTTAATGTCTTGTTTTTCTTTTTTTATATAGATCTTAAAATAATATATTTTTAAATAAAAATCTAATTTCACTCAAAACATTTAACTAATATATTAATGTTACTTCTCTACTTTGCAATAACATTTAAGCAAAATTAAAATAGAAGATCAGTTTGCAACAGCTATACTGCTAAAGAGGGATGTCTTATTTTTGTTTTTCTTATGGTACATTATACTTTTACCGGTGGTTGGAAAGTAGTACTCAACACCACTGCATGAGGAATAACTTCTTTGTTTTGTTTTTCTGCATAATTTTCCTTGTTTAAGTTGTTTGGGATCAGCATCCTGCATCCTGGGCTGACTGCCACAGCATTTTATTAAAGAGATTAGCGCTCAGCTTTTCAAGAATCTTAAACCTTTTGCAGCTCTTGCTTCTGTACAATTTTAACCATCATTTATAGTTGCTGTGGTTGATGTAAAGAATTCTGCCTGTAGACAAAGCAGCAGAAACGTCAGGCAAATCGTAACAGTCAATTTAAATTAAAGTATTTTTTTTAATCATGAGTTGCTGCAAAATAATGTAATATTAAGATATTATCATTTTAGGATGTACAAAGAGCAGATGTGAATGCCTTTTGAGTCTCTGCTGTAATGACAACATATGACATGGAAAATCTCTCTACAATGGGGAGCAGAATGTTGTTTTTTTTTCTTTACTGGGCACTTTTGTCACCATTGTTCTCATTTCATCCTGTCCTTCCCCCCAGCTCTGTCACTCAACTCACACAAGCTCCTAAATGAATTTTAAACCACACACATTTCACATAAACAAATACTTCTGCAACTAAGCTACACATTTAATTGATGCTGAACTCTGATTTCCTCAGAGTGCTCATACTTGTAAGGAGGATCATTTTTCTGAACGCTCACTGGAGGGTGGAAACGTCATGAAACTTGGGATCCAGTGACTGTGGTTTCCCTGCTCCAGGTGGGTAACATTATCCAAAGAGGAACCGATGAAAAAACATGTTTAATTTGTGTAAACTGTCATTTAAAACAACTGGCTAATCCCGAACATTGTTTTGATGATCTAACTTTATTTAATATTGCACAGCAAGACTCAAACATCAGTTTAGTCTTTGATTTCTGCTCTGACAACTTTGACAAAAAATTTTCAGGCAAAAACCAGTTTCCTAAATGACTATTTATGTCTGATCATTTTTTTAAGTCACAGACTCTTAACTGACTGTCAAGGACATACTCATCTGTACTGATGTTTACCATAAATACCAAATATTTGTCTTTACAAAGGATCATCTGCAAATACATGAATATCCTTAATTTCACACACTGAACACACAAACTGTAAAAAGCTTTAGAACATTGCATTTTCTAGGTTTAACCATGTAACCCTAGAAGTGTTTTATACTTGAAACTAGGGACGTGTTGATAAAATCGATTATTCGATTTTGATAAATCTAAGCTAAATAGCTCAATAACCAATAATCAATAATTCTTTGAGCTATTTGAATGATCTTTTGGAAATGTTTCACTAAACCCTTTCCAGTGATGTAAAGATCAGCGCAACTTTACAATTTAGTCACATACCTAGATCAAGTACAGAAAGCTAAAGTCCACTAGCTTGATGCTAACATTTAATGGAATGTCCTATGGACAGCTAATGCTAACACTCAGTCGACCTAAACATACATTGCTGACTAAATGAACATGTTTATAAACTCGGTATGAATTTTCCAAACTATTTTAAGGTACCATTTTTTTAAAGTAACCATTTGTGGTCCAAAGCACCATTTTTTGCTCGTACTTTGCTAATTCCTTTGCAAAAAAGTGTTCCACAACAGCGTAAGCTCCACCTAGTGGCCAAACTGAAACCTTGCAGGAGAAGCCAAACAATGTTGACAATGTCAGTGATCTGAACATTTTTGGTTGAGCTTCTCCGTGTGAGAAACCATGTAAGACTGTATGCTATTAACAATCTCAGTATTTCACTAATACACTTGACAGTATACATAAATATATTCAATATGTTTTTGCCATGTTGTCCACCTTCCTTCTACTATAGGCAGTGGATGGGGGTTTCAAAACGGCTGCTTCCTTTAAAACTTAAAGACACTTTTGGCAGGAAACGTTTTACTGCTCTTCAAAACTTTATGATGAGAACAACTCATCTATGGCATTTATTTCTTTAAATGGCTGCTTACTGTTTTAAACAGGTCATAACATGATTTTCTTAAGCCTTTCAGAGTAAACTATATCCATCTATATGATCATATATTACCTTTGGAACATTAAAAAACAAATTATTTATGAACTATTAGTTATTTTTGTGAGTGTTTTCCAACCAAGACGCAAAACGACTCGAGTCCTGAAGCTCCGCCTGCTGCTCCATGTGGGTGGCGCCCATTTCATGATGTCATCCTAGAGCTTTTCTTTCTTTGTTTCTTCCATAAAAATTTTCATCCAATCATTTTCAAAGATGGATGCACATATCATATATCTGCCTTTAGTAAGCCCGGCCATCGCTACACTGGTTTACAACACAGATACGCTCGCCGTCTCCATGAGTGTGCCCGACCAGGTGGTGGTGGCGGTGTGTGTCTTAAAGGAGTCCCGCCTTAAAGTAACAACACCTGTTTGAGCTGGAATTTATTGAAGGCAAGACACAACTGGAAGATATATGGTATTCTGCATCTAAAATATCTAAAATGAAAGTCTTTTTTGCTGATCCCCGCTAGCTACATGGAAAAATTAAGTGTTGGTGTTAGACTGGGGGCGGAGCTGTCAGAGCAGACTCTTCCTGAAAGGGGCTGTTCACTCAGTTACATCAGATTGTGAGGACCCGCTCGTTTTCGTTGATTATGGGAGGGGCTGCTTCTGAGAGTGCAGGTATTTGGAGGATTACTCAGAAATGCATAAATGGATCAAAACACTGCTTTGGGAGTGTTTATAGAGAGAATTGAACAATATAATACACTTATAAGCTCAAAAAGTTGATTTTTCATGGTATGGCCCCTTTAAAGGATGCAAAATGGTTTGATAAATAATTTGTTAAAATACAGTAACACAGGCATGTCAAACTCAATCGCACAGGGGGCCAAAATCCAAAACACACTTTAGGTCGCAGGCCGAACAGGACAAACATTTCTTAAACACACTAAAAATGATTTCAAAAACCCTAAAAATGTCACTTTTTAACATAACTATGAATAAAAACAGACATGAAGATTATTCCAGAATAACTCAACTTAAACCTTAAAAAACGTTAAATATTTTACTCCCCATAAAATATGTTTTGGTAAAAATTATACAAGTTAGAAATGAGAATAAGATAACATCGGGTCATTAAAAACAGTAAAATGGATATAATTACCCAGAGGGCCAGATCCGGCCCCCGGGCCTCGACTTTTACACATCTGCAGTAACGCCATGTTAAATATGTGTGCATCAAATTTGAGACAATGGCTAAATAAAACGTTTTTTTTTCCCTGAATCCTCAGAAACATGTTTTCATTTCTACTTGGAAAAGAAGAGAAAAAATAATAAACACCTGGAAAAAAGTTTAAAAAAATTATATATATGAACTCTAATACCTCCGAAGTAGAAGCTAAACTGGGTCAAAGTCACGCTCAAAGAAAAAGTGCTAAAAAAAAACCCAGCAATGGTAAATTTACTTTGAGCAAAAACATAAAAATTGACTCCATCATAGCTTTACTTTTTCTCTCTCTCCCTCTCCCTGAAAGCTTCAAGGCATTTCCTGTGCTTCCTTTTTTCACTTGTGCAGTTTCCTCGAGCATCTTGAAAGGGATTTTTCAAAATGTCATTAATTATTTGCACCTAAACTGTGAACCAACTTCAGAGAAGAGAGAATGTTCAGGCAGGAGGACGGGGAAATCAGCAAAAGGGGACTTCTTCTGAGGGGAAGCGTAAGTCGAAACAACACAGGATAATTTGAGCTGTCACTGATGCAGTCTGAGACCAAAAAAAAAAAAAAGACTTGGGAAAATGATAATGAGTAAAATGCTAGAAATTATTATCCAAATATTGTATTGATAGTTTAGAGACAGAGAATCTCTGTGCAAACTCAAGCTGGGGAAAAAAAAACAGTCAGCAGATAATCAAATGACCTTCATCACTATGGAAATTTCCCTAAATGCAGCCATAAAAAGTCAAATGAACTCACAAAATCTGTTATTTGTTTTAGTTTTTATCTGAAACGCAGTTGAAGATGCTTTTATGTCCAAGGACTGCATATTTCATTAAAAGTTCTATTTTTTAAAATCTTCAGATAAAGTGTGACAAGAAATGTATCAATATAATCAGTGACACTGAGAGAGACAATTATTGGTATCAACTCAACAAGAACTATTCATGTTGCAACTGAATGACGACAATAGACATGCACAGAAGAACCCTCAGTTCCTCTCTGGAATATTTCTCTAATTTTATGCTTTTTTTCTTATGCTGGATGCTCACAACATGCACCAAAATGTTGTCTAAATAGAGGAATGGTCTGTGGTTTTTTTTTATCTGCTTGTTTTTTATTTATTGTTTCATTTTCTGCACATGAAACCAAACTTTGAACAGTGGGAACAATGGTTTGTATGGCCACCTCAAGGTACGCCATTAAAATGATATATTTGATTGCATGTGGTAAATGTATGTAATTGGAAAGTATTCGTAATGCTACCTACACACCAAGCATGTGATGTACGTTCAAAAACACGCTGTTAGCATACAGTGTTCCAACTGGACTGTCGCTATACCTGATGTTAGCGGATATACTCACAGTTGGAAGAGATTTGGTGTTAAATGTTGAATCTTGCTTCAGGCTTTTTCTTTCATAGTTCTATTCCAACCACAATTATTGAGTTCTCCTACCTGATCAGTTTTCAAATGATTGATACTTCTGTGTTTTCAAAAGGACGCTACTTATACGTTACTACCACTACCAAGTTTCTATTTGATCAAAGTCCAACTGCTTTGATTTTCTTGGCGCGTTCAATGACCTCACGGTTTGTGCGTAGGGCTTGAAAACAGAATTAATATCTGCAAAGTCATAGTGTGGAACTATCTAGTGCCTTGGATTTTAAAGGCAATTTGGACACCGTGCTCACTACTTTTGGTTTGTTTTTCCAAATGCGAGTCAAAACGAACATTTTACAACGTTTATTTATGACTCTGTTGTGTTTTAATGGTGAAAATGTGGATGGTTTATTAAAAAAAATATATTTAAGCCCATTTTTTGCGTTTTAAATTGTTCAACCGCATTTTGCTCAACCGCAATTGTTCAAATGCATTGTGGTCTATATTCGCTAATCTAGTGAGCATCGATGCACACTAGTTTTTTGCAAAGACTTCTGGGAAATTTCCAGTGGACTCGATTTTGGAATTATTATAGAAAATGGCAAACGCATTATATAGTGAGTAGGGGGGGGATTCAGACCTAGCTCTAGTCTTGGGCCCACAGGTGGCATAGCAGTCTTTTCTCAGGGTGGGGGTTGGTCGTGGAGGAAGGCGTGAGGAACGCGGGAGGACTGACTGTAGAGCAGGGAAGCAGCTTGGCAGAGTAACGTAGCAGGTTGGTCAGAACAGAACTGACTCGCCAACAGGGCACCAACTGAAAGTCTGCAGCTCCTTAAGAAGGAAGGTGCTCCTTGACCTGCAATATGACTTTAGAAAAGAAGGTGGGTGAACATTTTTACTCTACAGACTCACCGAGTGATCTATGACTTTAAAATTTTGTGCGGGCCACCTGCTTCCTCTGTACAGATTTGTACATTTTTTGCCTGCAGACACTAGTAAGGGGCGAGTGACTAAGGCTTGAAATCCAAGGTTACATTGCATATCTTAAAATGTCAGCAAACAGGAAATCTAGAAATAATATGCCACTGCAACACGAGTCTCTAAGTATGTTGGCTCCTTCATAAACATTCAGGAGTTTTCAGCAGTAACGAGGATGGAAAAGCGCACTCTGTTATCTTTTTCCCAGCAGCAACTCAAAAAAAAAAATCCTCTATGAAGCCCATATCTTTGCTTCACTGGGGTTCAGCGTATTCTTTTTGTCCTATATGTGCTCCTGATTTAGAATATAACTAGGTTTGACAGGCAACAGCTACGTTTTAACTACAGTGTTTTAGCAGCAAACCTGGCAGAAGGGCAATTCTGTCAAAAGTGTCAGATGACTTAGCTTGGAAAAATAGAGCAATTCCTGTTTGTTTTCATCTTCCCTTTCGTTGCTCCTGGCTCCACTTCTACCTATTTTCTTCACACTTTAACTGATTTGTTTACAGCAGCAGTTTAAACACACGTGGAGAGCAGGATAACAAGCATGCAAGCAGAGGAGCTAGAATCCGATAATGTTTGTTGATGGCTTTTTTTTTTAATCAAATACGCCAAAAGCTAACCATCTCTATCAAGATGGTGTTTTGAGATCATTTATCAGCATGCTCTAGTTTGGGAGATTTTATTATCAATAAAGAATAGCATAGGGTTGTGGAAAGGAGAAGAGGGACCAGGGAATTTTGGGTAAGACCAACAAAGTACAGTATGTTGGATTTTAAGCATGACAAAAACATTGTAAATTATCCAAAGTTTTTTTCATCTGCATCTGATTCACAACGATTTGAATAAAGAAATACTCAGAAATACCATTTTCAGACCATCATCAGAACAAAAGACCACAAGAGTGGGTCCCAACCAAGCAGTCATATGACAGGTAAAACAATGAGCGACCTGAATAAATGTATGTTTTCCTAAAATATCTTACACTGAAGTACT
Source organism: Oryzias javanicus (assembly GCA_003999625.1). Lineage (NCBI taxonomy): Eukaryota > Metazoa > Chordata > Actinopteri > Beloniformes > Adrianichthyidae > Oryzias > Oryzias javanicus. The sequence continues at coordinate 18,393,632 of CM012446.1, read as the reverse complement.
TCTCATTTAAATTTAATAAACTAGCATGTGTGTTTATAAAAAAAACTGGAGGGACGTGTGAATCTCTAGGTGTAAATAATAGTTTAAAAATAGAGAAAAGCCTTTCAAACACTCCTTTTTCACTTCTCTTTTATCTTAACCTACTATATAAATATATAAGAGAAATACTTGAGTCTTTGCAGAATTAATATTTAAACTCGAGCGATTCCTAGTGAGTGTAGAAACTTCAAAGTTTAAGTATAAAGAAGTGCAGGAAGCTCGGCAAAGGTTTTCTCCCTTCGCCTTTAAAAGTCGATATAACAATCAGAATCTGATGCTTCAGTTCAGATCAAAATAGAGATGAGCAGGTGGAACAGAGCTTTGAGATGTCTCGTCAGTTTGCAGCGTTTAGCTTATTACACAACAGCTGTTTTAGGAATATTTACAGATTCATGAATTTCATAATAAAGGTGCAAATTGATACATCAATTGACTTGAATTGAATTGATAGTAAATAAATAAGTAAATAAATGTTCAAGGTTGTTTTAGTATCACTCATAAACAGGTTTGGTACAGCTAAGTTTTGTCTGATAGCTGACATTATTTTCCTTTCCAGGTTTTCAAGAAGAAAATTATTGCCACAAAAAAGAAAAACAAACCAGTACAAAACTACTAATGCTTATAAAAATTTCCTTGAACTTTCTCTGTTAATAAAGTTTGGAATCTTAATCATGCCAGCTCTCTCTAATACTTCTGTTTCAACTGGAAGTTTGATGGACTGCCAAAATAAGAGCCCTTTAGTTTTAGAATGACTATCGGAAATACTTTTAATTCTTTTATTATGAGATGACAAATAAAAATGACATAATAAAAATAATTTTAAACTACACCATTAAATAAATACCAAGCTCTGCTTGTCTCGTGGTCTAAGAAAGCTTGACGTTAAAGCATAAAAATAGTCTTATGAAGCGTTAGAAGGCTGACCTGAAAGCCACATTGAGGTAAACATGTCTTTCTTTTTAGCTAAAAAATATTTTGGGTTTACAAAAGAGAAAAAAGAAGATTTAAGCAGTCTAAAAAAGCAAACTCGTCTAACATTTTCCCTCCTGAAATGCTGCTTGGGGGAATTCCCAGTGGCTGTTTCACTCAACAGGGAGTGATTGTGATGTTGAGAAGATTGATGTTGAAAAGCATCGCGCAAGTGTACAACATACTGACTTCACTGTAACATCTGTTTAGCACAAAAATGTCAAAGGAAGATCCTTTGTTCTTTTGGGTTTTTTTTTCTGTAGAGGAACTGCAGGAATATATGATGTGTTCTTGAATAGCAAAGAACGTCACAAAACAGCTTTTATCTCATCTTTGTACGTATCTGACAGTACAGTGGAAGATATAAGTATTGGCTGATTTTGCCTGTTTGCCCATCTAAAGAGAAATGAACAGTCCGTCATCTTAATATTACGTTCATTTGAACAATGAGCTATGGAAAATCACAAATAAAATCCAGAAATTGACTTAATGAATGCATATTTTTTTATTTATATTACATTTCGATACAATTAAGAGTTCCAAACAAGATCTCACCTGGTGGAGTTTCCATTATCATGAGACGGTGAGAAATGGGCAGTCACTGGGCTACACTAGCCAGTTGCCAGTGTAGCGTGCTAGCGAGCTACACTGCCCAGAGACCGGCACCCTTAAGCCAAGGTGGGCAAAGACAGAAGAGGGCACCATGGAAACTACAGACAAACTCAAATTGGGGCTCACATTTTCTTGCCCACTTTGAAACCATCTGGGGCCCATTTGGCCTTGATGGCTGGCCTGTAATTAAAAATGTCTACAATGCACATTTTACACTCAGTAGAGTGACTATGCTAAAAGCGTGCTCAACTCAGTTTACACAGGATTGGGCAGAGCTTGGTGATGCCTCAACCTTGATGCCTGTAGGCTGTCATTGACCGGAAATAGAAATCACAATCGATTCTATGCACACAGCTGTGTGACGTATATCTGGTTTAAAATGAGATTGCTTGACACTGAAAATTACATTTAAAAAATGTATTAACACTCTGCTGTGGAGTAACTGAAACACAACTAACAGGTCATAAAGATAGAGACAGTTATAATTAGACGTGTCTTTCATGCTAGTTAGCATTAGCCCAAATGAAAAGTGACAACAGTATTCACACATAGTTTTCTAAATACTGCAGCCAATGCTGAACTGTTTTTTTTCTTGGTTGCATTGACCAGAAGGAAAAGTTAAGATTAGGATTAGAGCTTATGTTTGGGTTAATAAACCAAATGTTTCTCGCTGTATTGCAGATGTGCTCCGCTCTCTAGCTGCATGACAGCTAACAGGACTTCATTAAATACATGCGACCAGTAACACCATTTAGCTTTGGATGCACTTCAAATACATGAAACAATGCACAGTCTCCACATTTGTTACCGCCAACATGAATTTCCATCAGTTTTTGACCTGGTCGCACGTAAATAAGTGTGAATAAAATCAGCCTTAGTATTACCTTTGAAGTTTGCTATGTAGGACGACAAACACAATTTAAGTCCTTTATGCATTTTTGTTTTGGAGTATTTTGCTAGAGAAACAAACAATGCACCTAACATCACTTATATTGACTCTTGGTAGCTTCAAGACATATTTTAAATTCCAAATACTCCATTATTTCAATGTAAACAACGGTTTGTGCCCCAACCGAAAACCATTGAGTCATCTATCAAATACAAAAGTGGGTCATTCAAATGATTAGAATTAGACTTCATAAACACTGCTTTATGGACACATATTTATTTTATTATTAGTGTACGATGGCAGTCGGGATGATAGTTTCAAGTCTCTTGATCTTGCATGGTTAGAACTGCAACATGAACTTCTGAACCCAATGGATCTGTTACTGTAAAACTCATTTTTCAAATACCTAGAGAAAGTAGTTTATACCTTTAAAAAAAGATTTCTATATAATAAATAAATAGTGCATACTACAGCAAAACATTTTACCGAGACTATGTTCATTGATATCCCATTAAAGCAAATCCTCCAGCGGCTGTCTGTGTTTGGACCCGATAAGAAACAACTGCACTGGTTTTTGATGCAGATGACCCAATTACACAAGCAGAGCATGATTATATCTCCTAACGAGCAGCCTAAATTACAAAGCGATGAACACAACTGTGAAATTGCAGTCCCTCCAAACATTTACTTAAATTTAATTACATGCTATCAAGACGACAAAATAAACCCAGATAACAGAGCGATGTGGAGGATAGCTGTCAAATGTAAATGTTCTCGCTGTATTCAGACCACTCAGTGTATTTAGGACATGTCATGACAAAGAGATGATTAGAAATGCAAAGAAAAAGATTTAGATCCTGTTAGATGGAGGGATGTGTTCATGCTTATATTTATTTTACATTTTTGTGGTACAGGACTAAAGGTCAACAAGATATCCCAGGGAATTAAATTACAATGCTGAACCGTTTCACGCCCCAAAGTGTCTTCAAGTAACAAGCTGTGACAGCCGAGGCAAGGCTGCTGTCGTTTTCAGTTTAGTCCTCCTTCAAGCAACTATTACATCAATCCCAAGCTATATTATATTATTAAACCCACGATCTGACATCTGCTGACATATAGAACAGGAGAAATCAACAGCATATTCCTATGCTTAAATGGGTAGCTGACCATTGAGTGGTATAAAATAAGCTAAAAAAGAAATCAAATTACAAAAGAGTCACAAACATCAAACTCTAGGATTCATAATCTAAATTGGCTTTATTAGAAAGTCAAAAATTACCGTATTATTCGTACCAGATTAATGAATGATCTATTATCAACATTAAGTCATATGTTGCGCATTGAGAGTCACTTATATTCTATTAACTGTATTCACAGTGACTCTGGAACTTGTTTGTGACATGCTACACGTTAGCCACATTAACAGCATTAGCCGTGTTAGCACACTCACAATACCTGTAACTCCTGACATTGTTTGCAACAACTATACCGTTAAAAAAAAAATGTTACTTTGACTTTTCTAACTCCTCAATAACATATTAAAAAAAATAAAACAGTGACACCGTTACAAGTTAATCACTTTATTCACAATGACACTTACCCCAAGACTTGGAGTGTACCTCTCAAAATCACCTCAGTGAGTGCCGGTACTGCCACACCAGCACCCTTCAACCCCCCCACCCCTAATTACGACCCAGAAACATGCAGTACCAACTATAAAAAGTACTGCTGGAAGCTTGTAAATGAAACTTGTAAAGACGCAAAAATCCCATAAACTTCTATAGAGAAACATCTATAACTGAGTCATATATTTGTCAGAATAGCCATCCTTGCTCTTCCACTTTTTATTTTGTTCACATGTTCTTGCAAATCCTTTTTTATATGATTCTTTCCCGTAGCGCAAGTTATTCAAGTTATGAACTGACCAATCAGATGCCTCAAAAAAGGTAGGTGGTCTCATGTCAAACATTTGATTGACAGATTCTTCTTCTTTCAAGCTCAATCTTGATTGGCAAGAGCGGTTGCTATAGAAACTCACACCGATTCGGACCAATCACTGCTTACCAATGATTACTGGCTTCAAATTGGCAACGTCAGGAAAAAAATGGCAACTGAATTGACTTCATGTTGGTTGGAGCTAGAGGTGATGTCACACTCACTCAGTCCAGTTCTCTTACAGTCAATGTCATCAACCCAGCAGCTGGAATTATTGAATAAAAGCACTCACTCACCATATGCTTTACATTGTGCTTTTTAGGCATTCTGGTTAGCGCACCATGCCTGCATGCGTGGGTGTTCCGGATGCTCCAATGAAGGCAGGTTGTGCCTGCATGCATGCTTGAGAGTAAATGTGTATGAAGGACGTGGAGGACACAGCCGTCTCCCTAAGGGGGGATTAATTTGACAACCACCCCACGAGATAGCTTGATCTTGCGCCTTTGCTCCTGGGCTGATCGTTTTCATGCATCCTCAAAGTTCAGGCTTTAAAGATTTTCAAGCAGCTGCCTCCCGCAGTTCCAACTGCCCACATCAATGACTACTGTTGCAAATAAACAGACTGCTCTGTCAAGCTTTCAGCCCAGAGCACAGAAAGCTCCAGATATCAGGACCGCTACATCTCATCATCTCTTCTATTTCGATGGCATAATGTGGCAGAGGAGAGGCCGCCCCCTCACCTCTGTGGTCATCAAATGTTGAACTGTCTGTCACACGCTCCTGTCAGCACGGCAGTGGGAGATGCTTCTGAACACTCAGCTGGATGTGATAGTTGGAGACGTTGTCACAGTTAGAACTCAAAGGCAGACGGATGACAGTGTTGTGCACTTTTTCCTAGTTGCATCCTTATTTCCTCTGTCATATTCAAAGCATTCTAGTTTATAGAAAAATAAACCAAGTTGTGAGAATTTATAATTTTTAACTGTTATATTCCACTGAAAACTGAATCACAAGGAAATAAAAAGACCTTGTTTCAGGAAAATTTTCTGTCTTGCAAGAGAAATAGACATAAGAAATATACGTCTTAGTGACTAGATTTTTTTTTTTTTCTAAAAATAGGAAATCTTGGTAAGACCATTTTTCCTACCTGATCGGCAGATGGTCTTTCACTTATGATTATGTTGCTTTTAGCCAAAATAAATACATTTAAAAAAACCTGTCGTTTTCTAGGACATAGTTCATCAAAACATTGCGTTCGACTTGTGGCAGAGCTGTTGGTGCGGTCTAATCCTACCCTCATTTCCCGTCATCTGTTTACACTCCTGGCTGCTAGCTTACAGCTATACAGCTGCACAGTTTGGAGCCAGATCCCAGCTCCAAACGGAGAAAAGGAAGACGATCTAGTCGTCTACATGTGGATGCATCGGAATAGAGCAGAGCAGGGAACTACAAGCTTACACCTACAAGCTTTTTCCACCAGAGTTTTTTGTTTGCTCCTGATTCACAATAATTAGACAATTAACAAAAAGCAACAATGCTATTTTCTATTAAGTGTTCCATCGGTCACAAGAACACGTTAATAAAAAAACACACCAAAAATGTTGTCATAATTAATTTAAAGATATTCTTTTGAATTTGTACTGAGGATCTGTCTTTGTAGTTTGTAAAACACCTCCAATAGGTTTGCAGCTGTGAGATGTCCACCCAAAACAGGTTGAACTAAAAGTCCCTTTTTATTGAACTGTATGTTGAGCAGATGGTTGTTTTTCTGCAGCCTCTCTGTTGAAAAAGACACGGTTTCCAGCTCAGCTCAGCTGCTGCTACATCTTTTCTCTTCCAGAGGCCGACCTGCCACACTGTCAGTCTTTTGGATAAGAAAAGCACCACACACCCACACTCACACAGGGGTCCACAAAAGCAAGCAGGGATCATGCGCGAGTATGTAAAAAAAAAAAAAAAAAACAGCACAGAAAAAGGAGACCCTGCTTTGGATTTACCCAAGTCAGAAATGAAATTGGCTTCGTTATCCTTTAGGTTTTGCGTCAACAAAAAAAAACATGAAACTGGCCTGCGGGAAATTTAACTGACAACCTTTTTTTCTGAAAGAAAGGAATCGGCATAAAACAGCATTGTGAAGTTAACAGGATAATGTTTAATCTGGGTTCCTGTTGGCACAATAAGCTGTTTATGAGATGAATGTCGAGGAGCAATGTGATGAAAGGAGGCGCTCTTCAACCAGATCAAAAGCTCTCTGTTCCAAAGCTTAAAAGGCTAAATCAACCTTAGCAAAAAAAAAAAGATTTGACATGAAGATTTCACTGTTTTAATTTGGATCATATGAGTGTGAAAACTGAGATAAAAACCTTCTTCTTTCAAGAATCTCTTTCAATTAAACTTAAATCTGTACTGCTGGATAGCTCCACTATTGCTCACCATTTTTGATGCACTGGTAGTGTTAGGTTGTGGGTGTGTGTGCTGAAAGCTATCGGATGTAAACAAAAGAATGATGGGAAATCGGAGCAGACTAAGAGATGTTAGTCAGTTTCAAAATGGGAATCTTCTTTATATTTTCCCAACACAGTTTTACCCATAAATACTCAAAAGCGACTCAAAACAAGTGTAGCATTTGATACAGGAATCGAAGAACAAAATATTGAATACAAAAATTAAAACTTCACTGTCATCGTAGCATATTTGCATCTTTTAACTACTCTATGACAGTATTGATTCTTCATATTGGTTCTTGGCCTTCTGGGGTCACAGGGCTGCTGGAGTCTGTCCCTGTTGGGCAGAGGTGGGGTACACCCTGGACATGTCTCCGGACTGTCCCAGGGCACACAACCACTCCCACACAACCTAAGGACCCTTTAGAACAGGGGTGTCTAACTTAATCACACATGCGGCCAAAATCCACACCAAACCTTAGGTCTCGGGCCGAACAGGATAAACATTTAGTGAACACTCTAAAACTAAATTTTGAAAGCTGTAACTTTTTAACATAATTATGAATTAGTTACTTAGCATTAAATAATGCTAGTGTGAATGCTATAAGCTGAATTTGGCAGCTGAAGATGATAATACTGGCAGCTGAAGATGCTAAAGTTAATAGCTTAAAACGCTAAAGCTGCCTTTCAAGATGTTCAAGATATATATATATATATATATATATATATATATATATATATATATATATATTTCTTTATTATACTTTTTGTCTTTTGCAAGTTTTAGTTTGAAAAAAATGCTTTATTTTTAAAGATTTTATTTAGAGTAAAAAAAAATCTTTTTGTCTCCATGTGTAGAATGGCAGCTAAGACACACACAGTCAAACATACCTTTCAGTTCTATTCTTGGAATCCTCTGCAGCTGCAAAATTCTTGCAGCGCGTCAACCGACAGACGCCCCTGTCCCCGTCACAGAAAAAAAGTGACTGCAGTTGTCATCATTAAAACATCACAATAATTACCATCTAAGAGTGTACAGGAGGAGGGATAGATTGGGGAGAGCGGTCCTGTGGAGCCATGATGAATGAGGGTGTCAGCTGTGCTCTCACGACTTAGCTCGGCTGCATCTGGATGGCGAGCCCCCGCGCACTGAGACCCGTCTCATTAGCCACTTTGATCGCGCATTAACCACAGAGCAAGAAAAGAGTACAGGGGACCATAAATCACTTTAAAAGACTGTGAAACCCCACTTCATCAAATGTGGCGCTGAATTCCCCAGCAACACACGCGGCCCGTGGGTTTCATTGTGTCATTAATGCATTGGTTTCTATAGAATCAATGGGTGAAAAAAGGGACAAGCAGCACTTCCTGACAGTTGACCCCTCTTTCCCTGCCCTGCATTGTTTTGACTCATACATTATTGATTAGTCGCTGCCCATTGATATTTTACACCCTGTCGCTGTGCTACTTTCTCCTTAATGACACTATAACACGTTGGGAAAACAAAAACATTGCACTCTCTATGGGTTTCTGAAGTAACTACCGTATTTTTCGGAGGATTAAGCCCAATCCGAATTCTTCTCCCTTCCCCTTCATTTAGCCCTCAAAACGAAGAGTTATGAATAAATAGTCGTATTTCTGGCATCACTTTCGTTCAATGACGTCACCAGCGTTAGTTTGGAGCTTCCAGCGCTTGAATACACATAACGACAGCAGTTTTATTACTTTAAAAAGGTCATATTACAACAATAAGTCATTACTTACATTTAAATGTAAACTTTTGTGGTTCAGAGCGCAGCAAAGGTTCCACACTTGCACTTAAACTGCACCTTCAAATGGAGGGGAAGGGGGAATAGGGAGAGTAGTCGCAGCAATGGGGGGAAAAAGTAAATAAAGAATAAAGAAAATCATAAATAAGTTGCGCTGAAGGATAGGTCAAACCTTGCAATAAAGGAACAAAACCTCACTTATCCTTCAAAAAACAACACAGTTGTTACATTCTGCTTTGATTGAGTACTAATCAGCTGTGCATGTCACAGCCCAAGAGCTGTTCTTGGCTTTGAGAATGCTCAACATTGCCACTGACACCAGGTCCTTGGATCAGGTGTCCCTTGGTGGTTGCCTTGGTTTCTGAAGTGCTACACAATACCACAGAGGATGAGTGCGGTGGGTTTTAAATGTTACAATTAAGTCAAAGTAATCTCCACAAAGACGTGGTACAAACAGTTTCCTGACTCTCAAAAAAATATGGTTCAGATGGTTAGAGATGCTCTGCTTGTTTTCTTTCTACACTCTGAAGACACCCCCCACCCCCCTCCATGGATGAGGGTCATTAGAACAGAATGCGCCCTCCTCGCATGGACGGATGCTTCAGTCAGCGCGTATCTTCTTGAGCGCGTTATTCGGAGGCAGTTCCACCGGAAATAAACCCAACAAAGACGCGCGGCTTACCTCCGCACCCTGTGACGGCTCTGGATGGACACTCGTGGATGAACAGCTGGAGAAGATCGCAGATCCTGGACGTAAAGTTTGGACAAAGCTGAGTCTGATCATCAGAGTGGCTGAGACGAGAGAGTCAACGCCCCAAAACACATCTGGATGACGAGCCGCCGGACGAGCGAGAGCGCGTCTCCCTCTTCTGGGCGCTGCTTTCCAACTCAGTTGCGCGCAACGTTGCGCGCTCTGCCTCCCGCCTGACGTGGTCCCCGAATCAAACGCTCCCCGGGGAGTCACGTGGGCAACCCACAGGGATACGGGAATAGCTCTCGGTCCCTCACGGCTGCATCTGGGATCGGTTACTCCGCTGCTCCTCCGTGAAAAACCCGAGCTGTGCGCGCAACGTCTCTCCAGCTCCACCCGCGCTCTCCTCCCGCGTGGCCTCACGGAGTCGCTGTCATTTCTGTTTACCTTCTAAAAGGGAGTTTCCAGAGACTCTTGGGTTTTTATTGGATTTCCAAGCTCCATTTTTATAAAAATCATGTTATTCTACCTGTTTTTATTTCTAAAATGATAATTACAACATAGTTATTACACAAACAGATCAGTGTTGTGGAAAACAAATTCACAAATTAAAGACCTAAAAAAATTCATTCAAATACTTTTTTAAAAAGCAGAAACGTTGAACTTTTGCTTATGCATCTTTTAGGGTGGTGAGGGGATCATATTTATTTTATTCCAGATTTATTGTCCAAGACAACAATATATTTGCAAGCAGAAATATATGTTAAGCTGACCTACTGCATGTATTTGGGACACACTATCTTTGCAACATGCTGGAGGCCATAGGATCAGCAGGGGAGACATGCCAGCCGTGCAACTTTATCCCCACAATCAAGCCAGAATACAGTTTTCTTTGTCTCACAGGCTTACTTTGTAAAACAGCTACACTGCATTTCACAGCTGTAATTAGCCCAATGGGCTACAAACAGCACAAGCTTGTATTGTTCATTGTTATGTATATATATGTCCTTTACCAGAGGCCTGGGAGCTCCAGTTTGGAGGTTATATATATGTATATACACTCCGCAATCTTCACATTTTTTATGAAAACATATAAACACACAGAACGAAGCTGTAAAATACTCCAGGGTAGAGTGTCTGGGGCCAGTCAGCGTTGCTTGTTCCAAATTGGAGGCTCAACAGGGATTACTCACTTTTTGTGACACTTAAAAAAAAAATGCCTTTAAATCCTCATTATAGGCTGAAATGTCACAAAACCACAAACTTAAAAAAAAACATTTTGTAATGCTGCATCTAATTATGTGCAAAAGAGAAAAGAAGTATTAATTTTCTATAGAGCAGTATAAGCCGTCCTGTAGTTATCCAGCTTTCACTTGGGGTAGAAGATGGATGTTGGCGTATAGCTACAGACACACTGGGCATGAGACGTGTTGAATCCGCGTTCTTAAACGTGCAATTAGCCTTCGATCCATGGTGTTCACACCGGACACGCAGGGAGAGAAATCTTCTTTTTCTAAGGTTTACTAGCGCATATCTATCATTTACAGTTGGACGGGGCTTGGTGCAAAAATGTTGAAGCAGTGCAAATCTTGCTCCAGGCTTTGTCTTCCACAATATATAAAAGACTTTGTGTCATTTAATTCTGGCTGGACACAAACCAGAATTATTCATTTCTCCTCCATCATCAATTTTCAAGCAGTTGGAACTTCTCTGAATTAAGGGGTAACACAATGGGATAGTAGGAGGCTGACTCCACTCTCCAGATTTGAAAAATGTATAAAAGGGGCGTGGCTAAGGGAGGCTACACTGCATTTTCAATAATGCAAAATGATGCCATGACTGTATTTTACGATATTGTGTGACATGTATATAGTGATAATATTACATATGGTTTTACCACAGAACTTTCAGTGGAGGTTGAGGATTTTTTTCTGCATATAATGCCCAACGGCAGATTGAAATTTACAAAACAAATCAACAATGCCAGCAACAGGGAAAACAAATTCTGGCAGGGATACATATCTTGACATAACATCCAGCACACCATTGGTAAAATGGTGCTAGTATCATTGGCTAAAATAGGTTAACGTATTAAACAAAGGATCCAGAACGAAATGTTTATTTCAAATCCATCACCATGAAGGAGTTCACTGGATTTAATGCCAATTGCACTCAACCACTATTGCCTAATTTATAAGTCCACTGGAAAGTTGTGCAAGCCAGTACATTTTAGACAACCGAATCAAAACAGCTATATGAGCCATGCTAAAGCTAGCACAATATCAACCGACCGCCGCAGATTCAAAGATGGGCGGGCTTTTATACTGGAGCTGCAGAGCATGACTTCAAACTTCTGAAATGACGTGGGACAAACACCAGTTAACCATTTATTAAATACAACTGTACTACATCGATAAACCTGTAGGGGGCAGAACACAGTTGGCTTTTGGACATATTTTCAGGATTTCAATAAGAGTATTTAAATTGTCAAAAATGTGACAAGGACCAACAGACAACATTTTTAAAATCTAATTTTTACAGGTCAACAGCCAAAAGAAGCAAATTTAGTGTTTGGTTACCCTTTAAAGGGGGCGCCATCCATTCATCTCTGCCTGAAACTGAGTCCTTGATAGGGACAAACTTGGTCAAAATTTGACTTAATTATCCACAGGTGTACAAAAGTGACATGTTTTGTGGCAGAGTTCCAAAACAGAAACTTTTTTTTAGATGTGGAACCCCAAAGCGTAAATTAAAATAGAGTTTTCATCGAAAACGGCCGCTTAAATGCATGTTGCCGAGGTTGTTTGTTTGGCAATACTTGCATTGATACAAAATGCTGCCAAGATGATACTTAATTATAGTTATTAATTATATAGTAATTGTATAGTATTGTATAGTATTATATAGTAATTATATAGTTATTGTAGATAGGTGTGTATTACTCATATGTATATTTATGTTCATAAGAATATGTGTGTTTGTAAAATGTTTTAGATATATGGGTGCCATGACAGATAAATTTATCCCTTGGGATATTAATAAAGTTCAATTCAATTCAATTAACTATGTATAAGCAACCATGTAGTTCAGCATCTCACTTTTTTTTTCTACTTAAACCTCTGACCGCTAATTGGCACCACAGCATACTGAGCCTCTGTGAGCAGCTCTTCACCGCACCAAAACAACAAGATCTTGCGAGAACCATCTTGTGATAGATGTTTACATCTGTGCATCTAACCCTATGCGAACTCTGAGCCTTGAAGAGACGTGTACAACTAAGATTCATTGTCCTGATGTCCATACATGTGAAACATTACTGGTTAAGACAGTTTATCTTTCTGGGGGTTTTTTTTCTATGCTGATTTTTAATTTTATTTCCTTTTTTTGTGAAAGTCAGACAAGGTTGAGGGTTGAAAAATTATTTACTAAATTACACCATCAATTTACTAGTTTAAAGGTGACTTATAATTACATACATTAAAAAATGTATTTTACAAGTTTGTTCGTGAGAAAGTTGCATTAATATAAAAAAAAGATTTTTATCAAGTCATAATAATAAAAGTGAAATATCGTCTTCTGATATATGGTGATACTTATGGTGACTTATGTATCGCGATGCGTATCATATCGTCAGACTCTTGGCAATTCACACCCCTAATAGCTATGCAGGTTTTTATGGCCATTATGGGGGTTCAAGTACAAAACGCTTGGCCATTGAATCCGCATTGAAAGTTAAACCAGGTCAAATTTGACCAATCATGGACTTAGATTTGGTAGTGACGAATGGAGGGTGTCACTTTCAATTCACAAAAGAATTAATGATTTGAAAATTGATGCTAAATATAAATTTATTGATCGCGTTTTTTGTTTATCTGGAAGTCAATGACACCAAGTCAGTATAGATCTATGAAAGACAAAGCCTGGAGCGAGATTTGCACAGCTTCGACTTTTCACACCAAGCCTCTTTCAGGTGTAGGTGGCGGACATGCACTTGTAGACAGTAAAAAAAAAAAAAAAGAAGTTCCTTCCTACTTGTACAGTGTGAATACCACAGGCTAACTTCACGTTCAAGAATCTGTGTTCAGCACATGCTTGAAAGCTTTGCATTCCTGATATGTCGGTAACTTTAGAGATAAGGTCTGTCGTGTGGAAGGAGCACAGTGGGGTCACTGCTGCTTCAAATGGAGGGAGGTCAGTTGAGGTGGGTCCATCTTCTCTTCCAAATGTCTACTGGACCTCTCTGGGAAGATATTCTGGGTATGCTCTGGAGGAAGGAGTCCTCCCAGAGACCCAGGACACTGGAGCAGAGGTGTTGGACTCCAGGACTCGAGGGCCAACATCCTGCTGGTTTTTCAGAAACTCAGCCCTACTTACTGTTCATTATCTGGATCCGGTATATTTTGCCAAAGAGTCAGGTTAGTTAGAAAACATGAGCTGGCTCAGTCCATCAGTAAAGTTGTGTATAGCCTCACATGAAGAACACAGGAAGTGTGCTGGACTGCACAACTATGCCTATGTATTCACAAGAAACATATGTATACACACCCTGATAAATTTAACAAATCCAGAAATATGCATACACAAACACTGGCTCTTTTTGTCCATGTAAAGCCAGATAAGACATCCACTTCTCAAACACAGATGAGGTCAGAGCTTGCGACATTACATCATGCTGTGCCAGACTCACAATGCAGCCTTCTTTACTGTGAAATCGGCTCCATCAGTTAAGAAAAATTCAATTTTGGTGACAGTTTAAAACAGATTGTGGATTATGTCAAGAAATGAAATAGTTTTATTTTTTTTTAACCCAAACCATTTTCCAAAGCTGGCCACAGATTGAGCAAGAGCACAACATCTGTTGTGTACATACTTTTTCAAAACAAGCTTTGTATGAATATTTTCTATGACCGGCTTTGGTTCCTAATGGAAACAAGCTACTCTGGAATAAAGAAAAGCTTTTACTTGTTTCTAAATCAGCGGGGGATCTGGCGTGGGCGTGATTACAGCTCGACAAAATCAGGACAAAATTACAGCTTTTAAACTACCTTTAAATACAAGTGCTGTTTGAAAGTGACAGAACTACATACATCGTTGTCCTGAGACCAGATGCCGACTTTCCTAAGAAAAAGACAGCTTAATGTCAGGATGAGGACGGGTATTTCAGCATTTATTTACATCTCTCTCTTAAACCCGCCCTTCACTCTTTATCACATAGAATCTTGCATTATTTACTAGTACAGATTATTGTCGACTGAATTTTGCATGAAAATGTGCTTTTCACACCATTTGACATGCATTAAAGGATCAATCTCCATACGGTCAGTCAATGCTTGACCTAAGATCACAGACAAGAACAATGACGATAACTTTCACAGAAAGCTAATTGGAGGCCAAGCTTTATTCCACTTGATTTGTGCTTATGGAATTGAATATTTACTCTTAGGAGTTGTTTGAGTGTTGGCTATGACCTGTCACCCACAACAGAACAAATGAGCATGAACATTTTTATCCTACGGGTTACAATTCCTGTGTGCTCCGTACAGGTTTTCCCATTTTTTGTGACATCCACTCATACAGGCAGTTGTGACTAAGGAATTACATAGATAAGGACACTGTAATACAGAAAACTAAGTTTTAAATGTCTTATTTGTGAGAAAACACATATACTTAAGTGTTTCATGACTTCAAAAATGCTCCAGTGATCTAAGACTAACAATAATACATTCATACACGCACTTGTCTGTCCATTACTCTCCCCGGTCACTTCCTCCACTCCTCTAGGGGGAGTCAGAGGCTTTTCCAGGCCAGCCAAAAGACTCTGCCGGACTCTGCTTTGCGGCACTTCCGGAAGTGTGAACCCGGCGTGACACCTCTAGCCTCTTCTTTGATGCTCCCATGCTCGTGATTGACCTCTGCCTGTCTGACCCTCATTTAGTTTCTGGACTTTTAGCTGTGTTTGGTTCCTGTCTTCCTGCCTGAACTAATAAATCTGCCGCACATTGATCCAGCTGTCTCCCGATTTGTGGCAGGTGCCATTGATTGGACTGGACTGAGTGAGTGAGTGTGATGCCACACACAGAAAATTACTTTGTTTTGGCTCTGGTGAAATTAAGTTAATTCAGTCACCTTTTTTTTTTTTTTTCGCAGTATAGAAATTGCCATGTTGGAACCAGAAATTGTAAATAAGCAGTGATTACTCAGAGACTGTCAGAGTCAATGTTTCAATGGCAACCTCTTTCACCAATCAGGAGTGAGCTTGTTGGAATTGCACACTCCAACCACTTGAAAAAAGAGACAACATACTTTTATACAAGCATCTTATTGGTGAGTTTAGGACTTGAATAACTTGCACTACAAAAAAAAAAAAAAAACATCATGAAAACAATAGTATTGTCAAGAATATGTTAAAAAGAGGCCTAAGAGGTGCTGGCCCTCATCACAGCCACTTTACACTCAGCCACACACTGCCCTAATGCATGCTTGAAGTCCTGGGGATGACATCATCTGCAAAAAGCAGAGATGTCATCCCAAAAACCAAACGCCCTCCGGCCTCTGGCTGTGCCTAGAGATTCTCTGTATAAAGATTATAAACAGAACTTGTGATAGAGGGCAGACCTGCTGGAGTGGAACATTCACCAGGAACAGGTCTGACTTCCTGTCAGCTAAGTAAACCAAGCCCCTGCTCCGGTCATACAAAGACTTGACAACCCTCGGTAAGGCTCTCTGTACCACCTTAGAGCTCTGAGTAGAGCCACTGCTCCTCCACATCAAGAGGAGACAATTAAGGTGGTTCGGGCATCTGGACACGCTGGAGAGACTATGTCTCTCAGTTGACCTGGGAATACGCCTCGGAGTATCTCCAAAGGCGCTGGAGGAAGCGTCCAGGGAAAGGGAAGTCTAGGCATCTTTGCCTACACTGCTGCCCCTGTGACCTGGTCCTGGATGAGTGAAATGAGATGGATGGATGGATGGATTGATGACAGTTTATTTTTCAAAGAAGTAAATGGAATACTAGTAACTTCTGATTTAGAACACTACTGGGAGGGGATCAGTTCTCTTTTAAAGGTGTTATAGCTTCTCTGCCTTTCAGAGTCTTTCAGAGAAAACTATATCCATATGTAGAGTATGATCATATATTATTGTTGGAATACTAAAAAGCAAGTTATTTATGAAACATGACTTATTTTGTGAACTCTATCATACCCAGAAGTAAAACGACTCAATCTCTGAAGTACCGCCTTTTTCTCATTAAGGGTGCAGCCCATTTCATGTTGTCAACCTAGAGCCGTCCTCTTCTGCGAGTCACCCACAAAAATAAACATCCAATTTTTTTATTGATGTACACACAGTGCAAAATTTGGCACAGACAGAATGGTGATGGCTAATGGATTCATTTTGCGGTGAAAAAAAAAAATTCTGTCAAAAAAATGCAGACAACATCAGCTGAACATTTCAGGAATTATTGAAATTATCATTGTTCTGATTCACTGCTATGAATGTTTCTTTTCTTTTTGAGGCATCATTAATCTCTGTATTAAAAATCCTTTTCTTGCGTACCTACCTGCCTTTGCTCAAAAATTCACATTCAAACAAGTTCTCCCAATTTCTTCCTTTCTCCTGCCATCTTCCCAATATCCCCCGTCTGCTTGCACCATTCTCCGATACCTTTGCCATCGCCACACTGGCTCACAACACAGACAGCCGGCGCCTGCACAATTGCGCACAAATTGGGGGTGGGGGGCTTGGGAAGCTAGCTATACTCCGCTGGGGGCGGAGTTGATTGTTCCTGGAGGGGGTGGTTATAAACTTGTCAAGCAAGCTGGTAGGAACCTTCTTGTTTTTGTGTATATGGAAAGGGCTGCTTTTGAGAGTGCAGGTTTTTAGAGGATAACTCTGAAATGCATGAAGACATCAAAATACTGCCTTGGGGTTGTTTATAATGAGGAATGAACAGTAACAATACACTCTAAAGCTCAAAAAGAAGATTTTTCATGGTATGGAAAAATCAACAAGTAGTGCCCTCCTCAAAACCTAATATTGCAAATAATTATAATAAAAAATAAATAAATAACACAAATAAAATGCCAGCTACTCAATCATCCTGAAACTGTAAAAAAATAAAATAATAAAATACCTCATACTCTGAATAGAACAAAAAACTTGTAGAGTTGCAGATAAGTTTCACATTGCATCCTTTTTCTAAAACTTTGCTAAATTGCACAAAGATCAGTCCAACACAGCGTGAATGATTATAAATATTTAAAGAGGGATAACTGAGGACAAGAAAATTAATAATTGATGAGGCTGGCTGCAGATGGGACAATATGGGATCCTTAATTGAAATGTTGGCAGACACAAATAACCCATTTTTGGAGTCTTGGATAAATCAAACTCATAGGGAAGCCAAGAAATGCTCCTTCAAAATGTTGTAAAAAATTAGTAGAAGAACCATCTTCTTTTCTCTATAACTTTTATTGGGCTCAAACGGAGCAAACAGTTCGATCCTACACTCAAGTGTGCTCCTGTTGTGTATTACACAAAACAAAGACAAATGGCCGAGCCCCTTTAGTCCCTTTCTTGGCCAAGGCCCCCATGCATGTGGTGGCAATGGATTTTCTAACACTGAGCCGCCCTACCGACAGGTATCAGAACATCTTGGTGGTCAGCGATCTGTTCACTAAGTTTGCATGGGCCATTCCAACCTTGGACCAGACAGCAGTTTAAGTTGCCCGGGCCTTATGGACGCATGTTATTCAGCCCTTGGCTGCCCTGAAGTTCTGTATCCAGACCAGGGCCTTTACTTCGAGTCAAGACTGATAAAAGAACTGTGTTTGGGTTATGGATGTTGTAAGATTGCACAACACCTTATCACCCTCAAGGCAATGGGGCATGTGAGAGGTTTAATCAAACACTGTTGAATCTGTTGGGGACCCTTGAGGTCGGGCAACACAGCCACTGGGTGGGGCATCTACCTGAGTTAGTCCAGGCTTACAATAACACTGTTCATGCTTCCACAAAATTTGCACCCTCTTTCTTGATGTTCGGCCGTCACCTCAGAACACCTGTAGACATGTTGGCTGGAACTGTGGGTCCAGATGACAGCAACAACACCACCAGCAACTGACCTATGCTTATAGCAAAGCTGCCATCCATTTGCAACGAGCTGCTACAGAAAACAAAAGGATTTATGACAGGACAGCAAAGTTTACTGGTGAACGTGTTTTGGTCTCAGACCAGAGGAGAAGAGAGAAGGGCAAGCTTAGAGACAAATAGGAGAGCCAACCCCAGGTTGTAGTCAGTCAACCATATCCAGGCCAACCAGTCTATAAAATCAGACCAGAGGGCAAGGATGGCCCAGAACGTGTCTTGCATCAAAATAGTTTGAGGCCTTGCCTGAGTCATCCAGACACATCGCCTGTCCAGCCTGTACAAGCACTCCCTGCTAGTGCCCCAGCAATATGGGGCCTTGTCGTCCCCCTCTCAATCAATGAGGGGGATCCAGAAACCCTGCCACCTGAGGTGAGACGTTCTCAGTGGGAAAACAGAAAAAGGCCTCAGTGATGCTGTGAGTGATTCTAGGGACTAGAATGTTTCCTGTTGGGGGGAGTGTCATAGCATGCTGATGTAGGGGCTAACACATGTGGGGAGGTGTGGCTACAGCCTGGGGAAGGTTTTCATTTGTTTCCATAGGCCTTCTGGGAGAGAAGAAGGGAGGGAGAGACTGAGGTGACACGATCAGACGGCCCAAGGTGAAGTAAATTGAGGCAAGGGCCGGGGAAACGCCGCACAGTGATCACCTGTTGACGGCCCACTCAGAGGGATCTTCGGCCGACGCTGAATGCACGAAGGGGAGAGGACCACCTGCTGACATCCTACTTAGAGGGACCCACCTGCTGACGCCAAACCCACGGAGAAGGACCGTCTGCTGACGCTACACGCACGGAGGAAGAGGATCACCTGCTGCAGTTCTCAAATAAGCCCCCTTTGTACTGCTCCCCCATATCCTTTCATTGGAGAAGTAGTGGGACTTTGGCGTCACTGCTCAAAGCTGAGTTGACTCCACCAGCAGTATCATTTTGTTTTGGGACTATCATCTTCAAGAGTTTTGTGTGATTTGTTTTTCTTTTGGAGCTTGATACGCATGGTTTTGCATGCTTTAGTTGTGTGGACATCTTTATTGCCCAACTCCTTGTTCTCGTACAGTTTCGTCGTTCACTCTCATCTCTACCGCTCTATGCTGGAGCGGTAGAAGGTCTCCTGGAGCAGGATACTCAGGTTCTCTCTTCTCAGTACCCTCAAAAGAAGTGAATCCGCTGCTGAGCCTTCTTCACCACTGCTGCTGTGTTCACAGTACATGAGCGATCTGCCGTGATGTTGACTCCAAGGAATTTGAAACCAATAAAGTTCCATACAAAGTGGATTCAGGCATGTTTCTAAAACAGTTTTTTAGATGGTCCAGTGAATTAATTTCCTTGAATTTATCCACCACACCATAAATTCCATTGAATTCCATGAAAATATTGTCTGACTTTAAAGCGGTCTGTGATTACATCAGGTGACATGGTAAGGCTCGTTAGCATCATAGCATCAGCATGTAACAACAGCGCTATCTCCAAATCAACTCTTTTCTGTTGCTGCTATAAGTCCATCAGCTTTATACTCCAGTTTTGTCTGAGCTCCATTAAAAATCGCCTCATGTCTCTTTGATTCATCAACCAAAAACAGAACACAACACATGGCACTTATTGAGGGATTTTTGTGCCACCATATTGCTAGCAAAACTCCCAGTTTTGAGATTAAAATTTGATAAATTGCAATTAAAATTTAAATCATTGAAAAAAAAATCCTTATTTGCAAATAAAAATATTTAATATTTCCTTTCATAAACTTTTATCACATTCTGTACAATGAAAAGGTTTTTCTCCTGAATCCGTTCTCATGTGTATTTTCTTGGGGTGGTAGTGCAGTGGTAGGGCAGTCGTCTCAGGATTGGAAGATAGTGGGTTTGATTCCTTGCCCATCGAAGTGTCCTTGGGCAAGACATTGAACCCCAAATTGCCTCTGGTGGGTGGTTGGTGCCAGTGTTCATCAGCAGAGCCACCACCAGTGGGTGAATGGGTCTGTAACTGTGAAGCACGTTGGGCCCTCGAAGGAGGGTAGAAAGCGCTATACAAGTATTTACCATTTTGAGACCACATATATCAGTATAACTTTCATCACATACAAGAAAATGAACATTAGGACCAAAGTGCTTCTAGGAAATGAAGACACTCTTCTTTAATACAGGTCTTATTATTCTTTTTTTTAAACATTTCAAACTTCAGGTTTTTATTATCTGATTAATACAAACAACAAAAACAAGGCGTGACAATATTAAAGGTGGAAAAGATGAAGAGGCTGATCAGTGCCTAAGTGGCTTGGCCTTCCCAGGTGCCTTTGCACTAGTGGGCTCTACAGCAGGGAGATTTTAGAACTACCAATCTCCAGTTTAGTTGAAGAGTACAAGTGTGCCAAGGTCAGGTTGGAGATGACACTGCAGGATATCTGTGACTCACTTGTTGCCGAAGCAGGACCCATTCTGGCCACTGGGAGGAAGTGGACCCTAAAGGAAGCAACTGAACAGGCCGAGGCAGCACTCAGACACAAAGACATTGTGGGATGGGTGCTGGAGGGAAAGGGTGGCCTTGGTCTCTTTACTAGCACACCCACCTGGGGAAAGGCCAACTCAGCTGAGAGGCGCAAACTGGTGGTCAAACATGCGCAGGGAAGAAGAAGCAGGAAGGTGCGCACAAGCCATGGCACAGGCAAAGCAAGGGCAGTGGATGGGGTGGGAAGGAGTGGAAAAGAGGAAGCTCTCCTGGAAAGAACTGTGAGAGATGGAGGCTTTCAGGGCAAGCTTTATAATTAGGGCTACTTATGACATCCTACCCTCTCCTGCAAACCTAAGCCAGTGGTATGGTCAAGACCCCACATGCTCTTTATGTCACCACCCAGCAACACTGAAGCACATCTTAGTGGGACACAAGACTAACCTCAGTCAAGGCCATTACAACCTGGCAACACAACCTGGTGCTAAGGTGTCTTGCATCAGTGCTGGAAAGACAAAGAACAAGAATAAACGCCCTTCCTCATACATCATCTCATCGGCAGCTAATATCCTTTGTCCGTGAGGGCCAAGCCACCTTCAACAACACCAGTACAGCTGACACTGGATCACTGGTTAGAGCACGAGACTGGAAGGTGCTTGTAGATCTGGACAAAAAACTCTAAAGGGCGCCCACTTGAAAACCCAAATGATGTCGCCAGTCATTTGCCTGCCACAGTGTCTCATCGGTGTCATTTATTGAGGGATGATAAGATCTAATCCTACATAACAGAACAGACAAACAACAAAAACAATGGGTAACAATATTAATAACAACAATAACAATATTCTGTGTTAAAATCTAGCCCCTTTCTTAAAAATTATTTGATATTTGATAACACATGCATGAGTAAAACTTTTACCACATGCAGTATGAAAAGGCTTTTCTCCTGTATGCGTTCTCATATGAATTCTAAAACCATGTTTATTGTAATAATAACTTAATAATAACTTTTCTGACAGAAAAACTTTTATCACATACTGTACAAGAAAAAGGCTTTTCTCCTGTATGGATTCTCTTGTGTATTTTGAGATTACTGCTTAGAGTAAAACTGGAACCACATTCATCACAAGAAAAAGGCTTTTCTCCTGATTCTCACATGTACTTTGAGATTGTATTTTCTATTAAAACATTTACCATATTCTTTACAGACATAAGGACTTCCATCAGACTCATCTCTCATGTGAACAGACGCAGTGTGTGCAATTCATTTCCCTTTACCAGACTTTACAGAGGAAATTTTCTTTTCTTTTGATAATGTTTTGCTTTTCCTCGTTTTTTTTGTTTTTTTTTTCTAACATCAGCGTCCCACTGACTTCCTGATGATGATGATGTGAGAGTTGTCCCTACTTTGGACATGACTTCTGTATCTTCTCTTCCTTGGATCTCTGTTCCATGGGTTTGCCTCTTGAGCTGTAGTTGATGCTGATTCTTCACGTTAGTTTTCTTCTTCCTTCTGACTATCAGTTACATTAAAGCTCTGCTGATTGTTTAGATCTGCTTCAGTGTTCTCCTTTTTCCTCATAAATCTCCATCAAAGTTTCAGTCTCCTGCTTCAGATCAAGCTGCTCCTCATCCTGATCTTCTTGATCCTCTTTAATTTGTGGAGGTTCTGAATCCTCATGTTCCATTCTTAAGTTCCTCTGCTGGCTGCAGAAATCATCTTCAGTCAGCCAATGCTGAGGGAGGTCTACAGAGACACAAACACAAGAAGGATCTCTTTTATACCTTAAATGACTTTCTGTTTTATTAAACACCTATATAAATGTAAATCATCTCAGTCAGAAGATCTACACTTAAAAATGTTAATGTAAAAAAAAGCATCCATCCATTTTCTGAATCCTCTGAATGCCTTTCAATACCAACTAACAAGTGCGTTTAATACACGCACTCCTCACACCAACACACTATAAAAACACATGTGACATAAGAAGGGTGGTAGTCAGTGATGTTCTGTCCTGTACCCTATTACATATAGGGAATGTCAGACAACATTTTCAAGAACTGGTACATACACGACTAAAGTTGGCGTCCAACATTTCTTCAGTTTCCAGAAAATCTAATTATTTACATTGAAACGATTCAACATAAAATCTACTTTAAAAAGGACATTAATGACATCACTCACTGCATCACCGATTAGATCAACTTCTGTGTGGGGAGCACAGTAGCAACCAAAAAGGTACAACAAGCCATCGGTTACCTTGGAACTGAAGGCCCTCCTAACAAGAAAAAAAGAGCCTTCAGAACTGAGAACCAAGAGCCGTTGAAAAGGGTGCAGAAAGATCTTAAATTTCAAATCTGGGGATTTGAAAATTCTTCAGGATGAAGATGGAGGAACAGCTTCAGCAGAAGAATCTTTTTTTTTTTTTAATAAATTCAAATTGACAAAAAATGAAAGTTGAAAGAAGTAAACACATTTTGAACAAATATTTATATTTATTCAAATTTTAATTTCAAATGTATTACATGCATTGATTAATATTACTGGATTGGCCTTTGTTATTTGCTGCAATAGACAGACACGTGCACGCGCAGGTGCAATCGTCATGCATTGAGTCATGCCAGCAGAACGCTGCTGTTTCAATGGAGGACAGGCAGAATTCAACTAGAAAAATCAGGCTAACTCCTTCAATTCCAACCGATTTTTTAAAAAATGGCTAGAATTAAAGCTTAAAAAATGATTGATCTTGTGGTATATTTAAATATTTATCTATTAAGATCAAGCTGTAAATAGAGCAAGAATTGTGCCTTCTACTGCTATAGAAAAGGCAATGATGTCAAATGAACAGCTTCTTAATATTCATGATTTTTTCTTCTGTGCTAAAATCCATAAAATAGAGCTTGGAAATGCTTTTCACCCAAGACCAGAAATGAGATTGAAGTTTAATAGCATGAATGACTGATAAAGTTGAATAAAGTCCTTTCCCTATTAAAAACATCTCAAAATAAACAATATTAATAAAAACACCCTTTACCACATTTTCAAATGAAACTAAAACTTTTATTATTTTTGGATTACATACAAGTGAATGCATCTCAATTGCTTCAGAATTAACCTTCAAATAGACAATTTGCTGTGTTTTGTTTTTTTGAACTTTTAATATGTGGCTCCTTGTATGAACGGCGCCTTGTTTGAACAAGTTCATTTTAAGCGCCTTATAAATCAAATAAACTTAAACTTATAAACAACAGATAGTAAACATATTGATCTGGTAGTGAAAGTGTTCTCTAAGCATTGGAAAAACAAAATATGCTAAAGGATTAACTTATATGAGTTGAATACAAAAGTACAGCCACTGATATCAAGGAACTGATGGTTCTGTTAGCTTTTAGCTCCCTCTAGTGTGAATTAGGTTACTAACATCGGTATGTTGAGCCACTTTTGTGAACAATTGCAGTGGTTCTACAGATTGATGCACACTTCTGCATTCCTGTCTAATATCAAGTTTAAGTTTCAACATTTCCCTTAGCAGAGGTTGTTCTAAGAAATGAGAGCAAGAATGACAGCCAAAAATTTTTTATGATTAAAATGTCAAAAGATTCTTAATCAGTTTGAAAGGAAAATGCCTGTGTTATGATAGTAAAGCAAACAAACCAGAGTTTTATCTCCTAAGAGTATTGATGAGATACAGACACATTTAAAGTTTCCCAGGGTGGATGAGCTCCCCACTCTCAAGTCTTTGGGATATCACGTGACTGCAATTTCCGGCAATGAGCAAGCTGACGTCACTCTTTGATCCGCTCTCCGAAAGGTAACATCACCAGTGTAACAGGCGTTTCACACATTTGCAGGTCCATAAAAGCCTTAATGGGTCTCTGCATTGTGCTCAATCATGAAGGGCGAGGTTTCATTCTGGTGTATTTCTAACGTGAATGGAAAATAACAACAGAACATTAACACCTACATAGTTACGATAACTTCTAAGTCAGAAACACAAACAAAACAAAACACGTAAAATAAAGAGAATCATCGATATCTTCCTCGACAGAAAACAGCGGTAACCAAGGGCAAGACATGAATCACGTCGGTCCTGGTCTCATGAGACTCAAAAAGGGGTCCATAAACCCAATAGAACTCTGGTAGACGACGTCACACAGGGTCGTCCCCCTCAAGGCGCCGCCATTTTGGGAGCAATCAGGCCCAAGGAATTGAATCGGTTAATTGTCACATTGAAGGAGTCCAACCGTGGTTGATAACTGTTGTGCCACTTAATGTACAAATAGACGCGGAAAAAAGAAAGGTACAATAGTCCTCGCTTTTTTGTGGGGGTTAGGGACTGGAGGAATTCGTATGCTCCCTGAGCCCCAAGGATGTGTTACCGGTCCATCCGTACTCATCAAAAACATCCTGATCATGCTTTGTAAAACATTTAATAAAGAAAATTGGACTATTGCTCAATATAAATAGTTTTTTTTTATTATTAAGAACAAAAAACTGTACAGCAGCTGCAGCGACAGAGTACTTATTGACGCAGATAAACTGTGTCTGTATTCTCCCTGATAATCTTCTTCAACATATCAAGGTTTTTCAAACTTTTAGGATTCCCCGTGTAGGACAATGGGAAGTTTATTAGGTAGTTATATCTGGATAGCATAGATGTTTTCTTCAGCGGAGATAGCTAAAGGAGCAGCATGTAAAAAGTAATGAAAACCTATTTGAGCTGGAATTTATTGAAGATAGGACACAACTGGAAGATATATGGCATTCTACATCTAAAATGATTGTTTTTTTTGTTGATTATCACTGAAAAAAGGGATAAATTGAGTGTTGTGTTAGTCTGGGGGTGGAGCTTGCAGCACAGACTCTTCCTGGAGGGAACTGTTGGCATCGATCTTACGTCAGTATGTTTCACACCGCTCATTTCTGTGGGTATGGGAGGGGCTGCTGCAGACAGTGCAGGTTTTTAGAGGATCACTCTTAAATGCATGAACGAATCAAAATGCCATTTTGAGGATCTAGGTGTGTGTGTAAAGCCAAGATTAGTTTTGACCTTCCACGTGTAGCATCAGAACTACATCAACTTTCAGTGTGTCATCAGATTTGTAAAGTTGCACTTGATGAAACAGAGTTTATGTTCTTGAGCCACTTTAAAAGACAGGGGTCTTTACCTAGTATCCATCCATTTTCCAAACCTGTTTTTCCCATTTTGGGGTCATGGGGATGCCAGAGACAAACCCTGAGCTCACACTGCCTCCGGTCCGGCTCTGGACGCCAGTCCTTACATAACGTGTCTCCATATTTGTGGATTTGGAGTATTTGCGTTTGTCTCCGGTCCCTGACCTCAGCAAATAAGGGAGGATTACTATACTTACACGTGTTACCACGTGAGTTCTGGGTTTCGTGAGGTGAGCAGCAGAGCCTGTGGCTGCAGCATGTGACCGCATCAGTATGCGGTCATCTGGCGTAAGTAGGCCGCTCCAGCTGGACCGGATGCAATGTGAGCCTGGACACTCATGAATGACGACATGGTACACCATGAAGAGGTTGGCAGTCTGTCAGCGGGCCATGATCACACTTGGATGAATACCTAGAGGCAATTTCAAGTATCCAATTGAAGCATGAAGCATGTTTTTGGACGGTGAAAAGAAGCTGGAGTCCCTGCAACCTCCAAACTGAAAGGTCCCACATTGGTGCTTCTTTTCCAGGTCCCCCAACTGGGTCTTGAACTAGGGACCTTCTTGCTGTGGTGCTAGAGTGGTAACTATTACAGCATTGTACAGTCCATTTTCCTTATCAAGAAATCACTAAGAATGTTGGTAACCTGTGTGTTCCACTTTCTTGTTTTAAAAAAGTGACTGCAGTCTCTCATATACACTCACCAGGCACTTTACTGAGTACATATTGTACTGCATGGACCTATTTTTGCCTTCAGAACTGCCTTAATCCTTTGTGACATAGATTCAACAAGGTACTGGAAACATTTCTCAGAGAGTTTGGTCCATATTGACTCTAGTGTGTAAATGATCTGGTGACTGTGGAGGCCGTTTGAGTCCGGTGAACTCATTGTCATGTTCAAGATACCATTGAATATGACAGCTGAGATGATTCCAGCATTATGACCTAGCATCAAATCCTACTGGAAGTAACATCAGAAGATGGTACAGTATGGTCATAAAGGGATGGTCATGGTCAGTAACAATACTCAGGTAGGCAGTGGCGTTTGAACCGTGATCCACCGGTACAAAGTATGCCAAGAAAATGACACCACCACCACCAATCTGAACTGTTGATACAAGACAGGGTGGATCCATGCTTTCATGTTGTTGATGTCAAATCCTGACTCTACCATCTGAATGTTGCATCAGAAATGGAGTCTCATCAGACCAGACAATGTTTTTCCATCTTCTATTGTCCAGTTTTTGTGAATTTGTGTGAATTGTGGCCTCAGTTTTCTGATCTTAGCTGACAGGAGTGGTATCCAGTGTGTTCTTCTGCTGCTGTAGTTCATGTGCCTCAAGGTTGAACGTGTTGTGTGTTCAGAGATTCTCTTCTGCACACCTCTCTTGTAACCAGTGGTTATTTGAGTTACTGTTGTCTTTCTATCAGCTGGAACCAGTCTGGCCATTCTTCTCTGATCTCTGGCATCAACAAGACATTTACGCCCACAGAAGTGTCGCTCTGGATATTTTCTCCTTTTCTGACTATTCTCTATGAACCCTAGAGATGGTTGTGGGTGAAAATCCTAGTAGAACAGTTTCTGAAATACTTAAACAAACAATCATGCCACTTGTGTCACTTTTCTTCCTCATTTTAATGCTTAGTTTGAAGTGCAGCAGATCATCTTGACTATGGCTACATGCTTAAAATGCATTTAAATGCTGATTGGCTGATTAAAGATATTTGTTAACAAACTGTTAGACAAGTGTGCCCTAATAAAGTGACCAGCGGGTTTTTAAATTTTTTTTAATATTACAGTTTAATCTAGAAAAGCATTTAAATGTGCCAAAAAAAAAAAAGCCTTGTATTACTGGGATGTTTTAGATCTCATGCTAGTTAAGTAAATCATTTGGGTCACATCAGTAAGTGGTTGCTTTAAATACATGTTTCCTACACATAAGTATGTTTTTAGGTAACAATGCAATAAAATTTAATAAAAATCTTTAATTTTTTCTAAAAAAAGAAAAAAAACTAGAATGTTAACTTTCTTGTGAATCTGGTGACTAATAATTTTTTGGTTTTAACTGTGTTGCTTCAAATAAATGTCTTTATTTCTGACTTATTCCCATGAATGTGCAATTCTTTGTCTATACTCACTTCTAACCAATAGATGGCAGTCCTCACCCAAAGTAGTGCCAGCTCCTCACCCAACTGCTGCCAGAGGATATCATTACACACTCAATAAAGCAATAGTCAGTCATTTTCTCTGCTAAATTGATCCCTCTGCTGCTCCACAATAGATTCTGTGATGATTTACTGTGGCGTGCCTCAGAGTACAACATGCTATTTATAATGAGCTTGTTTTGTTCCTGCGTGACAAACCATATGTTGACAGCACGCACTGCACTTGTCGGTCAGCGGATGAGGTCAAGAGTCCCATCCTGGCATCCGCCAAGACTTGTGAAATACATGTCTGGAGGAAATAGTTGCCCACTTCCCAAATAGACTAAAGTCATCACATACATTTTGGTCCGATCAGACTAAACTTTATTTTTAGATCTTGCTCTTGTTGCATGCAAGAAAAGTTGATAAGACCCATACAAAATCTGAGTAACTTTGATTTGTCTAATATTAGATTAAAGAAAGCAGTGTGTGTAAGACTATGAGGTTCAATTGCAGCAACTTTGCACAGATTTTAGTGGGTTTTGTATGTCACAGCTTCGTGTGCGGCTGTGTTCCTTCAGCTTCCCCTTTCTCGGATGCTCGCTGGACTGTGAGGACTGCAGGGTGGAGCTCAGCGAGCCGCACATGTTCCAGGCATGCTTGAGAGCTTCGTTCCCCTCTCGGTGTCCCTTCCCTGCCCATAATACGTGCACGGCTAAGCCCGAGAACAGAAGAGGAGGGGAGCAAAGTTTGTACCCGCTGATGCTGTGTACCAATCACAAAAGTTTCCCCGCCCCCGTGTCTCCCTCCCTTCCCTTTCCACTCCCTCTGTCTCTAGGCACGCCAACATAAGCAAAAAAAAGTACAGGGGAAAAAGTGATAAGCAGTAATCAGCTTCTGGGTTTTGCTTTCAAGCGGACTCCTGCTGAATCGGACTGAGGGAGTGTGTAGGTGTGTCTGCTTGTGTAGCAACACAGCGTCAACTCTGAACAAAAAGGCTCAACACAGCTGAGCCACGGGAGGGGGAACTCAGGGATAGAAGAAGGCTGAGTGGCTCAGCGTGACTGCACTTCTCAAGGGAGGAACTCGACCTGACATTTAGCCCTCCCGGTGCTGCAGTGGAGACAGGGCAGCACGCTAGACTTGTCAAGGGCAGAGGAACACACCCGTTTTTGAGTGTCTTGTGTTTACCTGTCACTCGTCTCAGCCTCTGTCATCCACACCTGTAAGTCCTGCACCTGCTACTTGGCCTTCCACGATGTCAGATGATGGTTGCCGCTCGCCCATCGGCTTGGACTGCTGCAGCTGCTGCCTGGACCTGGCAAACGGCTGCGACGACTCGCTGTCCAGCAGCCCATCTCAGGGCCTGGGTACCGCGGGCGGCATGCCGGCCAGCCCGACCAGCCCCAGCGTCAGTCACTTCCGCCAGCTCCGCAACCAGCTGATGTACCAGAACCTGAACACAGACAAGCTGAACAACATCATGAGGCAGGACTCGCTGGACTCGGTGGTGAGAGACCCCTGCTTCCTGCTCAATGAGGGGATCTGCAACAGCAACATTGACCAGACCATGCTGTCCATCCTGCTTTTCTTCCACAGGTATGTATGTCACTGAATCATGTTTAGGTTTAATAGAAACAGAAGGTAAGTCTCATGCTATGTTCTCACCAGGCATGTGACGTCCCTTCAGGAGCATGCAAAGCGTGGGAAGGGATTCTTCTTTGTTTTCCTTTTTTAAAATATTTTTTTTACTGTTGTCCACCACCTACAGTTGGAAGAGGTTTGGTGCGAAACGTCAAATCTCACAAATCTGCTGCAGGCTTTTTCTTTCACCGCTCTATTCCAAAACCCAACTGACTTGGTGTCATTATTCCAGACAGGCGCATTTCCTCTTCACGATCAATTTTTAAACAGCTGATACTTCATCCATTCATCACTATCAAATCCAAGTCTCTGATTGGTCAAAGTTCGAACTTCCATTGCATTTTCTACATAGAGACCGAAAACAGATGTAGAAACTTGCGTGAACGTGAGAGTTTTAAATGAAAAAGCCCAAAACGTGCGTTGGACATTAACTTTTCATTAAAAGTAGTGATGCTGCTGAGGGTGGTGTGAACGTAGCTTTAGAAGTATTAATGAAAAGATAGGAGAGGTCGTCTGTGTTCATTGATGAAATGAAATAGGACTGCGTGGTTTATAACACCTCACAGCCAGGCCTGCAAGGCCAAGTGGAGCTCAGATGTTTTAAAAGTTAACAGAAAATGTGGGCCGCGAGTGGGTTGGTCCACAGTTTCTGTGGTGGCCCCACCTGTGTACGCCCACATTGGCTTAAGTGGGCACTCAGTGAGATGGCTCGTTGCAGTAGCCAGCTGCCTGGTGGATGTCGTAGGATGTTAGCAAGATCCACTGTATTGAGCTAGCAAGCTCTGCTGTCCACCGAGCGGCTGGCTAGCGTACCGAGCCAACCCACTGATTTTCTTCCCACTTTTAAACCATTTGGGCCCCACCTGGCCTTGCTGGCTGGGGGGTTCCCCAAAGAAACAGGTGAAACACTTGGATCATGTTTTTTTTTTTTTTTTTTTTTTTTTTTTACAATTAAAGGAACTGACATAAAATTCTAAATCATAAAAGAAACATAAACCATCTTTGTACCCTCCAGTCAACACAGCATTGATTTGAATGCAAAATCTTACACAATTTATTCGGATGACTTCCTCTATCAACGTCGTGTTGCAATTTAAAATGTAAAAAAAAAAAAAAAAAAGATCTTTCATTATTTGAGGTTAGTGACGTCTTCCCGTCTTGTCCCGAACGGCGTTTATGACGAGCGTTCATGACAAGGTCGGTTCAGCTGCCATTGTTTGTGAGCACAGCGCTCTTGTCCGTCGGATGCTTGGCAGTCACTGTCAAATGGCCTCAACCTCGCATTTACTCTTTTCATGTCTTCAGCTCCTTTCAGACTTTCTGAAGCGCTGAATGTGAGTCAGCCTTATGTAACTGTGCGCTTTATCTTGTTGTCAGGGCGAAACGGTGAGATCTGTGGAGATGTAGCGGCCCTGTTATTTCTACCAGACCGTTGAAGTTACTGTCACTAAACGAGACGTGTCCTTGTGAATCCTTAACCAAATGTCGACTATAATCATATTGAGTTCCAAAAACTAAATTCTAAGAAAACACAACTACACTTTATATCTCAATGAAAGTCGTTTGCTGGAGAAAAAACTGTGTAAACAAAAAAAATAAATATACACATCACACACCTCCTTGCTGCGTTGCCGGTGATGATCAAACCCAAAATCTTTAACGTACTGTAACTTTTCAACTGTTAACACGATTCTGTTAACGCTGGTTTTCTCCTTCAGAATCTATTGTAATTACAGTGTTAACAATTAAAAATTTACAGCCAATCAAAGAACATAAACACTGAAGCTCCGCTGTTTAAGGGTTAATTGTCCTTCCACGTGTCTCTAAAAGTTTTATACCAGCAATGTTCTCTCTTGGAGAGGCTCTATCAGTTCTTTATCAAACATCACCAGTGGCTGCCTTGGAATGTACACAGAAGTTAAACAATAACTTGTGTTTACTTGCCTATAAGTTATGACTTTACTCTTATCTCCTGCTGGCAGATCCATAGAGCATGCAGACGGAGGAATTAAGCGGAAAGCCTGAAGTCAGCTAAAATACAGATTAGACTGATGACGGACTTTAGATTTGACATGATTCTGTCACTTTGGATGCACTTATTTTTAAAATCATTTTTTACGCCTTATTATTTGCTGAAGACTTTATTTTAGGACACAGGATTTGTAGTTGTAAAGGTGGTCAACTTAACCTTTTTTGTTTTTTTTTATTATTAATGCAAATTAAAGATAAGTATTTGTCCATCTCATTAGAAAAAAAGTGATCCTCCTAGAAAGAGATAAGGACAGAAAGTCTGATGTTTTTTTTGACCACTGACCATGTAAGCATGAGCACCAGCTCAGCTGTTTGTCTGACAAACAGGCTGTTTAGCAAGATCACTCTGCCCTTGAATTCTCCCCTTAAGAGGCTTCAAAGTCAAGCGTGCTTTAGTCAACAAACACATTTTTGAGGGCTACCTTTTTTTTTTTTTTTTTACTTTTCATCCAGAAGCACAAATGTACTCATTCATTCACACATATTATCAGCCTAATCCTGTCACGGGAAGTAGACATGCAGCCCTGCAAGGCTGATATTTGAAAAGCGTAATGCTTTTTTTTTTTCTGGTTTCACTTCAAGAAAGTTTCTGCACAGACCTCATCTTGGGTGGTCAGTCTTCACTACCCTCACTTGTGAAAGGAAAAAAAAGTTCAGAAAAGCTTGAGGAAGTTTGTTCTGGACCGGTATGTGGCTGTGACAGCAGCTAAAAAATGTGTTATTTTGAATAAAAATTGGACAAAAAAAGAATTCAAAAGCAGGATTTGAGATTTAAATTTATAAATCCAGAATTACATTTATGTAAAGATAGGTACTGTGGACACCACTACTGTATTTTCCATATTCCCACTAAACGCCACATACACTCTGTTGAGGACGATGAACTTCATGCAACAATGACACACACATTTATCACAAGGTTTGAGATTTATGAACTTTCAGTTTATTACAACTCTGCCAGAATCTTATTTTGAAAGAACTTTGCTAATATGAAGCATTTAATAAACAGTTTCAAGGGGAACAATAGCGAGCTCCAAGACCGGTTTAGGCAAGAGGCTGCATGACTTGTGTAATAATAAAACATAACTTTAATCCCCTCGTTTGGCTGTGTTGACTGAAAAAAAGAAAATGTTCCAGCTTGATTAAGAAACTGATAAATGGGTGTCAATGAGGACAAACTCTGAGAAGTCTATTTGCAGCCATTTCATGCTCAACCGGATGAACAAAAAACACAAAGGAAATTTTTTTTTTGTTTTTTTTCATAAGCTATGGTACCAGTTAAGGATTCATCCAGCATCGTGATGGAAGACCCCTATATGTCCCTATATAGAAAATTTGAACTTTTTTTTGTTTAATCTAATACCTAAAGGGTGTCTACACAAGTTTGACCAAATTCACCAAATACTTAGTCAAATAAATTCCGGAGACCTAAAACTTTGCAGAATCGACTGAATGAGAGAACTGGAGCAAGCGAGTGTGAATTCAAAAACTAGCTCACTTTCAGCTCCAACCACACAAAATCAATTCAGCCCCCATTTTTTCAGGATACATATGTCACCATGTTGGAGTCCGTCTGAGTCTACATTACTATAGCAACCAATTGGGAGTAAGCTTGTTTGAAAGCCACGTCTTTTCTACCAAAAGCAGGCTCAGAAGAATCTTTCAATCAATAGTTTCAGACTTTTGACGTAAGACGATTTATAACTAGAATATCTTGCAATAAAATAAATCTGATTCTGACCAATAGAATGACTGACTAAAAGCTGTTTACTTCAGCTGGAATTTCAGCTTTTTGGGACCAGCGGGTACTTCCAACTGTGAGGTGGGAGGGGTCAGTCCAGTTCCCATATACAGTCAATGGTTATAGCAATAAAGTAAACCTCAGATTTACCCAGAGAGTGGCACACACAGCTGATGTCAATGCAGGTCACTCTCAGGTGTTTATCTTTGGATCTGGGACAGTAAAGCCGAAGACCGGACACAGCTGCATGATATTTGATAGTTGATTTGCATGGAGGGTGATACGCATTTTTGGAAAATCACAAGTACACTCTGTTTCACCCTCACCTCCATGTGTGGATGCTCAAAAGGCCTTCTTTAAATCCTCTTCTTGTTTTGCATGAAGTCACCAAACAGATACTTTATGTTCATGATTGAAAACAAAAGAGGCAGAGTCAAATATTACACATGCAGTTCTGTTTCTTTGGGATCGTTCACACGATTATATATCATCTGTCTGTTATTGCAGTGGCTTTCTCTTCAGATAGCGTGAGAGCAAACGAATCAGTCAAGAAACTATTTGTACAATCAATACTTTGGAATGAAAAAGGCGTTTTCGGAGAAATCACAAGCACTTTATTACAAGCTGGAACACAGTAGAGTCAAACTGCTGCGCTTCTGTGAAATTTCAGCTTTTCAAACAGCTCTTGAGTATCACTAAATACAAAACAGTAAGCTGTTTTTGATCGCTTCTACACATTCTCACATCAAGCTCATGAAATAGCTCAAAATTGTCCAATCAAAACTAAATGTAGAAATTTGGGACTCAAATGGCATTAAGCAAAAAAAATCAAAATAAACACATGAAGATTCAAAAAGAAAAGGTTTGTTAAAACAAAACGTTCAAGTCTATCATCAGATCTGACATCTCCACAATTCTCCAGAACTGGCCGGAAAATCCAGGTACCTGATTGGTCTAGACAGAAACTGTGTCAAACTGGTCGTTTACATTTAGAATACTGACTGAAAGACGTGTGCAACAAAAGAACTCTTAAACCAACAAGGAAAAGCGAGACGTAGGGCAGGTGCAGCCATGTCAGACAATTTCTTTAGTTAACTCCCAATCTTTTTTTTTTTTCATTTGAACAGCAGGTCACATTCTCTCCCTGTGTAATTATGTCCTTGTTTATTGGGGGATCAAACGAAATTCTGACCTTTTAAAGCTCCTTTTTACCCCCTATCAAGGCTATAAAACAAACAAACAAATTCAAGGCCACCTCTCACTTGGAAATCAACCCGGTTTCGGCACGGGAAGAAAGCTGAAGTTAGAGTCAGACTGGAGTCTGGAGCTGAGACACAACACAGCTAGGACTTACTAAAAATAGGAGCTAAGAAATAGGCAGACTGCTGACGTTTGTGACAAAACGCAAACAGTTTACTACAGCCAAAGGAAGTCACACTTCCTTTCCTAGGTTAAGGATATTGTACTGTTGGTCCGTGGATTTCCTTAAAAAACAGGAATCTTGCACTTCACTTTTAGAGAGAGGCACTCAAGAGGCCGAGGCAGTGACTCATCTGAAGCGGTGGAGGTTGATATGACGGCGACTATTTGTTGTGTTTGCACAACAAATTAAATTTGCTCTTCATTACCGAGCTTCTAAGTTAAAGAGGGATAAACGGTAATAGCCTTTTAATGAGCCTCTGGTTGTGTTGAATGTCCTTGGTGTGATGCCAAAAGATGCATGGAGCCACGCTCCGATGGCTTGTGTGTCAGTGGAACGCTGAAAGGGAGGTTGCTGTCTGCACGGAAACACATTTTTCAAGCTTGTATAGGTTTATGCCCTAAACACACACTACACACAGACAACCGATGCCTTTGTGGTGTACTTCAGCCTAACGAGTTCAGTGCGTGTCAACATTGAATTCTGCAAACACACCTCGACACACAAGTTTGTACAATTTCCACTGTACTGCCCTTTATTTTTTTTTTATTTTTTTGAAACAGAAACCCTGAATGCCGTGTTGCTCTTAGCAACAGGACAAACAGACAGTAGGTTGTGCTTTTGAAGTAAAATATTTTTGTCTGCTTTTACCTTAAATTGCTGTCACTTTACATTTTACATTTTTTTCAAAACCAGTAAAATAAAACACAAAAATGTAAAATACGTTTTCTAAAAAAGGTCTTTTTGCACATGGAATAGTCAGTTTAGATAAAGTTCCAGACATATTTTTGATTGGAGTTGACTCTTTTCATTGAACTTCCGTGGTGCTCTTCATGGAAGCTTTAGCTCGAACTGGAGAGCTGACGGCATTATGGACACGCAAATGAACAGGTGACCCATAGCATTATGTTGTTGTTGACATATCAGACACCGAAATCCATCTAAGCCCCTTTGTCCTGAGGCACTGAGCGCAGATACAGTATGTACCAAAGGGTGGATTATAACTGCATAAGTACCTTTGTCATCTGAGTCAAATCTTCAAGATCAGAATATGCAGAAAACACCCTTCAAAAAATAAACAACAATAGAATATGTGGAAAGCTCTCTTAAATATTTTTCAGATTTACATTTTGCAGAACAACAGAATTTCATTAACATCATTTATGTACTTGGTGACAGACTCTTGATTATTCTGTATAGTATAAAGGCCAAATCCTTCTTATTTTAAGTTGTTGCATATTTTATAGAATCATCTGCTGACTTTTTACTTGGGGATCCAGTATTCTTGCAGTGTAGCGTTTACTTCTGGTCTCCTCAGCACTTTTTCTACCTCAGACTGCTCTGATGCAATTCTTGAGTCATTTTTTTTTCTCCAAATGACTTTGCTGCTTTGAGTCCTTTCCACTTTTGATCATCCTAATTAGACCATGCATCTTGACTGAAATTCTGTTTTTATATCTTTCACTATGATCATTTACACTTTCTTCTTTTGGAGTGCCTAATCCAAAACAACCTCTTGTTATTTTTAATAGACACACTTCCCATTGTTTTGACAACAAAGAACATTAAAAGTTATTGCTCCTGATAATAACAAAATGTACCTTTCTTTAATATTTTCTTTTTTAAAACCTCATATTTTTCAAAGGTCAATTTAAGCCCAGTTTTGCTGTTATTGCAATGATGTAAGCATGCAGAAGAAGGCTGGGGGTTTAATCACGGCTGTGACTACTAATTGTCTTGCCTTGCGAGTGAGCCTTCCTCCACTCTCAGCCTTCCACAGGGGTAATATAACAGCATCACAAACAGTCCACATAGTCATTAGTTTATCAGGAAAGGGAAAATGTCAGCATGTAGTCCCTTACAATGCTGAAAACATCCTTTACCTTATTTTTACTCAGACTGGAGTTCATCTTATGAACTTTAAATGGAAAAATAGAAATAAAGTAGCCTACCGTATTTTCTGCAAATGATTAATTGGTTTTTCAAAATGATGTCATGTATAAGCCTCATCAAACTACAAGGCGTATAAAGAAAGACAAAAAAGATAGAGATAAATTCAGTCATTCATATTTCACAGTAACTCCAGGACTTGTTTGGAACAAGCTACATGTTAGCCGTGTTAGCGTACACCTGTAAATCCCAAAAAACAGACTGATACCGTAAAGGTGACAACTCCCAACCTTGCTAGGAACACGTAAAACATAAACAAAGTGTGACACAGCTAAATGTTAGCTATCTTAGTGCATTTACAAAACACCCAACCTTGTTAGCAACACTTAATAACAGAGACTGATCCTCCACAACATTTTTTTACAGTGACTACAGTAACTCCCAACTTTGATAGTACTGCATAAAAAAACCCATTTTGACACCACAAACATGTTAGCCACATTAGCATCACCTGTCTAGAATTCGCGCTCCTGTCATGCGCCTCTCAAAATTGCTTCAACATCAGTAAGCACAACCAGAATTCATTTGAAAATAAGATTCTCCGGATTACAAGGCGCACTGTAGTTTTAAAAAAAATTAACGTTTTTAAGCGTGCCACGTAGTATGGAAAATATGTAAAGTCTTCCTGCTGACGCGAGCCGCATTAAAGTTTTAGAATGGTACACTTGATGATTGAGTGGAAATTAAAAACCATGTTTGCTTTTTGCTCAATTATGTCAAAAAAAGTAATAAGTGGCGTGAAAAGTCTTCATAAGTGCGGCTCATGGAAAGATAATTAAAAGAATATTTCTGGAAATTGCCGTGCAGATGTTTAGAGATTACCTCTAACGCTCACTCCGTCTGCTCTCTTTGGAAATTTGTTTCATAATCTCTAAACGTTTTCATTCCCTAGAAGGACAGATTGTTTTTTTTTTTTTTAAACCACAATGGTGATCCACACAATGAAGCCAGACGGTGCTATTGTGGAGCATGTCTCAGCTTATTCAACCGGGAATCTATTTACATGCAGGTTGGGTCTGCCGTGTACACTAAGTCAACACACTTACTTATGATTCAGATAAAAAGCATAAGAAAGATGAAAAACAAGTAAAAAAAATAGTTTAAAAAAATCAATTTAGACGAACAAATATGACGTCATTGTTACTGACTGGTATTAAGTAGCATTAGGTGATTTTAGGCTGTTCCCGAGAAGAGATCTTTGAGTTTCCTGGTAAAATCCGCGTTGACTTCACTGAACTTCAGTAGGTTTTTGAGCTCTCGTGGGCAGAAAATGACAACCGCCGTCATGTTTTTGACTCACATCTGGTCTGCACTGCGGTAACAGGCTTTGCTTGTCCCGACTCTGCCCCTCTGTTAGTAAACACTTTAGTAGTTTGTGGGTTGGAGGTGGAATTTCATACCCCCCCCAGTTTCCCCAAACAAACCTTGCCTATCATGCAACGGGCAAAATGAGTTTGAAGTTATAATGTGTAACATAATTTTGGGCAGCGAGCTTTTGTCAAATTGAGTTATGCACCACTAAGGAAGCTTAACTGCTGTTCTGGTACATTAAAAAAATAGAAAAAAAAAGGGACGTGTAATGACGGCATTTGTAAGCAAACTGTAGCTTTTTGAAATGTCACACATGCTCTTGTTAAACTGAATGTTTGTGGAGCATTAAGAGGTGATACAGAAACAATATATGCACTTTTCCCACCTATGAAACCAGTACAGATCAAGTTAAAAATATCCCTCTCTGGGGTGCAATAAAACTTTTAATCAAATTTAAACATCTCTTCTCGGTCATTACCGTTTTGGCTCTCACTCAGACAAAAAAGAAAAAAAATAAAGTATAACTAACTGTATGAATTAGCCTGACTTTGCAAACGCTTTCAAGAGGAAAAATCAATCACAGATTTAAGCTTAATTACTGCTGCTTCGAGTTTCCAAATGTCCAAAATCTTTCATTTCCTGAATAGCTGAAAAGAATGTTTGAAGAAAAAAAAGATTTTAAGTGGGGAATTTGGGCACAAAGGAAAATAAATTGGATAAAATCATTGTGGAAAATGATGCTACAAAAGCCTGTGTACTCTTTCTTAGATGACCCTGAGGTTAAGTCAGACCGAATAGGACTAATTAATGGCAGTTTCTGCTCATGATATTAACCTCAGTTTGGTTTGATTTAAAGGCCCTGCTAACAGAGGCTAGTGGTGAAATGAAAAGATGGACCTGTTCTGCCAGGCTGCTTTTTTTTTTTTCCCATCTCTAGATGCCTTTCTGGCAGACAAGAGGCTTTGAGAGAGGAAAATGAAGATCCACGCCAAGTTTCAGTGAGTCTGTAATTGTTTCTGGCTGTTCTGCAGTGAAAGAAAGAGAGAAAGAGAGGGAATGGCAGCGAGAGGCAGCCAACTCGAATGAGTGAAAATAACAAGATGCATCCTGTCCAAGACCTCGCTTCTGTCTGTGTTTTTCGTGTGGAAAAGAGGCAGGTCGGATCCCTCTGCCATCATCAGGGGCAATTAGCACCAGCAACATCATTTATCTCCTCCTGAATTCTTTCCCCCGTGTCGTCATGGAGACAAGTCGGTCATGTTTGCATGCAGTGTTCTTTACACAAGCCGACATAAAGTGACAGCCGTCCTCTGAAAACTCGGAACGACGCAGCTCAGAAACACAAGTCTCACGTGGCGAATCAACAAAACTCTTTTTTTTTTTCAAATCTCCCTTCTGCTATTATTTTTCTCACTCTAGTGGATCATATTCCTCATGTGGACACAGATTTCAGCCACAACCCAGGTGGGACTATTTGAGCCATCTTTAAAGTAAACTAAATAAACATTTATCGCCAGTCTAAGAAAAAAAAGTCACATAAATAGAAATAAAATAAAATGTTAGAAAATGTTTAGACTTAACCATAAGTTGTGAAAAACTGTTTTTTAATCAAGAAGCTTTTGGAGGTCAGAATGAAAGTTATCTGTGGATCACTCCTACTTGTTACCCTATATAACCATAAGTATCATATTTGATACACACATTTCCGAGACCCCTATCTCATTAGAATGATCAAAACCTTCTGTAGAAATCATAGACTGTGAAAACACTGGACAGAACAAGCAACGAGGTCTCCCATTGGAAATGCATTACCTCCTCTCCTCGCGAAAGTAGGCCGCCGCTTTCACCGTCACTTCCTGAAACGGCTATCGCCATTTTGCAAACCATCATCAGCGATTGGTCCGAGTCTCTGTGAGTCATGGAAGTACCTTCCACCAATCTGAAGATAGTTTATTGTGAGTCTCCGCCTCTTTCCACGCCTCTACCACGAGACATTGGAATGTAAACAGCTTCCACTTTAATAACGGCGGCTCGAGAGAATCGTACAAGTCATTGTTCAAGTCTTTGAGGGAGAACCATTCCAACATTTGATTCTGCTGTTAACCTTTCCTGCTTCCTCGTCTGACCCGTGGTCGGGGGAGCAGAGGAGCTGCTGCAGCTCCTCGGACGAATGTCCTCGTGGTTAAACCCGCGGGTGTTTGTTTCTGCAGGCAGATACTCTCTCTGTCTGGTTGGAGGCTGGAATCCACCATTTATTTTCACTTTTGTTTTACAGCACATTGCTTTACTCCAACTTTCCCCGAACGCCCGCTCCTTTTCTTTCTGCTCTCATCCTCTCTCTCTCGCACACATGCGCGCGTGCACGTACAATCACACTCGCGCCGCCCCGTCCCTTTCTCTCTCCGTAGCTTTCCCGCAACACTGCAAATGTTGTATTGACTTACATATTTTCTTTTTTGTCGAACTAAATAATGTGTCGCCACATATATTCCGGAAACATAAACATTCTCAGTTATAATCATCTAGTGACTGTTAACGCGCCTTTCTGAGCGCACGTCCGCGTTAACTTTCAACTTCTTCTGTTTGCAAAGCGAGCGTGTTTTTTACACCCGGTTTAACCGCGGTGAGCCTCTAAATCTATTTCTACAGAGTAAAAGATGGAGACAGCATGCGTCTCTTGTTTTAAACTGCTGCATTCCATTGAGGAAAACAATAGAAGGACAATGATTGGAACATTGTTGAATTGTAAAGTAGGTGTTAAAAGGTCTTCACGGACCGCATTGATGAAGTCTGCTCCCATTGGCTACCCGTCATCTGTCACTCAAACCCCCCAGACGTTCGACGTCAGACCCACAAACGCTTATTGAGCCATCTGATTGGTCAATTTATAACTCAAATAACTTGTGACAATGGAAAAAAATCTTTAAAAAAAAATTAGGATTAGAAAAAAGAAGTTAAGCAGAAAGCACCAGAGGAAGAATGATTATTCTGACATTTAAAATGACTGAGAATAACTGTCTGTCTCAATGTAAGTCAATGGGACTTTGGCCTTTTTGCAACCCAGTGGTACTTCCTATATGGAACACGGAAGTAGGGGGGCATGCTCTGTCCAGTTCTCCTATATACAGTCAATGGTAGAAATCCATTCTATAAAACTTGGTCCATATTTTCTTCTCTGTAATTCATCATCAAACCACTAGGGGCAGTAGAAGGGTTTTTCCAGCTCATTTCAAACGGGGGCCTCCAAGAAATCTCTTTGCAGGAAAAGTTTTGCTTATTTTTAAAACTTTATGGTGAAAATAACTTGTGTATTGTTATTTATTATTTTAAATGACTACTTGCTGTTTTAAATGATTGGTAAATTAATTCTAGTTACCACTGTACAATGAAATGTTGCGTTTAACAAAGTTTAACATTATAAATCGTTAAACAGTACATTCAAAATGTGGGGATCAAATTTAAGACAGTGGCTAAAAAAGGTGCTTCTTTTCTCATGTCAATAATTTTGCAACTTAAATTATTGTGAACAAATTTCACCAAATCGCCTAATGTATCACAATTGATACCATCCATATCTCATCAAAAATATAACAGCAAAGATTTTTTGTGGATTGACACAACAAAGATAAATAAATACATTTTAAAAAATCTGGCAATTCTTCAAAGTAATGGGCCTGACAGGGTTAACCCTTTAAACACCGGAGCTCGTGTTTATGTTTTTGATTTACCTT
Source organism: Oryzias javanicus (assembly GCA_003999625.1). Classification (NCBI taxonomy): domain Eukaryota; kingdom Metazoa; phylum Chordata; class Actinopteri; order Beloniformes; family Adrianichthyidae; genus Oryzias; species Oryzias javanicus. Next base: position 18,351,547 of record CM012446.1, on the reverse strand, counting down.
AATTTTTTAATAGTTAACATGATCAACAGCAGATTCTGAAGGAGAAAAGCGGCACAACAGTATGTCAAAGATTTGTGTCTAAGCGTCACCGACGACGCCTCAGGTGTTAAAGGGTTAAGATCATGGATTGAAGGATTTCACACCAATACACAGTGTAAATAAACAACTTTACAAAAAAAGTAGTGTCTTTTTGGTTTCTGCCAAAAGGATACAACATAAGGTTATGAATTCCTCCTACTCTCCTTTTTGCATCAATTTCACACTCTTGCTTTGCCTTGATTTTTCTCACGGCCCGCCAGTCTGTCAACCACATGCTTTTTAATGTGCTCTTTTGCGAGCTGCTCTCACGTGCCAGGTGTGGTGTGGGAGGCAAAAATACAAACTCAGAAGAGGCTGTTGCAAAACTATCTTCTTTTTCAAATGTTGATAGGAAACCAGTATTACTGAGAACGCAGAGCTAAATTGACCTCTGCCGTTCCGTGTGGACTTAAGCAACCTTAAGGCGGAGGGCAGGTACCCCGAGATTGCAAAACCCCTGACAAGAAATGAGTTATGTCAACTGAGAAAGAAATTACAGCATTTTTTTTTCCAAATAATTTAGCAACAAATTGGGATGATAGTACAGATTATGAGTCCAGTGACTACAATGACTGTGAAGGGCACTTTGACACAGGATAACCTTCAAGGTAACAGGGTTCCGCGTTTACCTCTTTGGTCCACACCCGAGTTCAGATAAATGTTCAAACCAGCCCAAACACGCTCCATGCAAACACTCCTGCCTGGACCAACGCGTCCTGATGCGAATGCACTCCGAAATATCTCATCTTGTCAGCACAAAAACGATCAGCTATTTACTTCTGTTTTCATTTCATGGAGATATAACTCATGAGACTTGCTGATATTTCAGAAACTGTACAGGATAAGATGGGGAGGGGGAGTTTGTCAATGGAGGGGTATGTTGAGCTAGATAGATAATAAAAATACACAATAAGCTTGTACATTCCATTAGAGGTAAAAAATTGAATTCATTCGGTAGTCAAGAACATGCACTAAATTTATTATTTGATACAGGCATATCTGAGACCCCATCGCATTAGCATGGTCCTAACTTTCCTCATAAAACCATTTTGTATCATTTTATGGACGTTTTTCTACCCTGTAGTGCATCATCATCCCACTAGGGGCAGTAGAGTGGTATTTCTTGCTCATTTCAAAATGGCTCCTTCCTTGAAATCTCAAACGCACTTTTGGCGGGAAAAGTTTGGCCAACTTTCAAAACTTTATGGTAAGAATATGACGGTGCTTTATTGAAAGAAAGCAAGTTGAATTAATAAAGTTTGTTGAAAATATTTAAAAAATTCTTACAACTACAACACGTTAAAACATGTAGATCAAATTTCAGACAGTAGCTAAATTAAGTGTTTTTAATTGTTTTTTTGGAAAACTCTCATGTCAATAATTTTACACCTTAAACTAACATTGTTGTGAAGAAAAATCCACCAAATCACCTAACAGAGCATGATTTAAACCATCTTAAAATCTCCTTAAAAGTTATATTGCTTTTTTGTGTGGATTTAATCAAAGGGTTAAAAAAAAGGTTCAAAATTCTAACATTTTTTTATTGTAGTTACTTTACAGGGTTAACAGAAGTGTGAAAGAAGGTAAAACATCCAAAATCAGGTTTCTACAAATGTGGTTTCTTTGCATTGAAAGCTCAATGATCTCCGTTGATCTCCGCTGGTGAAACTGTCCGTTCAGGATGAAAGCTCCGTCTGCTGTTTCCGCTGCTAATACAGGAAGTGTGTATTTAACTTTGGGGAATTAGGAAAACTGCTCTCTTTTTCTTGCATGAAACCTTCACCGTGTCACGCAGCTTTGATTTGAGGTTTCCCATAGGAAAAATCTGTTGCTCAAATGTGGCTCAATCTCGTCTCCTGAGACATGTTTGAGATCAGTTTGAGCGTCTCATCTTTGGATCATTCTGTGCTCATTTGTGTCTTATTTCTTGCTCCTAAGGGACCCTTAGGAGCAAGAAATAAGCAAGGATGAGCAAAGACACCAACGAGACAAATGAGATTGAATTGAGATAAGCTATTTGAGCAAGACTTAAGAAGTGGGAGAAACAAAAGAGATCTCAAAATAGTCTCGTTCTGATCTCATTTGTCTCAGGTATTTTATAGGAGGATTAAGGAGAAAAGGACGAGACAGATCTGAGACGCTAATGAGACACATCTGAGAAGAATGAGCGCTAAAAGAGATCTCATAATAGTCTCGTTTAGATCTCATTTGTCTCAGGTGTTTTATAGGAGGATTAAGGAGAAAAGGATGAGACAGACCTGAGACGCTAATGAGACATATTTGAGAAGAATGAGCACTAAAAGAGATCTCATCATTGTCTCTTTCATGTCTCTTTCACGTCTCTTTCATGTCTCACCAAAGCCATTTATGAGAATGACTTGAGAAACAGTAAAAAAATTAAAAATAATACTAAAAATGTAAATATAACATTTTATTTTTTCATTTGGCCAGCATCATCAGTACAACATTTGTATTGGGATAGCAGCATTAAACTCTTTTTACATTTTTAAAAACAAAATACAGAAATATAAAACATAAATGGGATACAAAAATTAATTAAAAATAAATTAAATACAAGCTCTGTGATTGTTCACTAACCTCCTTGCTGAGAAGTCCGTTTTAACAAAATTATTTTTTCAAATAATTTTAAGTAATTTAACCCTTGTACTCTTTAACAGAGTCAAGATGACTGTACCATTACATTGATGTGAGATCTCTCCCATAACAAATGTGGACAGGATCTTATGTCTGCCACGGACACCACAGAAGATTCAAAATCCTTGGGAGAAAACTTCAGGGCGCTGATTTGTGGGGTCCAGATGACCCCACTTTTAATGTAAACATGTCTAGGATAGCACAAGAGTTAAAACCACCTGGCTTCTTAATGGACTATTTTGAATACAACCAGAAATACATTCACAAGATTGTGACGTATTATACCTGGAGATCTATTTAAAACCGTGAAAACTTTTTCTTATGGAATTGCATTAAGTACATGAACTGTGGCATACTCAATCTGGCCGACATGGTGGTAATGAATACTTCCAGAATGTAAACAACAAACATACTGACAGCACAGGTACAAGGAAGAATCTCACTTGGCTTTGAAACAAGAGGACTTACATGCTTCCAAATCCTAGAACACACTTGGCAGGAACTGCATTGAAAGTCATGGTCCATGAAAATTCAAAATAAATAAAGGATGAAAGAGTAACCAGTCCACATACTGTAGATCATAGCAGTGACCTACTGCTTAGAACCGGCTCTGGTCCTACATTTGTTGACAAAGGCTTTCTTGACTTTGACCTCCACAATTTTTTTCTTTACCAGGTGGAGTGTCCCATCTCAGGATATAAGCTGTAAAACAAGAACATTAAAATCTAGTATGAGTAAAATGACAATAGATGGCACATAATAAATATAACACTTCAAGCTGTAAGCAAATTATAGTTTTATTAGCTCAGCTGTATAATGCTGCTGTGAGATTTGATTTACATGTCATCTGATTAATCAAGATAATAATTTCTGGCATCTAAAAACAGCCAGAATTCAGTTAAGATTACATATTACACTGTGACCTCTATAGCTGTTAAAAGAATTGAAATTCAGCATGATACTTCCTTGGGCAGTAAAAATGTAACAAATAAGTTCAAATCTGTTTCCTTAAAGATGGGTTAGATCAGGGATGTCAAACTCAAGACCTTCAGGGCCAGCCTGATGCTGGTCTTCTATAAATCCTGCCTTATCTGCTGCTGATTACCTGGATCAGGTGTATTTAGCCAATAAGAAGCTGGAAAACATGTAAGACACCAGGCCTTGAGGTCTGAAGATTGACACCCCTGTGTTAGATGCTCCTGGACAAGACTTCATTTCCAGTGTTAAACTTATATTTTGATGGCAATCATTGCTATACTGCAGCCTGATTGAACATGTTTATTGCTCCCAGAATTCTAGCATAAAATGACCCAATTTTAAGAAAAACTCACTTAAGATAGTGTTGACGGATCCGCTTTCCTTCTTTTCCGGAGGGACTATTTCAACGACCAAAAGGAACTGGATGTTGATTCTCCTCAACAGTGAAGAAATGATCAGAAAGTCCATGAGACCGATGCATGTGATGTGGTTTTGATGCGTGGTTCATGGCGGCAAGGCGGAACGATGAGATGAACACACCACACCCAGGGAAGAGCTCCTGCTGGTGAAGATGGGCTATGGTGATGTCGCTCTCCATTGAGGTTTCAGAGTCTGAAGCTCTCAGACCTGGTCTGGATCTGAAAGAGAGAAACAGTAGAAACAATACAAGCGTGAGAAAATACCAAAACAGTTTATTATTCTGTCTATTTGCTGCTTTCGGTGCATTCTTAGCTCCAAAACATTTCTGTTTTACTCCCATTTCTTATTGAGGCTCATTGAAGTTCTTCTTGGAACTAGGACTGCGGGGACAAATCGACTACCAAAATAATCGATTAGCCGACTAATCAACCATCAATATAATCGATTAGCCGACTAATCGGCTACTAAAATAGTTGACGACTAATTTAATAGTCATTACTTTGTATTAAATGAAGTCAGAGTGTAGTAAATTTGAACAAAGTGAGCGTTCAGCAATAAAAGATAAACGTTTTTATATTTTAGTCGGTGAGACCAAAACTTTATTTTTGGTAAAAATAGTTCCTTGTTTCTGATGCCGACCTCATTTGATTTAATCTTGTTTTAATACCAGAATCTGATGAAGGAAAGAAGCTGCATGTTAGAAAGTTTAATAAACTATCATCTGAATTTACTTTCTATTAGTTTAAAGCTAATAATGATTAAGACGTGTGCTTCACATCCCCTTTAGTTTGCCCATGACCCAATTAGTCAACTAATTGAATAAAATAAATGCTGATTAGTCGTCTATTAAAATAACGGTTTTGGAAGCCCTGCTTGGAACCTTCTAAACCCTTGTGCAAATATAGGCATGTTTAAATTAAAAGTCGGGTCATCTGGACCCCACAAGACAGAACTTTTATTTTTTCCTCAAGAATTTATTTTTTCATCTTCAATGGTAGACATCAAATTATGTCCAACTCTGTCCTTGTGCTAATTTCATATGATTTATATATTTAATATACATATACACACACACATTATATATATATATATATATATATATATATATATATATATATATATATATATATATATACACACACACACACACTCCAACATACATACAACAAAACAACAACTTAAACACTTACGAGATTGCTCATTCCGTTAAGGAGTGTTCTTTCGGCCCTTCATTTTCTGGGTTGGAATCCAGAACGTTTTCTTTGCTGGCATTTCTTTTGTTCATCCTGTTAATGGAAAAAATACATTTATCTACCACATTTTTTTAAACCACAGCAAGCTAACCATACCATCCTCAATGATCTGAATGGATTCTGCACGCATCTGTGTGACATATTTCTGTTGTAAAATAAGACCAATCTTTTATTTTTGGTTGTGGCAAAGTAAATTCAAATCTCAGTGTGCTATTGCTGCTGTTGTCTAATTTTCTTACGCTGTATGTTAGTTTGTCATTGTATATACACAATGACATTCAAAAAAGCTAAGTTTGCCTTCCTAAAAACACCAATCAGTGCTCACAAAACACTACCATGTACAGTATGATCATAAGACTTCCTGAGATGAAACGTGACCGTGTTGGAACATTTAAACACTGTCAACTTTGAAGTGACTTTCAGAGATATGTTGTGCGTCTGTCAGACTGCTTAATTTACCTGACACTGAAAATTACAGATTCTTTCTAAGCTTTTGCTAAATTTATAATCTAGTTTGGTAGTAATTTAAACACAATAATATTATATCTCTTTTATGCTAGATAAAAATAAAATGGAGAACGGCCCCATTTATATATACAAATTAAGGGCGTTCTCCATTTTATTTTTATCTAGCATAAAATAAATAAAGTATAATATAGCTTGGAAGTAATCAAAATGTGCTGCATTTCCTCATTCTGCATATAGCTGCTCATATTGTCGTCAACATGATTTTCCAGCAGTTTTTGAGCTAGTTGCGTGTAAATCTGTACATATAACATAAGCTGAAGCAAATCATCTTCTAAGTTTGTTATGTAGGGTGACACATAAAATTTTAATCATTTTTGCAGTCTATTTTGGTGTATTTTGCTAGCCATCTTGTCCCTCCAAAAACCCGTCTGGTTCTTCATTAACAGCGGCCCGCAGCTCCAACCGGAAATGACTGAGCGGTTCTAGGATCAGTTTGGTCGAGGCACGAGGAAGATTAAACAAGTCTAACAAATATACAATTTCAACAACATACAATACTAGAAGGAACAAAATAAAATAAAAATACTTCTTTTAAAATAAATGTAACATCACCAAAATAAAACATTAAACTAACCTTCAGAAACAGCAGAATCTCTTCAGGGCAGTGATGACGACGTGGTCAGCTCACTACGTGATCACAACAGAACACTGCGGTCAAAATTGGCACTAAAACACTTAAAAAGTACATGTAAACCATAAAACAACAGTTTCTTAATCAAATACATCGAATTTTAACATAATTAAGAAGCTAACATCATTTTTATAACAGCTAACTTTAAACACTGGGAGACTGCAGCAGACATACTCACGGCAGAGAAGTTCCCTCCAACTGGAGGAGGGGCTGCCGGCTATTGTTGTTGTTGCCGCATGGTGAAGGCTGCGTGTCACGCTAATTACCTTCCCTGCGCAACAAGTAACACTGAAACTGGAACTACATTACGTTTTAAAATAATTCAAATAGCCCAAAAAAGTGCCGAAATTAAAGCGCATTTAGTAAAGTAGTTTGCACTAAATACTTGTTGAACAGGCACCAATATACTGCTTCGTATATTTCATTGGCCATTCGGTCTAATAAGTTAATATTTTACCTCTCTTTAACGGTGAACCAAATAAGCATTACAATTCTTACCTGTCGTAGTCTGTGTGTGGCTGGAACAAAAGTTGCAGCTTAAACCGCAAATGGACAATTCTCTTGGTTGCTGTTTTCAAAACGTTCCCGCACTTTCCCTGCGACGTCTCCTTCTACTGGCTAAATGTAATGTGATGTTATAGTTCCAATATTATTTTTATATATTTAACAAGACATATAGGCTCCATTTATATTGTGCCTTTTCTGCATCTAAAACCTTTGTGTTCTTCTGTTTAAAAAAAATATCTCAACTGTATTAATTTACACAGCTGTCAAAAAATAAAAAAATATATAATAAAAAAATATATTATATTGACACTGCAATGTTATTGTTAAATTTCATTGGGTTTTTTTAAGTTAAAAAAGAAAACATTTTCTTGCACATCATGTCTTACAATCTTGAAAGAAAATAAGTGAGGACTAGAGATAAAAGGGAGCACGACTCTCGTAAGGAGTCAGAAACGGTCCTGAAGCTGCATCGTCATTCATGACTGTCACGGTAGATCAGGTAAAGTTGCAGTGAAAGTCAAATTTGAAGGATGCGCATCAAATCGCGCAAAATCCTGGAGGGTCTGATGATAACATATTTGACGTAATAATTGATCAAATTGGCAACAATATAAATGATAGAGGAGAAATGCCACGATGGACACTTTTCTATTGCCCACACAATATATATCGTCATATCACCCAGCACTAATCTCAACTGTATTTATTTACACAGCTGTCAAAGCTGCTTATTGTGAAATTTCATGGTTTTTTTTTTAAGTTTCAAAAAGATATCTTTTGCAACATGTCTTAAAGTAATGTATGACTTCTAGCTTGAAAATGTGAATGAGTTGAAATGTTTAAGGAATAAACAACTTTTGTAAGTTGAATATAAATACATCATAATTGATTTGTTTCTGTGATAAACTGATAATGTCCAAGAAACAAATGACTCATTTTAGATCTTGTGCCAGGTCTCACCTTTTTTTTGCTGAGACTAAATTGAGATCTTATTGAGCAACGAGAGACAGAATGATGCATACAGTTCAGTGAGACAGAGCTGAGACAGTAAAGAGATCAAAATGAGACATGCTTTAGAACAATGCAGTACGTCTCCTCTTTCTCGTAACTGAGATCTGGAGAAGAGACAGTCGTGAGAAAGGTTTGAGATCTCAATTGAGACCTTATTGAGCAACGAGAGAGACCATTATGCAAATAGTTCAGTGAGACAGAGCTGAGACAGTAAAGAGATCAAAATGAGACATGCTTCAGAACAATGAAGTACGTCTCATCTTTCTCGTAACTGAGATCTGGAGAAGAGACAGTCGTGAGAAAGGTTTGAGATCTCAATTGAGACCTTATTGAGCAACGAGAGAGACCATTATGCAAATAGTTCAGTGAGACAGAGCTGAGACAGTAAAGAGATCAAAATGAGACATGCTTTAGAACAATGCAGTTCGTCTCATCTTTCTCGTAACTGAGATCTGGAGAAGAGACAGTCGTGAGAGAAGTTTGAGATCTCAGACAGTGCTCACTGTGAGACTTATTTCTCAGGAGACGTATTCGAGAAGAGTGAGAAAAGCTGTCTTGTCTCAAACATTTCTCGTTCATGTCTAGGAGACGTAAACGAGACAGAAACGAGATCTCATCTTCAGTTTTGCTTTGCTATGGGTTCTATAAATCCTGAACACACAGAATGGTTCAGTAAAGTTACATCACAATTCAGCGCCACAAAGATACAAGTCTTTTGTGTTTGTTTATAGTGGATTTCCTGAACTAAAAAGTATTTTCTAAAGAAAAACACATCTTTTATAGAATCAAGTATGGTGTAATTATCAAAGTCAATCGCCAAGTCAGGAAGAGGCATGTTTCCATTGAAAGTGATTCTTCTGACACCACAGCCATGAAAGATGTAGGTGTGCTCTAATGGCCAATTGCTCTTTGTTCTCACTAGAGGTTACATAACAAACAGACAGACAGCAGTGTGACAGTGTTGGCAAAACACAGCCAATCCTTTCAGGCATTATCTTGGATCAGTGAGAGGAGACAGCAGCCTGAATAAAGGATCTCTGGTCCATTTTTTATCCTCTTTTTGAGTGAGCCTTACTGGGTTTGTTTTTCCTGTTTCCAGTCTGTTCACAGGCCCACTTCTTAGATCTTTGTGGCTCATATCACAGGGGAAATTCAGAAAAAACACCCCTTATTTTAGAACAAGCGACAGTAGAAGGATATCTGTAAAAAGAAAAAAAAAACCTGTAAGTCAAGACAGATACTTCCTCCCATTCATATTCAAATGGGGTCTTTGAAAGGAGGTATCGGATTCAGACAAGGCGGTACTTTGTCCTTAGTGAGGTTTTTTCTTTGCAATATTAAGCAGTGAAATTATCTAGGCCATCTTGCTGAAAAGAGCATCTCTAAGCACCTCTCGTGGGGCCTTTCGTTTCCAGAACAAGCTGGCATCTCTGCTTGCATTAGCAATTCACTGAAACATGGAAGGCTTCAGACTGGATGACCGGTGGGGAGCAGAGGATAACTCTGACCGTTCCTTTGAGACCATTTACTGTAATGCTACGTACACGCTGAGCGGGTGATCCACATAGCATGTGGCCTTCACACTGCCGTTATCTAATACTAGAACATGTGTACTCACATTGGAAAGAGGCTTGGTGCGAAAAGTCAAAGCGTTGTGAATCTTGGTGTCCTATAATTTCAATCGGGCACAAATCGCAATGTTTAATTTCTCCCTAATGATCAATTTTCAAATGGTTGGTGCTTTCATGTTTCATAAAGGTCGCTGCCCATACATCCCTACCAAACCGAAGTCCCTCATTTTATGGAGCTATTGTGCGGAGAACCTGGGTGAGTTCTCACAAAGTGTTTACTACCAGCGCCATGTATTAGCGTTCTGTAGGCTTCATAAGGGCGACCCACCACATAGACATTTTATGCACACATAAGGATGTTTTCTACGCCTGTATTTAACACAATAAGATGGCGCTTTGAATGTGCTAGAACAGCGTTTTGGACGCGCGGTTTGTACGTGATAAAACAGCCGTCTTGGTACAACTTCAGACTATAATAGTACAGCCATTTTCTGATCGTAATTATCACAGCTCTAGGAGTCAGTGAATGCACTGGTACCGAAGTTACTATCAATTTCGATTGGTCCTTCGTGTTAGCCCCGGCCCAATGCGCCCCAACGGGGCCAAAAGTTTTGAAACTTAAATTTCAGATTTAAAAACCAAAAAAACAAAAGACTTGAACGTGAAAGTTGAAAAAAAAAAATTTAAATTTGAAAATTTGAGTTTTAAAATCTAAAAATCAGAACACTTGAATTAAGTTATTTTAGAATAGCAACAGATTTTGGACATTTTACATTTTTTTGGCCAAACATAAAAAAAAAAAAAAAAATGTATTTCTTATTTGAGTTTCAAATATTTATGGCTGAAAATAACTCCATATAATTGGTCAAAGCTCAACTGGTTTAGCCGTCAACGCGCACCCAATGGCTGCACATTTTGTACGTAGAGCCCGAATATGTGCGAGTTTGAACGTGGCAGCCCGAAACCCACATTTGCCCGGGTTTATAGACTTTGTGTTAGAAGTGGTCCCTTGACACTCACTCAATTATTACTCAGTAATAATTTATTAATGCACCTGGAGTCTTTATCTAAAGTCCTGAGTGAAATAAATGCTGCAATTAATCTATTATTATTTAAGATTTTGTATTCAACACAATATTTAAAGGAGATGCCATTCAAAGTCAATTACAACTTCATAATAGGTGATTACATTAAAAAAAAAAACTGCACAAAACAAGGTCTGACACAAACAGGAGTATCTGTTTTCACAGGGGAGCAGGAGAGCAGATTCTTTTTTTGTTTGCTCGGTGTGCCAACTTTGCATAAAAAGCATTTTTTCACTCCGTATTTGGGTCTTATCTGACAGCCTCTTTTGTAAACACACCAGCTTGCCCCCCCCTGCTTCATTCCTCAAGGTAACCCTGCTTCTTGATAGTTTACCTAAAGAACTGGGAGTACAGCCAAAGCCTCTATCAGAGGAAACACTGCCTAACAACAGCTGTGAAAAGCCTCTCCTCCCTCCCTCTTTCTTTTTTCCTTCTCTCTTCCTCATTTTTGTATTTTCCTGTTTTTTTTCTGTTTGCTTGTGCTTTGGCCAGACTGTCATACAAAGCGCCCCGGCTGTCTTGTGAAAAAAAAAAAAAAAAAAAAAAATGCAACCAAATACAAGCAAAAGAGAAGATTCCAGACGGAAATCAAAACGTGTGAAGAAGCAAACATTTAATTAAATATATATGGCGAGATTGCAACACAGTGTTCTCATGAGAAAGTACAGGAAACGTGGGTTCAAGACGCGGTCGTCATGAGGAAATGTGCCTATCTTGCAGCACCTTCCTGCAATCCATGGGTGTGTTTGAAGAAAGCATGTATGAAATATACTTATTCCCACACTCGGGGTGTAGATGCAGAAGCGTTTGTCGATGTTCTTATTGTTTGTTATTCCTGCACACCACTTAAACCTGCATGTCAGGGCGTGCTTTTATTGATGAAATGATATGCTTTCTAATTTGAAATGCTTTTTTTTATGTGGAAAACAGCAGGATGTTAGGGCATGACCAGACAGCATCACTTTGTACACCTTTATTTGGGAACAGACAGGGTACACTGGCTGAGCAAACACTAATATCTAAGGTCACTTTGCACAAGGCTGCTGTTGCTTCACCACAACCCCTGCCTCATGTTTTTTTTTTTGTTTTTTTTAAAGTTGCATAAATATCTCTCTTTGTTGTAGCTTAACTAGCAATACCTGTGTCAAAAACAGGTGAATGTGTGCCAGACGGCTGGGATGAGACAGGTCAGAGACGGGATAATTACACGAAGGCAAGAAGGTTAGGGTTGGGCCTTGTTGAAGCGTGCCAGTCAGAGGGAATGTGCTGCAGCGAGACAGTGCAGAAAGACAGGAATAATGATAGCTTTTCACAGAGGAGGGGAACCGTGCAGACAACAGAAACAGCCTGCAGGACGAATAAAGTGCACAAGGTGGCAGACGATACCAAAGTTGTGCATCTCAGGCCAGACAGATGCAGTTATATAACATTCTTATAGAACAAATTCAGAGATGGTCCATCTTTAAACACTATTTTGAGGAAATATTTGCTTTGGGAGAACAGAGGGTGTCTTGCAGGCATTGTTATCCTTCATTTGTGGTCAGACTGCACTGTAATTGCAGTCATTACTAAGAAAGCACACCTCAGCTATTAACGGTGACACATGCGTGTTGGTGCAAAGGGTTTATCAGAAAAGTTCGTGTAATTTGTGATTTGGTTTCAATTCCTCAAATCTTGACAAAGTTCCCCAAAATATTTCACCTCAGTATTGTTTCACTTACAATACAGGACTGGAGTTACTGTAATGACAAAGCAAAACCAACAATCGAAAAATATTTTACTGGGTCACATGGGATAAAAGCATTCAAACGTTGCGTTTACTCTTTTTCTTTCGTTGCACTTTGCATTGAAAGGCTAACAAAAGGTCTGTTTGATTAAAAAAAAAAAAAAACGTTGAATTAAGTTGTAACCTCAGCTGTCTTGTATTCGCGTGCTGGTACAAATCTGCCCCAATTGTGAGCCATGCGCCTGCAGCCACATAGCTTAAGCTGGCGTGTTGTGTCAATGGCCAAGTCAATAACATCCTTGTCAGAGAGTGCTGTGCTTCAGCGTTTGACCTCATCGTGTATCATCGTGTCTTTTGCGACATTTAACCCTCCCGCCGCTACAAAGTCAGTTAATTTACTTTACTTTAAGGGTTTTTCTCTTTGACTGAGCTTTGCAGCATGGCCTAAAGGTGAACCGTAGCCTTGCCAGAGGGAATTCACGGACCATTCACTTGATCTGAGTTTGATTTTTTACATCAAGATCGAGCGGCAGATCACTGGCGTTCAACTGCTTCTCACAAGGGCAAATCTGCACATCTTCAAAACATAATAGAGGCTTCTTACGTACATTTTTTTGCTTTAAGGCCAGATCTGATAATGTTTTACGTCAGCTTCAACCTTCATTGCTTTTGTTCTCAGGGAGGGATTGTTCCTCCAAACCTCCAGTTTAAGAGAATTTAATGTACAGATTTATTAAAGTCATAGAAAAGAATATTCTTTTTCTTTGCATCATCTTCCTTTTCAGAATTAGAATTTTTTATTTTTTTTTACAAAAGAATAAAAGTTATAATTTTGTTGAAGGATTCAATAGTTATCTCGACAGTAGATGAAGGTTATTTGGTAACTGTGTATGCCAGTGACTGTGAGCAAAAACTTTTGCTGTGAAAGTTGTGCGAGTGCTTTGTCAGCAAAGAATAGACGCCTCACGACGCGTAACCCTATGCGTTTCTCCTTGCGCGTCTCACTTTTCACTTTGAGTCTCCCTTCATGCCCCGTCCTTGCGTGCTGACGGCGGCAGGAATCTCTTCTGGCTGCCATGCCTGAATGCACACCTTCACTTGCACTGAAGCGTGAGCGCGCACTGTACCTGCACGAGGTGTGCGTGCAGAACAGGTACTAGAGTGTTCCCTCGCTTTCGTGAGTGAACTTTGCACTGTCGGTGTACACAGTGGAAGCAGGCCAATTTAGTTGGCATTGTTTACCTAAAGACACAAAGACGACTGCAAGGACGGCGTCTGTTCTGGGAATCTTCAGAACTTGTAAAATTATGTCTTGAGACAAGTTGTTCTTTAGCAATCACTGAGTCCAAGTTTTGATTTTAGGGGAAACACTTCCTGTTTGGTGTGTTAAAATAAAATATTGGGTCAAATCATACATTTGCCAGGCTAAATTAGAGATCCAAGAAAAAATGTAGGTCCTTACTGATGATGGAAAATCTGTTGCTTGTATAAAAAGTCAGAAGATTAAATAGGCAGGGATTTCTGTTAGTTGCCAAACAACCTTTTTATGATGTTGCTGTACAGTAATAGACCCACATTCACAGCACATGTGTGATACTGTTTATTTCTTTCTTCTTAAATGAGGTAATAGAGCCAGTTCTTTGTTTGCAGTGTCTGCATTTAAACCTTTAGAAACGTTCGCCGAGCTTACTTAAGCTTCTCAACTCAAGGAGGCACTAATAGTCACAACCTGTTCACAAAGTGACAGGTGTACTGATATTAATTACTTTTTATGGTTGTCTCACAGCATGTTGCATAACTGATTATTGGGTAAACACATTAGTTATCTTCTGCTACGGTCAATGTCCCATTTTACTTTGTTTCTTTTAAGTACTGACCTAAATTGTTTTTACTACATCAGCATGAAAGATTCACTGATAAAAAAGGGTGTTTCAACATGTTCTTGTGCCATTATTCTGATGATGGAAGACATATATAAAGAAAACTAAGCTTCAAATGAGTATTTCTTTGTTCTAATTATTGGGAGCAGAAAAAAAAAAAAAAAAAAACTGTTAAAAACTAGCTTAAATTTCCTTGCTAATTCTGATGCATCCACTAGATCAGTGCCGTCTACATCTGACTCGAACAGCTGGATGGTTTCGATATTTTTGGTCCTTTTTTCGGCTCAGCTAATGATAAGTCGGCCTTGTGAGGCACTGCGAGCTAGCAGGAAGAGCACAATCAAAGGGATGATGGGAAATTAGTGCAGGCTTACTACGTGCCAACAATGCTGAGACAACTTTCTAATGAACTCCTGCCACTCTGCAGAAACTATGTCCTAGAAAAAGACAAAAAAAAAACAAAACATCATAACCATAACTAAACGACCACCGAGAACGCTTTTGAATTCAATCAAAAAAGGATTTGAGTGGAACTTCATTATTTTTAACTGATAACTACTAACTGTCTCCCAAGTACATGAGTCATGCTGAGTCATGTAGCTGTGAGCGCTACAGTCAGCTGACTCCTTATTGGTATGACTTTGAGCAAAGTTCTTGCTCTCTTGTGATTGTTTGGCTGCAGTTTTGCAGGTATTGATTGAATGCAGTAGCTGGCAGATACTTTCTTCTAAGAAGACCACCAGTTTTATTTTGGCGCCATTCAAATTATTTGCTCTATTTGTACTTTTTTTAATAATATAAATAAAGGTTTGACTACATCTTTCTAACGCAGAGCCATGATTTCCTTCTTTTGGTTTAAATGTGGCGTGTTTCTTTAAAGATGGGGCCTGCACATCTGTCCCTATCAGTGTGAGGCTGCCCGCTGCAGGGGTTTCTCACAACCAATGCAGGCTGAGGAAACATTGAGCACACCACGTTCTCTCAGGTTGTTACCCTGATCTCTGTTATCCCACTGTACCTTTCGGGACCGCACAGACTCATCCCCCCTGCTGTTTAATATGCTCAGGAGTTGAATACATTTAATTCTTGCCGTCTTTTAATAGGAAGAGTTATACATTTTGGTCTGAATGGAGTTTATTTATAATTTATGATTAAAAGTCACAGCGGATTTTCTTGGTTACTCACTTTCAATGCATCTAGTAACATCTATCGACAAATTTGCATGTGAATCACGAAAGTTAGAGGACACACAAATCAGATGAAACTCTCCTTTCATGCTGTACCAATTGATCCCTAATATATTTTTCTAAGATTTACGGGGGGTTATTTTTCTTTTTTTTTTTGAGCATATTGTTTTTGTCATACATCAATGTATATTTACACACTTCCCAGCCCCCTTAATATAAGGTCCTGCTGTCCAGACATATTCTGACAGATCCATATATATATATATATATATATATATATATATATATATATATATATATTTAAAGAGAGTAATAGACAAATTATAAATTATTTATTTTCCTTACCTTCCACAATATGACAATTTAAGTATCTGCTGGTAGTAATAAATGGGGTTCTATTGCTCATTAAATAGTAATTTGGGGCCTTTTAATGAGAATTTTAGTTTCTCCAGTATTAATCAAGACATTGTACAATAGAGCCAAGACATTGGTCTCATTGCTCTTCTAGAGTAGCAATATCGTGAAATGTCTCCGTTGTTCCCATCAAATAGACACGTTTTTAACACTATTTTACTGCATATATATAAAAAGGTGACACGACAACATTCTTTAATTAATTTTTAAAAAATCATTTCTGGTATTTAATTTAATTTTTTTCAATGCAGAATACAGAAATTGGAAACGGTAAAAGACATCGCTTATCGGATGAAGACATTTGTCCATCATTTTAACCAAAGGTTTTTTGCCATTGAGTGAACCTGAATAAGCACCGTACTAATCATTAAAGTTTCATTTAATGTGCAGATTTTGACATTTTAAGAAGTTTAAATGATAAATTTAAATGTCATTATCCAATCAGTGATGTCCCATAAAAGTCACCTTTTCCAGGGTCTTGTGTTTTCCCTTTTTTTTTTTTTTTTAATTACTTTAAATTTCTTTTACTCCCCAAAATGTTTCAATTTCTTAAATTGTGTCTGGATTTTTGGAATTTAGTTTTGATTTCTAAATTGTAATGTTTTTATAATTTTTTTTATATGTTTATATGTTTTTGCATTGAGTGATTTGTTAGTGTGATTTACAGAGCCCTACTTACTATATAGCCTCTAAAGTAAGAGGGGAAAAAATGGACCAAAAGTTAAAAATGTTTTCATAAGTTACTTTTAGTAAGAACAATTAGATGTTTAATGTTTAATTAATTGAATGTGGGATTGAAACGAAAATTTGCTGCCAAATTGCATCACTAATATACCCCTCATTTGAATGACCGTCAGTGACTTATCTCAAATTATCCTGGGAACTTAGTCAGCGCACCGCCGTCATCTCGCAGGTGACAAAGGATTAGCTTTAATTCTCAGTGGAGATGTCTGCTGGAGTCTGTGGGAACGACTTGGTGTTTGGATGATACTGACAGTGAGAGTCAGCAGGGTGCCTGTCATCCAGCTAAATCCAGATTGCGCTGACAAAGCAAGAAGAGCACGGTCAGGTCGTGTGCACATGCGAGCGTGCGCCCGGCTGCACGCTATATGGCGCACACACAGGCAAACAGGAACACAAACGAGTGCACAAATACACGCCGGGGTGTGGGGGCGGCTCATCCAGGGCCCAGTTCCCCACCAGTGTTGTTCCAGTTGTTGGTGTCTGAGGTCACACAGCTGCGATCTCGGTCAGCAGATACGTGGCCGGAGAAGGATAAAGACGTGAGAAGATAAAAAAGATGGAGAAATCACAGACAAATGCCATGCAGAGGGTGGGTGGGGGATTAGAGAGAATAGACAGCTGACAAAAACAATCGCTCTGCTGTTTTCAGATAAATTATGTGATCAAAGTTATACTTTAATATGTATCATATCTACTTTTTACCCTTACATAAATAACTTATGGAAAATGTAGACTGTACTTTCCAAACTTGCACTACCTGCCGTGTCTATCAGACAAGCCCCTCCAGCTTCTGCCAACCTTCCCACCCACTGGTAGACTTGACACACTCTCATGTTTCTCAGGTGTTTAAAAAAAGGAAGAAGAAAACATTCGCTGACAGATTCCAGCTCAGAAGTCAATGCAATTTACAACTTTTTCCAATATTTCACCCTTTTTGAAATGATGCTTTATCTACAAAATATGAATTCTAAATTGGAAATAGATTGTCAAGCTATGTTAAAAGGGACATAAAATTAGAAAAAATGGGTGCGCTCTGAACCACAGACATTTATATTTAAACGTAAGTAAAGACTTTTCGTTGTAGCATCAGCTTTTTAAAGTTATAAAACCGCTTTTGTTATGTATATTCATGTCCAGGGTGAACCCCCCCTTCACCAAACAGTAGCCGGGCTAGGCTCCGGCAATCCCAAAAGGGACAGAGCGCCCAATAAGATGAATAAATAAATATGGACAGTGTCCACTTTAATTCTCGGAAGTGCCAACCATCTGAGAAGTGATCATGGAAGAGAACTTAATGATTTTCATTTGCCCAGCTAAATATATATATATATATATATATATATATATATATATATATATATATATATATATATATATATATATATATATATATGAAACCAAGTCTTGCATGTGCTGTAAAAGAAAAAGCATGATGCAAGATCCTTGAGATTTGCCCCACTTTGGCATTTTGCACCAGGACTCTTCCAGTTGTAGTTGGCAGACATGCAGCAATAAACAGCAGAAAAATAAGAAGAAGCCTCTCCCTGCTTATCCAATGTGAACACCGGGACCAATGCCTGGTTCACACTGGACTTGCGAAACGGAGGCCGCTTCCATTTGGCGCCCTTATTACCCTATGGTGTGGTTTAAACCAGGCGCGGTACAAAGTCCTCCGCGGAGGGCTTGCACCACGCAGCAGATCATTTCGGCATCTGGTCTATTTTGAGCAAAAGCTGAGCGATCTGCGTCACTTCTGACAGGAAGTTACATCAAGATACATGAGAAAATCCAGTTTATTTTTAAAATATAACTAATTTTTCACAATAAAACACAGCAATTGACAAATGTGATCATGTTTTTGTATCTAAACGGACAGTAGAGATGAAATTAAACATACAATCACAACACACGCACACACTGGCAGCCAGACACAGATACTCACAGATCAACGTAGAAAGACGCAGAAAGCAGCTCTTCTTAGCACAAACAGTGGGTAATATTTGTAGGTTATTAATTTTCCCATGATGGTAAAAACAAAAAAGCTCTAAGGGCCTGTCAAACGTCGCAGAAAAATGCATCTGGTGTGAACTGCAAGAGAGCCGCTTTACGGTGCTTCTGTGTCAAGTTTGAACCAGGCGTAAGCATGCGCTCAAGAACCTTATTAGCACATTCTTCACTGTGCCTGAAATGCAAGGTGTGTTCAAAGTTTCAAGCAAAACTAGCAAAAGAAAGAGAAAAAAAATGAAATGTTCTTGTTGCTTTTTTGCACAAATCTTTGTTGTACTGACAGATAAAAGCACTGAAAGGCTAACAGTAACAAAGTTCACAGCTAATTAACACGTTGTAGCCAAATGAACCACATGTTTTGACATTTAGGAATCAGTCAACCAAAATCAAACTACCCCAAGTCTCAGAGCTCCCAGACCGTGCAGTGAAATCTTCTACCCTACAGCCCAAAGCATGTACTTGTTTCTTTTTCGGGGAGGGGGGTGGATGTTATGGATGTTGCTTGACAAGGCTTTGCTCCCTTAACACTTTCCTCTGGGTCTCAGCTCCACTTCCCTCTTTTCACAGTAAATTTAACCAGTGCAATATGCTAGTTAGAGCACCAGGTAAATCTTTAGATCATGGCCTAAAGATGTCTGACTTCTGCTGTGCTGCGGCCCGGTGCCAGATGCCGGGAAGTCCCTGAGCTTGTTAACTGCAATCTACTGTGAACGGCACCATTTGCCAAACTGCTGCTTGTTGTGCCTCCAGCTCCAGTGAAAGTTAGCGTAATTGAGATATATGTCATTTTGTATTAACGATAGTGGTTTCTGGTAAGCTGGGCACTAAATCGGGCCCTCGTGCTTTCTGGCAAGCCCAATCTCGGCATGGGCTCATTTCCAGGTTTGTCTTTTTAGTAGTAATAAAATAAAGTTAAGATGCTGTCCAAGCAGCTGTTCAATGGCAAAAGAGATTTTCAGCTAATCGGGCAATAGCGGCTTCTCACATATGGCAAAACACACACATCCCCTTAGACGCATACACACACAAACACCTGCAGATTCTCTAATAGTTGCCTTGTGTGAAATTGACTCTGGAAAACAAGATTCCGTGTTTTTACTATTGAAAGCATAATGAAAGCCTTCCTGTATTTAAGTGCAAGCTGTTCAGAGATGGTATTTTGTTGTCTTCAGCTGTTGCACAACCGATTGGGTTCATTTTTTATCTCTTTAAATAAAATTTTATTCCATGAAAGTGTATGCTTCTCTGCAATTATCAGTTTCTCATCCATGATCAATATGGTAGGCACATTCGTGAATTAATAGGGACACCACTTATGCGTCACCACTACTGATTGATCAAAGTTTGCCATAGTTTTACTTTCAACGTGCAGTCACGCGCATTTTGAATGTAGAGCCCAAAAGCCGTCATAGAAACTTGCGTAATGACGCATGAACTCAAGAGTTTGGAACGCACGAGCCAAAAACGTGAATTTACACTCGTTTACGCAGACTTATATTGGAAATGGTCACTTAAATGCATGTTGCTGAGGGCGGTGTGAATGTAGCTTCACACAACCACCACCTCCCAACAAGACGATTCTTGGTTCAAACTCTCACCAGGAGTATGTCAAATAACACCGGCATGTTTGAGGGAATCGCGTAATGTCTAGATTTCCTTTGTTTGACATGTCTTTATGGATGTAAACTCAGATGATTGCCAATATTGCACATTGATTTACTTTTTTTCCTCCACTATAACTTGAAATAAACCATTTTTAATCTAATCTAATTTAATATAATTTAATTTAATATAGTCTAATCTAATCTAATCTAAAATAATCTAATCTAATTATGCTTTTCTTCAAATCAGACTAGCAGGTACCCTCCGTCTGATAACTACATACAGTCTGGCTTCACATTTAGAGGCATTCTGTCGTAGTCAATCAAGCTGTGTGAAGCCCCACACCAAAAAAAAGTAAAACCAGTTTTGCGTGACTGTCTTCAAACCCTCATATCTACTCATAGCAATTTAGATGTCAAACTTCACAACGCTTCGCTCAAAACAGAAAGGATTAAGGAAAGATTGGAATGACTTTGACATAGAATTGTCAGACGAGACGAGATCGTTTTTGAGTGCTATTAGACACTCAGCAGCAGGTTTAGCTTGTGAAAGAATTAAATCCCTCATGACAAATGATCGTTGCTTCAGTGAAATAGTTTCTAATTAATTTGGAGCTTTTCTACATAAAAAGAAACGTTACATAAGGAGTAATAATTCTAAGACGTCTGCCTTAGCTTGTTTTTACATGCAGCCATGATCTTACAGCACCGGTGCGTACAAATATGTAAACTATTATATAAGGCACTTGACTTTTTACTGATTGTGGCGTCTCAGACACTGGACACTTAGATGTAATGGTTTGACAACTTTGCTATTCATGGAACAACCCTTATATGTCTGGTTCCATTTATGCTAATATGTCCTTTTTTTCCTATTTTAAACACCAAAAGCAACCAAAAGTTGTCATATGCAAATGATTGTCCTCATACTTTAAAAACTTCCTCCTTGAAATAAGATTAGTCGTGTCATATTTAATTGGGGGAATTTCCTTTTATGAAACAGAAACATAAATGAAATCCTACAAATAAAAGTCAAAATAAATATAAATGAAGATATCTTTGAATCTCGAGAGTTTACAATTTATTTTCTGATTAAAACAGATCTGTAGAAATTTGAGGAGAACAACAACAATGTTCAGTATCTGCTGATGGGATCACATCATAGAAGTGTCAGTCAGAGCATGGCACCCACCGCTATGGCTGCAGACACAGGGATAGAGCTTGTGCTAAACTGTCTCTTTGTGCACTGAGAACTCTGTTGCTGAGAACAAAGAAACAGCAGCACTGTCTTAGAGCGGGCTGTCTAAGGGGAGCAACTTCTTGGACATTTTACTTGGATACCAACATGGGACAGTCTCACAGGTGCCCTGCTGGACATCCCCCTTCTGGGTTTCGTCCGCCCTCACCTATGATGGCGTGCACCCTTCGTCTGCCCGAACCGCCACACAGATTCTGTTACCACCACCAGCACTTCAGCTTTCCCGAAAGAGCTATGAACTACTCACCCCCTTACTCGCCGAGTCTCTTCAAGAGGCCGGACAGGCGGTAAGTGGCACTGCCGGAGAGGATTTGTCTTGTGTGTGATGGGAGTCTTTGGTGAGACTGGGACATGTGTCAGTGACAAATGTGTAACCCGGCCGGAGGCAACTCAAGAGAGGAAGGATGGGAAAGACTGGCAGAGGCTGAACATTGTAGCGTTGTCATTTCAGATTGAGACAAATGAAAGGCTTGCAATACAACTTTGCCACGCTCAGTCTATTCCCCTTGCCTAATATAGCTAAGGAGATCATTTATGTCGTAGCCATGTAGGAGTTGAACTGTGACAGGTTTTTGGACTTTCTAGGCCCATGGAGGGTCGTAGACAAGAGAGGCTGGATGTTGTTCTTTTTGGACGTTCAGTTATTCCCAGTACATCAAGAGAGGTGGCTACCTTCAAGGGATGTTCACAATGTGTCTTAGTAGTTGTCGATAGTAGCCTTAAAGTCAGGATGTCATGACAATGGTGTATATTGAGGAGACTTGTAGTATTGAATGCACTGATGGACGGTTGTTTTTGGGGTTGGCTCATGGAGGGACGTAGACAGGAGGGACTGTGTCTTTAGAGAAACCCAGATGTGTCTTTGGAGTTCCCTTGAGGCTTGTACGATCACCCCATGAAAATTAAAAGAATGATTGTTGTGAGTGTGGTAAATGTCTTGCGAAGTATTTGTAAGGATAATATAAGTCATTCACACTTGTGACATAGGGGTGATGCTATACCATGGCGCAGTTTAGCACTCCAGTCGTAAGTACTGTAAGGTCCGCATACTGACTCCTTACTGACCAAATGTTGCACACTCAGGGTGTGCACATGATACATACATTTTGGCAAGATGCCGACTGGATACCCACAAAACTACTCTCTGATTGCCAAATTTCCTTGTTTCTAATAGCCAGGATGCATGCCAAGGAGCATGCACCGTTCTCTTAAACAGCACTAACCCTCCCTGGGTTCAGGGTGGTTGGAAAGATGACATATTTGCACGACACGCCTGTGTTCCTGACATCCTGTCACCTGCAGCATGCCCTTAGAAAAAAAATGTTCATGAACATTTTTGCCCTATGGGCTCAATGATGGGCTCAATGAGCGGTATACAATTCTGATATTTCCTGCGGGACGCTTGTGCAGGTTTGACACTCCTTATTCACCTGTAAAGGCAGCTGCGACTAAAGCAGCACCTTCTGTTCACACTTCTGAGAAAGTCATAGATTAAACTGACACTCAAGGATATATCTCGATTTTCCAATCAACTGATATTTAGAACGCTGGAGTGTCTGCGTTAAAAAATATGCAACATTTCTAGATGTCTCACACGGACTGCAAGTTTGCTCCTTTGCAGCCCTAAATGAAAAACCATGATCTGAAATCCAGAGTTGAATTCATTCCGACGTTTCACTGGAATTCTAGACCTACTTTTACTTTTTTGATCAGGATGCAGGGACTGGTATGTCGATGAGAGCCTCTGGGTGTCCTAACAAGCGGAATGAGAGCTGTGCTTGTTGCAGACAGTCTCACTGCCCACACAGACACAGAGAGCCTCTGGGTGCAACCTTTGGCAGACCAGGTATCGCATCAGTCTCTTTTGCGTGCCACGCATTCCAAACTCAGATTACACAGAGAGAATCAGATTTCCATAACCCTGACAGTCTGCTGTCTGAGTACTAGTGTGGTGTTATATCCCCTGTTAGTTCAGGCAGCGGCTTAAGATTTGCCCAAAACAACAGCTGGATGGTTTGCGGGACATCTTGGTCTCGTTCCTCCCCAGTCATTAGTGCAGATCAGCATCGTTATATAATATGTTTGGCCCATTTCAGCGGACATCTGATAAGAAGTGTGGCCAAACCAGTCAGTTTACTTTCTCAGAAGGCAGGAGGCGTCAGTACGAGTGGAACACAAACTGTTTGGACACAGCCTTGAAATTGAAAGACGGTGTTTTTCAACACGTTTTGATTTATCAGGGATGATTTGCACAGAAGGAGCTCAAAAAACATGTTGTAAAGTTGGAAAAACAGGAATTTAAAGATTTTTTTCTTGCAGTTTGTGTTTTGTTTCTCAGTTTTCTTTATCACCTTTTTGGTTTAGTTTTTTCACTCCCTGAGCATATGAATTGCACTATTGCAGCATGACTGTGCAGACTTGAAAGGTAGTCAAGAAATAAACTTAGAACTGGGTGGATGATTTGCTACTAAGAAAAATAGGAGCTGTCACTCAGCTGATTCTGTGATTGTGCAAGGGAGCAGAGATGATTTAGTGAGTTGCATTTGTTAATGGTATATCTTCATCATTAACTACTGTATGTTTTACTAGAAGAATTTTAGAACTCTCCTCTCAAAAACACCTATGTATGCATCTACACTTAGTAACTGGCTAACTGTGTTGTTTTTCATTCAGATTGACAGTATCTCAGTGAGTTGCTTTATCTGTTAAAACATGACTCAACTGTAAATTTGAAGCCATCCCTAACAAAATCTGTGAGGTAAAACCTGGTTCTTTATTGTCATGCGTACTCTGAGTGCTTTCTTGTTCAAAAAGACAACATATTTTTTAAAAACCGCATTGTTTTTTTCACTGATATGTAAAGGTTAATAGTTACTTTCCTGTGATCCAATCAGATCTCTCCATCTAAGCCAAGTTGTTAATCAACCTATACCATTATAAAACTGTTTCAAAATGAAATAAGTCGATTATACAGATGTTTGAAAATACTTTTTGGATTGAGGCACATATGTTTATTTTACTATAAAATAAAAAAAAACGACAAAACGTGATGACAGCAAAATATTATCAAGTAATCATTGCAGTCCAATATGTGGAAACTAACTACGATTTAGAAAAACGTGACCACACAGTGTGGAATAATGTTCCCTTTATATTATTTTGATGTGAAAAAACAACAGTGGGCTGAACTTTATCAAACTAAAATGTTAATGGATTTGCCTTTTCTTATTCTTATTCTTATTCACTTGTTTGTATATTTCATTTACAATTGATTATCTTGCAAGAAATACAAGAAATTGATAAAACTCCACCTCCACTGTTCAGTGCCAGGTATTTAACTTTGAGTCACACTGGCTACATTTTTAGCTAAAGATGTCCTGAATTAATTCTATGTCTGTGAATCGGATCAAAATGAACCAATATCTAGTATAAATCGTTATAACAACCACAAATTATAAGAATAGTCAAATTTATCTGTGACATTGCTACAAATTGGAGTGTCCAACAACACTTTGTGTTATTAGAATTAGAATTATTTGACATAAGAATAAAACAAAAACACAACCTTACTGTTTATTTGTGCAAATCTTCGGACATGCATCGGGACATGTTTCCTCTGCATCCACTTCTGTCAGCAGTGTGTTTATTGTTACACTCCTCAGGAGGATTCGGTGCCATTCTGTCAAATGTAGATCAAAATAATACATGGAATGCAAAAGGTCATAGGAGGGAGCAGTTTGTTTTTTTTTCTGAAGATACAGGTTTATGAGTGGATACAATTACTTAGGGTAAATATTTGTGTAAAGATCACACTATACACACGTGTATGTTTTTCTCTAGTCATTACAGAGGACTGCATTGATAAATAGTCAAAATACTGATGTGCAGCACGTGCTCATTAAAACTTTTTTTTTCCATCTACTAAACAAGTTGGAATTTTGGGGGGTTAAAAAGGTTTGTGGAAAATCCCATGGAACCAATCAGGGTTTGGTAGGAACAGTCTACGTTTTCACCACTAGAGGCCACTAGAGTTCAGGTACAAAATGAAAGGAAAGTTACCCGAAACTTATGGAAAACTACCTCTATATATTGTGAACGTGCCCATGGGACGGATGGTGCACGGAATTTTTTATACCATAACAGATGAGGAGATGAACAATAACTTTAAGAAGTGACAAGGACACAATGTTCTGCTGATTTCAGTGCATCCCAAGTTCTCAAGGACTCACATTCGCCCTGCAAGTCAATAACATGATAAGATGTGCGCAAGCACGTGCTGTTTATTTAATTCCCATATTAAATTAACGCTTCAAACAGAATTCACGTTAAATTCGGGTTTGAGAAAAGGTCTCGTGATATGCTGCGACGTTTTGCTTGATCGAGTCAGGGTTTGTTTACGACAAAGGCGCCTTGTTTACGCACGCTAGTGCGGCTGGAAAAGTTCATCTTGTTATCTGCAGCTCGTTGCAATTATAACGGATTTCGGTCTGTGGGTTAAACGCATCAGAGACGGGCTGCAGAGGACAGAGGTTCAGAAGCAGGGCACATGCGCCGCTGCGTTCAAATGCTCACGCTAAAATCGTTCTCCAGAGTGACTGGCAATTGGAACGTTCTGTTTAGGTTCAACTTAAATTTAGCTAAAGACTGAAAATTAAAATTTGATTCATCTATTTTTTTTTTGTATATTTCATAGACTGATTTCATACATACAAAAATGTCAAATGTAGCTTAAATAGAAAAATCACCTGTTGTTTTTAACATTACCAATTGACTTTTTGATTCAGAAATGTCTATGTTATTTAAGGTTCTGTCTGTTTTGAAACATTTCAACAGTTTTATAACTCCTGCATTATTTTTAGAATCTTGCCAAAATTTAAACTTTATAATGCATCTTGAGCAACTTGTGTTTTCATCGGATTGTTGCAACCTAAGAAGTCAAATTTAGTGCAGAGCATTATAAATGATCCTGTTGTGTGACAAAACGTGACAAAACGTCCCCTCTTGTTTACGTACACTGTGTACAAACTAAGATTGTGTGTGTGTGTCGGGGGGGGGATTGATTTGAATTCCACTGAATCATAAATACTTTATTTTTTCCCGATAACACCCGAACGCACCACGAACTCCCCCTCCCAATGTTCTTTCTCCTCGCGCCCGCCCGATTTGACTAATTTATTCCCGCGTCAGATGACGTCAGAGCCCCAGACTTACAAATACAAGGGGCAGGCAGAAATAGCATCAGACAGTCGCTTGTAAAAAGAGCGAAGCTGACAGACTTGACACAGCACTTGCTCCCATCCTCGAGCTAGTCGGTGCATCGACGCCTAAGAGCGACATTAGAAACCCCGGATTTATTCTACGGTGACCGTCCAATCGCAAACGTGGCGAGAAGTATCATCCAAACGAGTCTGGTACTCAACATGAGCACGGAGATGTTCGCTAAAACGCCTATGGAGGTAGCCGTCTACCAGCTACACAACTTCTCCATCTCCTTCTTCTCCTCCCTGCTCGGAGGAGACGTCGTATCGGTCAAACTTGACAACAGGTAATTTGGCGGCTCATTTGACGTATTTTATTCTCGGTTAGCTTGACGCGCTAATGCATTTGAATGGCGTTTGGCTAGCTCGGTCAAACGGCGGCTGGTTTTTACGGAGTGTTTACTTGGACTCAAACGCCACACGCCTTTTGTTTTCGTTTGTGGTCTTAAATGGGTCTTTGTCGGCGGTCTGGTTGTTCTGGAGGCTCCGAAACCGTGAAATGTCAAACCTACTTTAGCTTTTTGTTTCATATTTAGTTTAAAGAAAGACAATGCTGTGAAAAAAAACAATTATGGGGTTGTCAATTAAACATTCTCCTTTTTTTTTTCTTCTTCTTACAGTGCCTCTGGTGCTAGCGTGGTGGCTATTGACAACAAGATCGAGCAGGCCATGGTGAGCACAGATAACCCACGCCACTTCACTCACACTAAAGCTACACTTCACAACAATCCTTATCTGATAGTCACGTGACAGTGGGGAGTTTTTCAGCAATTCCACTGATTCTTTACTGCTTAAAAAGTCACTAGTGGATCAGGACCCACTGCTGTGACAAATCAGGACATGCCGCTGCATGTTTACTTCACATTCACATAAAAACAAAAGGGAACAGGTGTAGGGGATGTTGACATCTGCAAATATCACACCAAAAAGTGAACACATATGTTGCACCTTTTTAAATAAACATGTGGAAGAAAGTATGGCATCTGATGGTTAGTTTTAAGCAACTTTTGGTTTTGTTTTTGGTTCTCCAGGATCTAGTCAAGAACCACCTGATGTATGCGGTTAGAGAGGAGGTGGAGATCCTCAAGGAGCAGATCAAGGAGCTGGCGGAGAAGAACAACCAGCTGGAGAGGGAGAACTTCCTGCTGAAGAACTTGGCCAGCCCCGAGCAGCTGGAGAAGTTCCAGTCTCGCATCCCGTCGGACGCGCTCTCGCCCCTGGACAATCAGGTGGCTCCGGAGCAGCAGGGCTGCCACCGCGGCGCCGGCTCTGCCGTATAAGTGGCTCTGTCTTGGGGCGGGCAGAGCCACGCCAACTCTCTCTTCAGCAATGGACCTCCGTTTGAACGTAACTGAAATCAACGCCGCAGAGAAGCCTTCGGTTCGGAGCGAAGGTGGAGCACCCGCGGCCACGCGCGTGATTGTTGGGACTCAAACGAACTGTTGACGCCGAGCACAAACCAGAACTTGAGATGCTCTGACCGGTGCCACGTCAGGCCCATCCTCTGATACCGTCCAGCTCTTTGTCATAGTCTCTTTGTAGATGCAAGTGTTAAGAGTAGAGAGGGCTAGACGCAGACGAGCACCTGCTTTCAGACGATGGGTATGTGGGGGGTCGGACCCCTTTAGTAGAAATACCCCTCGCTCTGTGGAGACAGGCCGCTGACCGGACTGGCCCTCCAGGGGCCAACTCTGCAACCCTGGGGACTTTTTATTTCCTCCGTTTCTGACAGGAGGAAGAAGGTGCTCCAACTCTCCCATCATGTGGACCGTCCCATCTGAAAGTTTCAAGGACTTCCAGCCACACATTTCAGTCACCAAACAAAGACTTTTCTTGCAACTAAAGCGTATTTCTACTGTGTCCGTGTACATTAGGCATCACCATAATTGACAGGATAAGCTACAGTCAGAGGTGGAGGTTCATGCAACGTAGTATAGAGCCGTTAACCTGCTGCAGGACGCTGCAATGACTCCATCACCTGTAATCTGGTTCTGTTTGCAGTTGGGGATTGCTGCTGCTTTTGGGGAAAAATGAGTACTGCAATTTTTTTTGTTGTTTTTTTTTTTTTTTTATAGGTTTGATTATGATTCTGAACACAAATCTGTTTTTATTATAACAAGTTGGGCCAAGTTACGTGCCTGATGCGTAGGACAGTTGTAGTGTACATGCGTCTGAAATGTCCAGAGGTAAATGCAGCGAAGATGGTTTGCAAACACGTGCGCTCCTGATTCTTTTAGCAGTAACCTTTAGGTCTGGTATTTTTGTTTGCTCAGATGCCAACTCAACAACGGCATGACAACAGTGCCTGTAAGAAACTCATGTTTGGGCTTTTTTTTTTTTTTTTTTTTTTTTTTCCTTTTCAAGCTACCAAAGACTTAGCTTTGCTTTTTTTATTTTTATACGGCCTCAGAAGCTGAACAAACATGAACTATGTTCTGTAAAATGAAAAAAAAAACAAAGAGAATCACACAGGGAAGTCTTGCTTTGAGCTTGTCCTTCAGTGTCTGTTTTTGTAAAGGTAATGTTGCTTTTTTTTTTAAATAAGTATCCAGAAAACAGTTGTTCACTACTGTATAGTGTTTGGATACGACTGCACATTAGCAATAAACCTTATGTTTACATAATGAATGCTGGCTGGTTGTCGGTTATGTTTATTTTTTTTTTTAAGTTGGTATTATTTCACACTTTGACATTTTTGCAATTTTATTAGTTGCAGGTGACCTAAACACATTTGTGTTTTTTTTTTTTTTTTTTTTTTTTTTAATATATAAACTATGCTTAATGGCTAATCTCACACAGTTTACTTTAAGCTTGGACTAAGCAAGAATTCAAGAATTAGTGACATTCAAGATGTTAAGCGTGGAAAGTTCAGCACATTTAGAAGTTTATCCGAGACTTTCTACATGACTCCAGGTTATTCTTCAGGCTACAAGCAGAGAAATCCAGTTTGACTGACTCTTAATGTTGACTTCCAGAAATGCACACTAACGCTACATTCATGAGTGTTCAATCGACCGCAATCGACGATAAGTCTGTAAATGTGGGTTTTTAGTTTTTAAGACCGTTTTTGGGCTCTGCATACAAAGCATGGATAAATCGGATACCTACCAGCGACTCTTGGTGGTGATGTCTGGATAATGTCGATTTTGGTTTGTACCTGTCTGGAATTGTGAGTTTTCTATCAGAATAGAGCAGCAAAAGAAAAAATGAGCGACATTTGCACCGCTTTGATATTTGGACATCAAGTGCAGATACAAGCGCTAGTATGGGGTAGTGACAGTCCGGTGTATACACCATATGCTCGAACAGATGGCACATGATCGTAGCATTAAAGTTGCAAATAAACTGACCTCCATTGAGGGTCAAAAGGGACACTATATCACTAAAACGTGAGGAACATTTTGTTCTGATGGCATTTTCCTTTAGAATCATCAAAGATTAAGGAGTTTTTACATTTTGGCCAAAATCAGTTATTCCAAAGAGCTAATTCCTGATCAGGTCCCTACTGAAAAAGAATTTTGGCTAATAAGGAATCAATAAGGGCTACTGGCAGGTACTCGAGTATCCTGGGATCAGCACGTGTCAGTGCAGAGAAGTGATGCTGCAGCTTAATCCCCCTAAAGCAGGGTCAAGCACAGAAGGAAAAGAGGGGGGTGAGCCAAATTATGCAGAGAACTCACCAAAAAAAAAAAAACCTGAGGATGCCAAAAGGCTTTGGCTTCGTTTACTGCTGCTCTGTGGATCTATTTGCAGACTGGTTTGGAAATGTCGCGTTCCAGGAGTGTCTTAAGGGTTTTCTATTTGAAGCAGAGGGATGACGAATTTTCCAGGACCGGCTCATAACTGATACAAAACAGAAAAATACAAGTGAAAACAGATTTGTTAATCCACAATGAAAGCATATTTTTTGTTTTTTGTTTGAGAGTAAACCTCACGATCTCTATGTTAAGAGGTTTTAGGGACATTTACGCCAAACTGGTCATTATGTGGAGGATTTGGGTTTTTTTAATGATGGAAGAACGAAGAAAACATCAGTTTAAATCTAACCAAACCGTGATGTTAAAAAAATAGTTTTGATAGTTTTGACAGGTTAAACTTATACTCAGGTCTTTTCTGAGTCATTCTGATGTTCCTGATTCTCTCTAAAGTACAGTTAAAAATTAAAAGCTCTTGGGTAGATTTATGGTGAGAAATTAATATTTAGTCAGTCAACAGAGGACTTCTAGATTGAAAGTGTTATGCAACACACAAAAGAGAACATCTGTTTTAGATGGACGTTTTGGGAAAAGTGTGCTGTGCCTCAGCGTGGTGAGGTTTGCATGCAGGGAAACAATTTGGGCAAACTGGTTTTCATGCAGTCTTGCGCAGCTTGCGTGACTTGTGAATGTCAGCATATTTAGCATGTCGGCAATCAGATACAAAGCAAAACAAATGCCGGATTATGTTACGGTGGTGTCCGGTGATAGGAGGGCCAGCTTTGGAGCCGGAGGAACAGAAACAAGTTGATTTTTCCCAGAAAAGGAATGTAACATGCAACTGGTTATGCAACATGGAGAGATGTATATGGATAGATTATATAGATGTAAATGAATAAAAAACAAGTATTTTTGTGGATTTGTTTCATAGATGGAGAATTACCATAAAAATATGTTTTGTTCATTTTAAAGTTTGACTCTGGTCATTTTTTTTCATCTATTCTAAAAACGTTCCAGGTGGTACTTTATTTATGATTATGTTATTTTTAGCCAAAAAAAAAGAAGAATAGGACATAGTTTCTGCAGAGTTCATTAGAAATTCACCTGAGTTGTGGGCGGGACCACTGGCGAGGAGTAAATCATCCCACACTTCCCATCATCCATCTGTTTACACTCTCTCCCGCTAGCTTACAGTCCTCTTTCCAACCCTAGCTTAACATTCCAGGTGCAATAAAAACAGCCGTACATTCTGCACCAGATGCCAGCTCGGATGAGGAAAATGAAGATGTTTTGTGGATCTAGTCATCTGCAAGTGCATCGGAATGGAGTGGAGCCGGGAGCTTGCAGATCGTATGGTTCTATATCACAAAATACAAACCTTTTCCAATGCCGTGAAAAATGTTTTCACAAAAAGAAAAATCATGCAATTTTTAATATTCATTTTATTAATAAATGTCCTTCATCATCAGAAAAATGCCATAATAGCATGTTGAAATCCCAATTTGCATTGAATTACATCTTAAAAGTGATGCATTTAAAATAAAAATCAGAAAAAAGCGCATTTTAAACAGGATTTAGTCAAAGAAATAATGACTTACTAATGTTTATTTCGCAGTCTGGTTATGAGTGACTGCTATGACTGTTTTGTTCCATATCTCTCCTTTTGTTAGCTTTAACCTCTGTGTGTACAAAGGTCATTGAAAGGGACAAACAAGGTGTTTCACAACAGACGGTGGAGCAGACAGACAGACAGACAGGGAACCTTTGAATCAGGTGTAGCCTAATTAACTCTAGAAACAGGCTTTGTTCTCTGTGTGTTTCTCCTTCTGACTGATGGGTCTGAAATATTTTGAGACATTCTTCTGCTTCCCTAGAAGTTTTCGTCTTACTGAAAGTTAGTCAGGTGACTGTGGGTGTTTTTTATTTCTATTTTTTTTTAGAAACAGTCCTTGATTCCCATTTCTGGAGGGTCACTGTCTGATTGCTGAGATCAAACGCCGGGATTTCACTTTAAAGAAGAATAATGATATATCATGAATAACAAAGCAGATTGAGAAAAAACACAACAAAGTAAAACACAATAAGGCCAAAGGGTTGCACAGGTCAATAGGACTTGTTTACGTCAACTAATGATGTTAAAGAAGGCAGTGTTTTGTTTGTGAGGCGGCTCATTGAGTGCTGCTGCGCTAGGAAACTCAATAATTATATCAAAGTAAGATGTCTTAGTCACAATCCCCTTACAGGTAGATATACAGTAGGTTTTCTCAGCATAAAGAAACAGGAAGTCTACCTGGGACAGAGAAGAAAGGTGAAGATTTTTTTCAAAATAAAGCAACCCATTTGGAACATTTACTTATAAACCTATGATCTAACTGGGCTTTACCAAAGATCCTGTTTCTGAAACATGCCTGGTGGAACTTCCACACGGAGAAAAAGATCCAAGATTTTAAAAAGTCTCCAGAATCATCTGAGTTAATGCATTTTTTTTTTACTGCGAATTACTTAAAATGAGTACAACTGATAAAAAGAAGATAAAAAATCCCATTCCATCTGGGGTCACGACAGCAAATCACTTATCTGCACATTGAGTTTGGCAGAGTTTTACGCCAGATCCCCTCTCTGACACAACCCTGTGTTTTATTTAGGCTGGGGACCAGCACAGGGAGACCCAGATCTTGCTTCAGGAATCACTCTGGATACAGGTGGAGAAAATGTTTCTTTCTCTGCAAAAATGATCACATGACCTCACAGACAGAAACCAAAGAAATGTTTACAACAAAAGATCTCTGACCTAATGAAAAATATACAGGAACAAAGGGAGGTATCCATTGCTGAATATAAAGGATTGTGTTAAATAAAATTACCAAGTGCATGAAAATGATCAATCATTCATATTAGCAGCACAATAGATGATCAAGCACCAGTTTCAGCTAATCTCCATTGAAGGTAGATGTTTGTATATACACATCCCTGTGGTCTTCTTTCATTTTCCGACCAGTGTGGACTCTATATTAATCAATCATCCTTTTTTTTAAATTTTTCATTGTAATGTTGTAAACGTAGCAAGTTTGTGTGTTTTAATAGCTAATTAATGTGGGAAAAGGCTTGCATTTTGTGGGGATTCAAAAGTTTTAAATGTTTTCCTGCTGTTTGACAGTGCCAGGGAGTGCAAAATAAGTGCAAATCAATGTAAGGATGTTTCAACAGAAGTCCTGCTGCATTGGGAAAAAAGCCGTAAAGACACATCTGACAGTCTTCTGAGAGAGCAGCAAGACGTCAATCTGCATGAGGTTTTTGAGAAATTCAACTTGTCAGAACGGAAAAACCAAATATCAAACATGTGATGACTTTGACCCATTAAACAAGGGGATCACTCACATTCATTATGTGTTGCATAACTACTGTTAAGTTCTCAGGGAGGCTCAATGTTACTGTCGTACATTTCCAAAAGGGAAAAAAAAAAAGGTGTGTTCAAAGGTCGGTGAAGGAGGAAGTCAGTATAACTGCAAACCTTCAAGTAATAACTAGATTTCTGCAGCTTTCACCATCTCAATAAGGTGGGGTTGTAAAGAACTTACAGTTGGAGATAAGATGTTCATGTGGTCCTGTGATCGTTTGCTTCACGTCTGGAAAAGCATCTCTGGGTTTTTCCAAGAAATGCATTAAGCTATGGTGGAACTTCAAAGTTCTAAAGGCTAATTGTCATTAGCCTTAACCAAGGTCAGTCTCTTTTTTTTTGTTTTTTTCACTGATATAAAAGTGATTGCATGGAAAAAAAAAAACAAAACAAAAAACAGAATGTGCTGTCTTTCAATCTATACTTTTTTTTCCAACCTGTGAAGTAACTGTCTCCACGTGTCCCGTCATTCTCATACTGTCTTCCTAGAGATTCTCTCGGGGGTGAGCGGGGAGAAAAAAAAAAAAAAAAAGCTGATTCACTGGAATCCTGATTCGCTTAAATGTGTTTCCAAACAAGTCGACGCTACTGTGAAAATATGTGTAATCACTGCTCGAGAACAATTGTGTAAGAAACTTGAAACTGGTCCAACTGCCTGTAGACAGACAAGGACAAAAACAAGAAAAGTTCACTTTTCACCTTTCAGTTTGTCCTTGATGACGTTGATAAACCAAATCTCAACAGGAGGCAACTTGCCTAGTGATGGCAAAACCAGTATAAAAAAAAAAAGAAGAGCTGTGACACATCACAACAGGGCAGAGGTGGCAAAACATAACCGATTCTCCTGTTATGTCAGATTGGTTTTTCTATTTTATTTTTTCAAAATAAAAAAAAACATCAACAGAAATTGTAATTAATAGTTTCAAACAGGGTAAATGACTTTTTAAAAGCATATTATGTAAGTTTTATCACCTAAAATAATACATGTTCGATGAATCCTCCCTTTACAAAAGAAAACGTGTAATTAAACTAAAGCCGAACGTGCCATTATAACGCATAACAGAGCGAGTTGTACCACAAACATCCTTAAAAATCCCATCTGACTTGATTCAGTGATGAGAGGTAGACTTTGTTGAGCACCTTTTTTGATGGCAGAACAGCACGTTTTCTCATGGTTTACTGCCTTCCTGTGTTTTTGCTGGGGTTGTGAACTTTATGAGGATTGCTTTATAGCTGCAGAACCTGCTCCCAGCTGTGCCGAGCTTTAGCAGATCTGAGGGGATTGTTGATCGCCAAATCTTTACGTTCCCATATTGGCAGCTACAGAGGACGGCCACCCCCTGAGCTTGTGTTTCTGCAGCTGCGTTCCAATTTTAAAATAACAATAGCTCCACAGAATCGGAATATTGGGATTTACATTAAAAAGAATATTATAAAAGATTTTAAGTTGCAGAATCATTTATTTCAGTCTTTGTTACATCATAATGGACCAGCACGCTATTCAGGATGCATCCCACCTCTTTCCTTATGTCTGCTGGGAAGTACTCCAGTTTCCTCATGACCCTGAACTGGATTAAACTGGTATTAAAATGAACTCATAGCGATGCTTACACTCACCCGTGTTCTGAATAGTACAAGCAGCACACCAGAGCTGTTTCCTGTCCCTTCATTTAGTTAACTTCTGTCACTTAGAACATGCACCGTACATGCTGTCAGTTACTGGGAAGAGGAAGGAACACGAGTACACCTTTTGTTTTTGCTCCCATTTGTTATGAGATGAACTTAAACATTTTATCTAATCAGAAAATAACAACTTTTCTCAAAAAATGCTCCCAAATCTGTCTAAATCTCTGATTGTGAGCACTTCTCTTTTGCAGAGTTAACCCATCCCTTCTCACAGTTGTGCCATTTCGAGATGGTGATTAGACAGCATGATTGTTGCACAGGTGTGCCATATTAATGTGGTGATTAGATAGCATGATTAATGCACAAATCCATCTTATCAAGATGTTGAGTAGAAAGTATGTTTATTGCACAGGTGTGCCACATCAGGATGCTGATTAGACAGCATGATTTATGCACAGATGTAGTTTACCAATACGATGATTTGACTGCATTATATTGCACAGGTGTGCCATATCAATGTGTTGATTAGACAGTATGATTATTGCACAAATGTGCCATATTAATGTGGTGATTAGATGGTACGATTTTGCACAGGTGGTTTAAATCAAGACATTGATTAGACAGCATGATTATTGCACAGGTGTGCGATTTATAGAATGTTTGTCCATTCCTCTTCCCTGACTGTGCAAACTTGTCGGATATTCTCAGCAATTGGATCTGGTCCTTTGTTTACGTCAATCTCGAGCATTCTGAACATGTTCAGAAGGTGTCATGTCCAGTACGTGGCCATGAAGAACTGGGATGTGTTCAGCTTTGAAGAATAGATCCTTGCAACATGGGGTCATACATTATCACTCTGCGTGATGTTCTTAAAATAAACAGTGGATTTTTCATTATTTGTGATTTTACAAAAAAACACACAAAAAAAAAACAATGTCCATTATTTTATATAGATACATGATTGATATGTTTTCATTTTTGTAGTGATGAATTCCAGCAGCAGCACACTTCAAACTACTCTACATTCAAAAATCCTTTGACATAAATTTATTACCTAATATGGACAAAGAGAAAAAAGTGCAGAATTCCACAGCATCTCCTGTCTGTTCATATTCTGTCATAAAGTGAAGTCGTAAAGCTTTGATGGCCGCAGTTTAAGAGGAGCCTCAATCACAGACACCTGGATTCAAATGACTGACACCTTGAGAGGTAGGGAGGTGTGACTGACAAGAAACTGCTGGTTTGCGAAGTGCAGAGATGCCTGACAAATTTCATGCCAGCTGATATGAATCATGTGCCGACAGCACATACTGTACCATACATTCCAGATCCATAGCTTTGTGCAGCAAAAAGTAACTCAGAGGTGTGTGCTTGAGACTTAATGAGAGGGTTTATTGATTTAGTAAAAATCATACTTTTTTTTAGTTTTTTGCAACACATGTACACAAAGTTAATCAGACACAGTACAAGTAAAGCTTTTTAAGTGCAAATTTTGCTTTGTTGCATCAAAGTTGAATGGAATGTTGGTCCACTTCTTTTCAACGGGTGTGCGACGTTGTAAGATGTTGGCAGGAACTGGATCATGCTGTTGTAAACATCGATCCAGAGAATCCCACACATGCTCAATGGGTGACATGTCCGGTGAATATGTTGGCATCATGTTGTCTGTGTGAACAACTGTACTGGAGACTTATTGGTTTGAGAAATCCAAATGTTGGTATTTTAAATTACATTCTGTTTCTCCAAAATGACTTAGGCAGTTGTGCTATTGGTGGTAATTTATTCAACTTCAATTGGATTTTCTAAAATAGTGTTAGGAGAACAAAAATGGTTAAAAACAAACCAAAGAGGACCAGAAATCTTGAAACAAAAATCTGTTTGTGTTTTTAGAACCACACGATTTTGACTAACTGAATTCGCTTTCATTTATTTGAATCATCGAGATGAATAGAGATGGACAAAACAAGGCTAACGTCACCCATAGAAAAAGCCTCGTTCCAACGAAATGACTCAATTCAGTTGCAGTTTTTCCGCCATACAGATATTGCCTTATTTCGCCATTCTGGGGCCAGATGACGTTAGCAAGCAGTGATTGTCGAACATTTGAGGTGGGGCTGAATGGTTACCGCA
Source organism: Oryzias javanicus (assembly GCA_003999625.1). Lineage (NCBI taxonomy): Eukaryota > Metazoa > Chordata > Actinopteri > Beloniformes > Adrianichthyidae > Oryzias > Oryzias javanicus. The sequence continues at coordinate 18,313,907 of CM012446.1, read as the reverse complement.
TGCTCTCATTGAGGAATCTGATTGGCCAGTTTATAACTTGAAAAACTTGTGATAAGGAAAATAAAAAACAGGTTAGTTAAAAAGATATACCAGAGCTAGAATGGTAATGATCATCAGGGGATGATCGGTCCAGTCTCTATGTACTGTCTATGATTTGAATTAAAGTCTGCATATTAACATTTTTTTTTTTTTTTTTACAACAGACGTAAACATTTGTTTGTACAATTATGATATTTTTCCCCATTGGAATATTTTTGAAGGAATAAAAACACAAATTATTAATAAAGCTATACATTATGAACATGTTTAATTGCTGGAGGTTCATTCAGGTTTTCTGTTCTCATGGTTGTGCACCGGCGGCTGCCATAGCAAGAACAGGAAATAGACCTGCTTTCCATGTTTCCAAACGTTAGCTTCAAGCTTCCAGGAATCACAGAAAAGTTCATGACACCGAGAGAAGTTACAAAACCAAGCCAAATGCTGTCAGAAGTTTTTTTATGGATGTTTGAAGAAAATCTGATGCAGATAGGACGTCTGCTGTTTACAACAAATATGTCTTGATCCTGTGACCTCATGAAAACCAGTTGGATCCAGATGACAGTATCTGCCAAAGCAATCAGCCTGCATGTTTGCTGTTCTACACAGTGGCCCTGTCTTTTAACCCAGAAGTCTTACTTAATCCTGTCAGGGCTGCGAAACTGCAACAACTGCATGTTCGGGAGATGAAGAGATTAAAGGTAATCATACAATGTTGTTATCAATAAACACTGACTTGAAAATTACAGATAGAATACATTAATGAATTGGAGTCCATGAATTTGAGTCGTTTTTTGAATCGGTACACAATGTAAAAAATCAGATAAAGGTCAAAGTGACTATCATGAATATAATATAAAAACACTTGATCCATGATAGGACACTCAAAGACAGAGTGATGCCAGGCAGGGTCACGGCCTTCAGAGTTTATCACGTACAAGTTTGTTTAAATTGACTGAAACGCCCGGGTGACCGGTGCTGTGTTTGTTTAGAGACAATCAGTTTGAGGGCACGGAAACAGTCAAAAAAGACTTTTACAGGGGTTTGCCTCTGCTCGATGAGGAGAATCACCAAAAAGAGAACAATTCTATGAAAAGTGTGGACATCTATTCTAACAGTCATATGTTGTTCATAAACCTGCCGGCTGTGATTTTCTTTTTGCACGTACATAAGCGCTATATTTGGCATTGTTTGTTTTTTATTTGGGCACAGCTGAGAAAGCTAACAAGCTGAGGATTATCTTTCTCATGCATCTCTCTGCAGATTTGTGTGTATTAACTGGGCTTGCATAAGAACATTTTCCCATTTTTCAGCTTTCTTTCCCCTTTGGGAAAGGTGGGGAGAACAGTTTTCCTCTAATTCATCCACTTTCCGCTCCCTTTGGTAAGTCCAGATATGCGTTTGATTAAGACGTCGAACTGCTGTGCTCTGCGGCCAAAAAAAAGTGGATTCCTAATGATCCTGTTTTAAATAGAACAAATAAAAGGGCTTTTACAGAAGTCCTTTCCCATTAGATGAGCTTCACAGAGCTTTTCATGGTTTATTCAAATCTGTAAATCCCACAAAGCCAATCAAAAGTTACCATGTGGAGCAGTATCCCGCGTTGCATAACTCTAAGGCGGGGCCACCGTCTGGCTCTACAGACTCAACAATCTTCACACGCAACACTCCCCCATCAGAGGGGTTGTGTGTCCCTGCATGTGTGTATTTAGGTTTTGCTTGCTCAGAGTTTCCGACAAAAGAGCATTACAGTTGTAGTGAGGAAAATGTATCCATTATTGTATTTTTGGAGTAAAATTACATGAAATGTTATTTTAGAATTTGCAGTCGAACCCCAGGAAATGATAACAACTTGGAAAAATATACAAGAAGATGTTAAATGAAAAATAAAAATTCAGTACCATTTTAGGGTTCACTAAATAAGGAGTGGACTTTATTTAATATTTTTTGTTAAATCTGTTAAATAAATTGTTGTTGGTTATGTAATAGAAAAGCCTTTAAATGTGTTATGTATCATCGTTTCATACTTTGAAATTACATTTCCTGGAAAATAAGTTGTTCCGTTGGCATTTTTCAAAAATGCTCGTGTTAGGTTTTAAACAAAGAAAAACAGGACAAACCTCATGCAGGAGGTGCCATATTTATCCAAAAAAGCCAGACATAAATGTCTGGTATTCTTATGTTTTTGTGTCTATGTGATCTTAGAATAATTTTTATGTTTGTGTAACATGTGTTTACTGGGTTTTAATTTAATGTCGGACATTATTTTAAACACAAGACCCTGTATCTTAAAATGTTAGACTCTATTTCAGTCTTCTGTCTTTTTTTAAGCATTTTTTACTACTGTTTTGACATCTCTTCAAAACATTTTCTTGTGGCAACGCTTGACATCCATCGTTTGATTCCAACCCGGTTTTTTAAAGATATATTTTGGATTATATTAAGCAATAATTCCACAATGAACTTGAAATTCTCCAAAAAAAACCACAATTCCAAGTGGTAAATTTGATATTTTTTGTGTCGCAAAAATGAAAAAGAAGCTATTTTTCATTGTTTTAAATCCACAAAGGGTTTTATTCAAGAATGGGATAGTTGTCTAAAAAAAAAAAAAAAGAAAAAAAGAAAAAATCAGGCGAAGCTCTGTTTAAAGTTCCAAGGACTTTTTCTGAGGGTTTTCACAAATTTGCTGTAAACTCAAAATTTCTAAGCGAAAAACTTTTCAAAACCCTCACATTGAATTTTGAATGAAAACAATGCTGATAGAAGGGTCGTAACATTCAAATTTTCTGTGACTCTACTTTCTATTCTATTCTATTCTATTCTATTCTATTCTATTCTATTCTATTCTATTATTCTATTCTATTCTATTCTATTCTATTCTATAACTGTAAATAAACTATAAATTATTTTATTGGTGTTATTTTTGTTTCTTTTGCATAAACTAATGAAATGCAGTTTTTCCACAATGGACTGACTTTGTTTTGTGGTGTGTGAAGGTGTTCCCCACAAAGGAGCCGACAGAGTCAGGTTTCAAAACACAGGAAGTGGTTTGCCCAGCAGCAAAAACAACATATGGAAAGATACAATGGCTAATCCCTGTGGAACAAAGTTTATAAGGCCAAGACAAACAAGGTGGAAGATGAATCAAAGCCCTCTCACTTGGTCTCATTGGTAAATGAGGCTTATTTTTTAAGTAAAAGTTGCTACCATTAAAGATTCATTAAAATGTTAATGAGAAATAAATTAAAACCAATTCTAAACAAAAATATTGCAGTCTTAAATGATGAGAATTCACTTTCTCCATATCTCTGTCATTTCCTGTTCTCTGAGCTGCTGCTTCACAATAGCATTGGCCGGGTGTCACAGAGAATTAAATAAACCGAGGAAAGACTTGAAATCCTTCTGGCCTTTCCTGCTGCTGCGTCAGCCACAACACACCATCTGCCCGACTCTGTGCGTTCAAGGAGTTTCCTGAAGCCAAGTTCCATTCTGGCGCTCCGACAAGACAAACACGCTCCCTTTCTGTCCAGTGGCCACAGAAGCGTGCAGATCTGTGACACGGACAGGAAAGACCGTCGGCCTGCTTTACGACCACTTCCTGTTGGCTGTCAAGGTTTAAGTGCTCCAATGAAGAGGGGGTTAATGTTGAGTTAGCTATTTGCTTGAAACTCCTGAAGGAATTTTTGCATTTTTTCTTTTTCCCTATGAAAAGATTATCAATGATACAAAAGCTGCTGCAAGTTCCAGCACAACAGCCACATGTCCAAAGGTTAAAGACGAAAGAGGCAGTGGAAAAAGGAGGTCACATTATCTGTTATTGGAACTATTAGGACAAACACCTAATGGAAATTCTTGGACTTTCGAGGGAATTATTTCTTATAATCGGAGAGCTGCATCATGAGATCGGGGGTGGGGGTGGGGGTGGCTTCTCATTTGGCAGACCTTTAAGAAAAAATACAAATCCTAAGAAGAAAATGTTTTCAAGTCACGGGGTTTAACGCAGAATAAGGAGGCATTTGAAGAAAGAAAGAGATTTAGTGTGCCGCAGCTCAGTGAACTTAACGCTCTTTAGAGCATGAACTCTGAAAGCAAAGTCCCCTGCGAACTCATGCTGACTTCAGACAGAAATAACTGATTGCTTAAGCAATGTTTAGAGTCATTTTGATGATTGAGTTGTAGGAATCAACACTCGTTTAGTGGCCTTTTTGTGCTCGTTTCCACAAAACGGTGTAATGCTTGGACAGTCATTATCAGCCAGTGATTTTCTCCTTGACTCCTTGTCCTTCAGTGGTTGATATGTTATTCTCCTGCAATTGTCCCGTGACAAGAGATTATGTGAGCTTGTACTTGCATTTTTTTCATAGAACTTCCAATTTGAAGATTCATTTCAGTCTTCATGCCCCAAAAAATGGTTTCCGCTCTGATGAATTTGTCTTTTTAACATGTTCTTGTTGCAGTTCTCTCATTATGAAGGACATACACTATCAAGATAATGAAGCTTAAAATTGGATTTCTGAGTATGTCTTTGTTTGAACTGCTGTGAATCAGAAGCAGATGAAAAAAAACAGTTTGAAAAAGTTGTAGGTGTGATGTATAAGCTACAATTGTCAGGCTCCGCTCTACTTTAATGCATCCACTTGTTGATGACTAGATCCATGTTCGTCTTTGTTTTTCTCATCTGACTCAAAACTGTGTGACTAGACTGCTACAAAATTATATTCTATTTTTATAGCATCAGCAATGGTCCCGCCCACAACTCAGAGGTGAATTTTTTTTTTTTCATGTTCATTAGTAATAGAGGTGAATTTCAAATGAAATACTTCTTTTTGATATTGTAATATGTTTTTTAAGGGCCAAACCTCCAAGCAGAGGGATGCAGAGCCCTCTATCGCGAGGAGTTCCGCGTCACACTGTGCCACAGAGGAGAAGCGCTTTTTCTTCACGTGGGTGCGCTCTGAAGCACAGAAGTTTACATTTACCTGTAATTAATTACTTTGTTTTAGTTTGTTTGTTTTTTGATCATGAGCTTTTTAAAGTTATAAAAGCAATGTTGTTATGTATGTTAAAGCGCTGGAAGCTCTGCGCTAACGCTAGCTGACAGGCGATTATTGGTGACTTTGTCGAGTGGAAGTGATGTCCGAATTTGGAAACACTTTTTCCATACCTCTCCATATGGAGGGCTGAATGTAGGGGTAGGGAGAACCGAATAATTCAGATTGGGCCAAAGTAGTTATTTGCTCTAAAAAGTAAAAACAAACAAACAAAAAAAGATTCTGATTACTTTATCCCAGAACAGGTAGTCTACAAATTGCAAAAAATAGTCAAAGGATACAAAAAAGGAGACATTTGTTTCCTGATTAAAAAAAAAAAAAAGTTCTCATGTTTTTATTTTCAAGTAGATCATGTTCACTATTTTAATTTTGTTTTTTTTTTTAATGCCGGACATGACGTCACCGATTCCATGAAGTGAAAATCTAATTAATACGAACATTTCACATCTGTTTGTGACTCCACTGTTTTCTGATGATGAAAATGTCGATGGTTTAATAAAAAGTTACCTTTCAACACGTTTTTTCCACAAAACTGTTCAACCGCAATATTTGCTAATGTACTGAGCAAGCTAGTTTTTTGCAAAGACTTCTTTTTCCTAATTTTAAACATTTAGGCTGTGCAAGGACATGCAAGGATTGTGTGTTCATCACGTGGACAGTGCACAGGATCTGAGGGGGTCAATAAAATGAAAAAAACCTGTCTCTGTCTTACCCACGTCACCCTTACTTAAGCGTTCACTAAAACCTGTCGCCCGCAGCGTGCCTGTAAAAAAATGTGGGTGAACATTTCGGCTCCATGAGCTAACCCAGCGATCTATGACCTTGATATTTCGCACAGGCCACGTGCTTGCCCTGTAGAGACTTACCTCAGACAGACTGTATCTACCCATAAGGACAGACGTGACCAAGGCTTAAAAAGTTGTAAAGAGCGAAAAGGAACACACAATGTTAACCACAAAACTATGCAAATGAAGACCCAGTAAGCTGTCAAACACTCATGAAAACTTTATTCTTCATATTTTATGCTGCCCCCTGGGACGGCGCTGATCTACAATACGATAGTGAATGACTCATTTGTATAGCGCTTTAGAAGGCTCAAAGCGCTATGAGATTCTTTCTATATCGAAGGGATTTGGCATTAAGATCAAAGGCTACAGCTCCAACTTGCTATAAATCCACCATTTTTTTAAATGATTTTTAAAGTATAGAAATTACAATCGATTACATTTTTTTTCTTATATTTAATTTTAAATTGGTTTGGTTAATCTCAGATTTTTACAATGGAAAGGTAAAATCTAATACTTTAGTCCAATTATTTAGTCTTTCATGATTCAGTCCAAACATAGTAGTTTTGGGAGTAAAACAAAGTTTACTTCTTTGAATTCTACAGTAATTATCTTATCAAATTAGGTTCTTGGCAAAATAATTAACACTTTCCCATGGGGTTAAAAATGTAGATGTTAAACATTGTAATCTTTGTTGTTGCACACATAAATCCAAATTGACACAAATTATTGTTTTGTTAAAAAAAAATAGAGATCTTTCAATTTAAATAAAGTATACACAAATGTCCATCATGGTGAGAAATGTTATAACTCATTTGGGTTATGAGAGGTTTAAGAGCATACGCTCATATGTGACACTGTGCCATTCAAATTTAATGTGTGCAACCTCAGAGTTTTAAAACTTCACACTGACAGACGTCCTGTTTATACTCCTATAAAGCTAGTCAATGAAAACTGTTGAACCTGCAAAAAAAACCCCACTTTTACTGAGTCTTGAAAGTTTTGTAGGCACGGTGGAGGGTTGGGATGGGTGCAGCATTACCACAGATGCACATTTTATCCTCTTTACAGCTGTTTTTATGGTCCCCCTGTCTGCTAAATTAAGAGACAGAATCAAAAGCTCTGAGAAAGTAGCAGAGAACAGGGCCACTTGCAAAAATACCGGTCTGGTTACTGCAAATTAAAGCTTATGCCTATAAAGCAAATATGTTCACAGTGTGAACACACAAAATGTCGTCCTTGTTCAAAATGACTTTTCACGTTACTGGACTCTGTCTATGTTTCTCAGCTGTCACGGCACAACAGTGGAGGCCATTGTTTACAGTGGTATCATTGGAAGACACTGATAATGTCTGCGCAAGCAGCGATGAGTCACTGGTGATCAGTGAGGAAAAACACAGCTTTGTCTTTGCAAAACAGAAGCACAAGAAACAAAGTGAATATGTACGTCATTTTCCGCAACACAAAAGCCTAATTTATTTTAAAAAATGACAGCATGCTTTATGAAATGAAGCACCGTTTATTTGGATTAACTCTGTTGATGTTAACTGATGTTGACGTGATTTTGAGGGGTACACAGCATTTTGTCAAAATGTACGCATGGCAAAGAAGGTTGGGTGTTATTACTACGGCTAATGTGTAGAAGTATTGTACCACACTCTTTTTTGTGTTACTAACAAGTTTGGGAGTTAGCATAGTCCAGAAATGTTTGTTTAGAGGTATCACTTTTTTGTGTTGCTAAAAAGGTTGGGAGCTTCTGTAAATATGCTAACATGGATCATGTGAAGCGGTGTTGGACCAAGTTTCTTTTCTTTACATGTTACTGAGTAGTTTGAGAGTTAGCATAATCACAATAACGTTTGTTTTAGCGGTATCTGTCCGTTTTTTTATGTGTTGGAAAAAAGCTTTGGAGCTTCTGTTAATAAGCTAGCATGGCTAATGTGTAGCGGTGTGGGACCGTCGTTTTTTGTGTTACTGACTATTGGTAATATAATCACAGTAACGTTTGTTTTAGTGGTATAAGTCACTTCTTTCATGTTTTGGAAACAAAGTTGGGAGTTTCAGCTATTGTGAATAACTTTAACAGTTAAAACTTCTAAAGTGGCTAACGTGCCTTATTGTTTGGTGTTCCTTTTATATATGTGACAAGTTCAAAATTAGATCTTTTGCAGCCCTTTTGTGCGGATATATTTTCTTATTACAAGCCCTTCTGCTGACTATTTCTTTTTGAAAATGTGCTATCTACACTAAGGCTCGGACAGTGCAGTGTAAAGGCTGGCTCTGTAGGTCGACCAATGCAAAAGAATATGCAAAAATGATACGAAAACATTGATGCAATTATTCTGTTCGAGTAGTTTCTCGACAGTCTGAGGCACTAATTCAAATTAGATATGTGAAAAGCTGTGGATGACTCTTCTCTGACTAGGTTGGGTTTTTCCTTCTGATGTGAGGATTAGAAAATGAACAGTTGGTTTGTATAATAGCTGAGTGCCTGTCAGGGGGTCGGTGTTGTTGTTTTTTTTTTTTTTTAATCTTTTTTTATTATTGTGTACCCTTTGGTTTAAAAAACATCTTAGAAACTTGCATCAATATGAGAAATTGAAAAGATTTAGGTAGCAAAATGACAGGATAGGTTTGGTTAGATATTAAATTTCCTTCTAAATTAGCCACATTAGCATATTCACAATACCTATAACTCCCAACTTCGTTTGCAACACATAAAAAAAACAGGTCGATACCATTTAATTAAACACTATTGCGAGTACGTTAACTAAGAACCTTGTTAGTAACATGTAAAAAGTCCAATACCATTACATGTTAGCTGAGTTAGTGTATTCACAACAATAACCAACCTTGGTTGTAACGCATAAAAAGAACATGCTGCTATAATTAAATGAAACATTATTGTGACTATGCTAACTTCCAACCTTGTTAGTAGCACAAATAAAATTCACAGTCCGACACACTACACATTAGACGCGTTAGTGAATTCACAATAACATCCATCCTCGCTTGTACCTTGGAATGGATTATAAGGTGCACTATCAATTTTTATTTTTTTTTTTTATAATCAAGCATTTTTGGCCCACTGCATAAAATATGGTAAATAAAAACAAATTAAAATGTTGAAAGCTTGCTGTGGTTTGTTATTTTGCTTTGAGGGACCTAATAAAATCTGCAAGACCGCAAAAGAAACAAGAAACGGACCCTTTTTTTCACATTTTTTCCACAATAGTAGGGGTTTGTTATTTCTGTTTCATGTTTCACAAAGCAAAATATTCTGAAAACTTCACATTCTTCACTGCCATAGGTACGTCTACCATGCTGATATAACACGGACATTTAACTCAGAGGGAAATCCCAAAATGTATTTCTGAGAAGAGAATCCAGTTCTTCCTGCAAGGATCAGATTTGTACCGTGAATGATCATTGTTCTTTGCAGAAAGGCCGCAGTCTGCACTTCTCCAAATCCTCAGATCTTATACGTTGTTTTTGTGTGTGTGTTGGTGGTCCACACAAAAGTGATAGCTTGGTCTTTGAAAATTAAAGGCTTCAAAACACCCACATCATGTACTTTAAAAACCTTAAAGTGAAACCTACCATTGCCCGTTCATGTTCAGCAGACTGCAAATCTGCAGCTGAAACACACACTGATGAAGTAGATTGGAATGATCCCATTACCTTTGAATGTAGGATATTATAAGTAATGCGTTTTCAGTCTCTTTGCTAGTTTTACATCAGTAGGTTGCAATTCTAAATGTTTTTTTGCTTAAAAAAAAGACTGTTGAGAAAATCTATGCTTCAGCCACATCGGGCTCTGAAAAACGGCTATCAATTCAACCAGTTTACTTATGATAAAAGTTTTTAACCATTTTTTTGGTAAGAACTTCAACCTGTTTGAACGTTTGAGCAACATGGAGGGATGGATGGACGAACAGATGGACACGGATGGAAGGATGGAGGGACAGACGAGAACAGAAGGATGGATATAGAGATGGATGGATGGAGGGACGAATGCAAACAGATGGATGTCCAGATGGAAATCGATGGATGGATGATGGATGGAGAGGATTGTTTTTCTTTTTTAGCATAAAGTTTTTCAAGCTCCAAAACTTACAGTGACATCACTGTAACCTCAGAAAGAAAAAACATTTGAAAGGTGTTCTGTGGTCTACTTGGTCTATAGTATCCACCACATATTTGTATTTTTTTTTAGGAAAAATGGGTCTATGTTCTTATGGGTTAAGTAGCTTGTCTTTTTTTTTTTTGCAGTGCAAGCGTTATAAAGCTACAGCCTGTGTTCCATCCATGTGAAGCTGGATAAAACTTGCATGTGATTAATGATGAAACAGGAGCACACATGTGATTTAAACAAAAATAAATCATCAGAAACTCATGATTTTGCTTGATGTTTGCCTCTTTTTTTTAAGAGTGACACATTGCAGAATACTTTAAGCCTCAGTATTTGGACAGACATCAGCCAGGTCTTAATCATATTGCAGGGTTACATGCCGTTAAATGCTGCCCTTGCAAGACACATTATGTAAGAGGGGTATGACTATAAATACACGAGATTTCATGCATTAAAGGGCTCTTAGAATTAATATAAGAGGAATTTGTGTTTCTGGCCACCAGTGCTGGTATTACCATTACACTTGGGACAATAGCCACCAGGCACCGCTTGTAGACCAACCAGCTTTGTCCAGCTTTGCTATTGAAAGAAGCTGTGCCAGGACTCAAGCTGACACACATCTGTGCTGAGTTAGGTCTCTGCTGTTGACCCATTTTCCCCCTTTTTTTTGTCCCCCCCAACTAAAAGTCAATGTTAATAGGATCTTGTCTCAATGTGAAAAACTCACACTCCTCTTCCACCACTCTCTGATTTACTATAAACAGAAAGCAATCCAAGCCCCTGAGCTCAAGAACATCTATTCTGGGAGACTGGAGGTTTTGCCGTCATGAGCAGTAGAAGAATGTCTTAGTCAGATTTTCTCAGTTGATTAGGGGTTTCCCTCTTCCACAGTTGCCATGGAGAAAAAAAAGCAAGCCCAGGCACAAACACTGTGTCCAACAGCAAGATGTGAGTAATAAAAGGAAACAAAAACTCATCTTCATTTCAGCCAACAAACCTAAAATAGTCAATCCCAGGAATGTGCTATGTGGTAATGTCGCTCATAGAAACTAGGTGTGGATGAATAACAGTGGAGGGGATGGTACTTTATCCATGGAAGCACTTTAAAAAAAAAAGGCTGAAAAGACTTACATAATTGAGAAAACAGAATTAATGGATAAGAACAGCTTAAATGGTTAACATTTAAGGATTTTTAGGAAATGTATGAATGCGAACAATGTTACTTGTTGGTTCTATTGGTAAATCGACAGCACATTTAAGCAAGAGACATGTCAATTTTGAAATACAAACAAGAGTTTACACTCTCCTTTGATGCAAGTGCTAATCACATTCTGCTTAGTACAACAATATTTACTTACAACTTATAGAATCCCTGCATTTAGAAATTTCTCTGGAGTAAGAAATGTTTGACATCATTCTTCATGCAGAAGTCGAAACACTTATCCGTTATAAATGAAATTGACTTCCAGATAATATACATTTATTTAAGATTTAAGAATACACTCGACGTGTCCCTTTGAGAATAATAGTTGATTAAATGGATGTAACCATGCAGCTTTTCTTTTTCTGTTGCATTTTAAGGTCTATTATGACCGTTTGTATGCATGAGAGTTAAAAACAAGGTTGCACAATTTTATTCAATGGAAAACAAACAAAGAACAACAACAACATATTTGTTTGAGTTTCTTGGAAATATCACTAGTTGTGCAACATGTATATTGGGTCAGTCATTGGCATTAGCAGGTATTTGCATCTGTGTGGTGTATCTGACTGCAAACAGAATGGAATGTAAACACACAAGGGTGATGTCTAGCACTCAAAACACAACAGGATCATTGACGGTGAGAAATATGGGCTCTTGAGAAAAGGTTGTCGTGTCAGCTCCTTTGAAAGGACTACAAAAGAAGGTGGGTTGTGTGGGGATGTCTCTAAATCTAAGATACCCAGGTATAACTCCCAGGTACGGGTGTTTGTATGATCCATCTAGATCATAGGAATACCTTTAAGGGTAAAAGAGCCATTGGAATCTTTTTCTACTGATCAAAACCTAGAAAGAGTAACATAGTCTTATTTTAGTCTTTAAGAAATGTGGATTTGCATTCATGACCTTCTTTTTTTTAATAAAAAATATGAATTATATGTCTATTGTATATATTATTATCAGAGGAACCTAGCATCTCTCAAAATGGGATTTTATTTATTTATTTATTTTCAAAAGAAAAGATGCTCTGTGGCAAACAGGATCATCTCAGTGCAGCTCTGGGCAGCTAGGAACCAATGTTATGCAGAACAAGATAATATAAAATGTCAAATTTTTTACCAAAGTTTTACTTTCCATATAAAATCTGTGCATTTTGGAGTTAGAGTTGAGCAAATAAAATATCTTCAGGTCAATAGGGATGCAAAAACCTACATAGTTGATCATCTATGTGCATCTCAGCCATCAATTTATAAATTTATACAAACTTAAATTAAATAAATGTAAACTGAGTAATCCTTACTTTTAAAAAATACTTTTTTTTTTTTTTTTGCTACACCCCTGCACACAAAGTCAAACATGGTCTTTATCTTGTTGCCGTTAACGCTGTGTTTGGACCCAGCACTAAGCAACAGCAGAAAAGACTGAAAAAACTTGAGCACTGTTTTGGACCAGCATGCTGTGAGCGCACTAGTGTTTTAAAAGTGACACCACATGACCTCCACCTCCACAGGAATTTATCGTAAACACAGTCGCTGCAGAGTGGGCTCATCCTGGCAGAGCCATGCTGCTCAACTGGAAAACTTTGGGAGCGCTTTAGCAGAAACATTCTGCTGCTAGTTGACCTCTACATCAAAGATTGTGTTTCCAGTCGTCTCCTTTCTGTTCTTGTTGGTGCTCATGCTGACTGTGACTTGTCAGCAACCCAGTCCTATGTTTTCTCTGTTGCCTAATCTTCAGTCTTGTTCCTTCAGCTGTATATTGTTTCAAGTGGGCGTTCAAACCTTTTAATATGTGTGAATTTGCATGCAAAACTCCTGGATCAAGTGAGTCACCAACAAGGAGGAAGTCAATCAAATCAAAAAAATCTACTCAAACAATGATGAGTTTGTTAGTTTCTGGGTGACAGTTGTCACAGTAGATCCTGTGACAGAACGTGAAGGCTGATGTAATCGATGAAATATCAGGCCATCATTTCTACAGTTAGGTTGACTATTGTGGGTGGGGGTGAGACGAACGACTATCTATATGAGTCAGCATCTTGATGCCAGCAAACACAAAACCATCCCCATGGCAACTTGGTTGCGTCACACTCACGGTACGCAACTTTTGTGTTGTCTTGAAAAAAGAACCAAAAATAAATCTGTCTTCAGCCTCTCCACTGCATCCAGGGAGAAAAATAAACCTGAAAACTAATGAACTTTTTGTTATATGATGGTCTAAAAAACTTCACCCATTTACTAACTTTAGCTCTTAGTGACATATTCGTGTTCCAATTTCAAATGTTTTTTTTTCCTTATTACATTATGAATCCAGGACAAAGTAAAACGCATTAGAGACCACGCACCTTCAGTTACTAACGTGAATGTATTTGGATGCTTTGGGGAGTAGGTCATGTATTTTTGGTCTCTCAGTGGGTCACATTCTGGCTGATACCGGAAACACAGCTCTCCTCTTTCAAGACAAAGAAATTCAATACCCCACCAAATGGAGGTTACCTTCATCACGGCGAGGACACCCCTTTGCACGTGAGAAGGTCAACTCCACTCTATGGTCATTTTGTTTATGAAAGAAGATCTCCTGTAGAATCTACTCATCAAGCAGCAGGGCACAGCTTTACCTCAAGGCCGTAGATGAAAGATAATTAAAGGGAATCAAGGGATTTCCCGAGGACGTTCTTCCACCTGCACATCCAGGATGTCGGTCGGGTGTTTATTACATGGGAGGCACGTGTGTGAGACAGGGTTTCAACCAAAATAGTCCCTAAAATGTATTTTGATATGCGATCTTGGTTTCACTTTGCAAGACCTTATTTGAGTGTCAATTTGTTCTTGAGTTTTACTTTTTAGCGTTTTTTTTTTGCTACATTTTTCCACCTTTTTTTTTTTAGTTTGACCGTAGTTTCTGAAATGAAACATTTCACTTTTGTTTTCATCCTCAGTCTCACATGAACTGGTCAAACAAGACTGACAGATTCAAGATCTTGACACCCTTAAGATCTTAAAACGATTTCAGGGAAAATATTCCTGGAACTGTCATTAAAAACTTGTCCAAATTTATATATATATCAAAAACTAAATGTGGTTGGTATTTTTTACTTAAAAAAATATTATAATTAAGTGTGTCAAATTATTGCATAATGGATTAATTACAGATAAATTATCGCTTTATTTTAAAAAAATGCATTCATATCATTTCAAATCTAGATTATAATCTGTAAAGGATAATGCAGAACGAGGTGTCAGTTTTCAGGCGTGATTGAGTTGTACAGTTGCTTCTGCAAAGTCCAATAATTTCTGATAATGGACACCTTGAAATATTTAAATATTAAATCAAATTTTAGTACTTTGACCTTTTTATTTTTTATTAGCTTTGAATCTTTTTCCACAAAAAGCGGACCATTTGACGCATGATGCAACAGGTTGTCATGGTAACGACCACCCAACCTGCACCCACCTCGCTCTGAATCAGTGGAGGAAAGTGATGTAAATGCTAACCGTCATAATAAGTCAAACAAAGCGTCAATTCAAAGGGAAAAGTCACCTCCTTGGGCGTGTTTTTGTCCCGATGAAAAAGCAAAAGTTTATTTTAAAGTCTAAATAGTTCAATTTCTTTGATGTCTGTTCTTGTACTCTTTCCTTTCTTTTTCTTCTGCAGCATTCCAGTCTTTAAAATGACCAAATTTACTAAATAGGTTAGAGGAAACAATAAAATCACTTGTGTCTTTTCTGCTGTTGTGGACATCTGTAGAATAAGGTACTGTCGGCATGACATGTGTTCTAGTATTAATAACAAACTTTGTGGTCAAATTATATTGGATTTGTCCCAAAAATATTCTTACTTGTGTTAAATTAGATTTGATTTTTGTTTTTTTTAAAGAAAAAAAAACATTTTGTGATGCAAAAGTAATGATTGGAAGTGTGGTATTATAAAAAGCTTCAAAAAGTCACTTTTTTAGTTGAATTTTGATCTTTAATTGTGCCACAATGTCAAACATTTAAATGAAAATATCACAAAATGAGGCTTTTCACATCATCTATTAGGTTACCTTAAAAACACATCAAGTAGATGCATTTATTACAGGTCATAATCAACTAATTGCACGACAGTACTAGTTGTAAGTTCCTAAGCTGAGGCTCTTCTGTCTTCTTCATCACTTGATTCAAAGCTGCAAAGAAAAAGGTCCTAATCATACATAACAAAGGACCTCAGCTTCCTCCCTCTGCCTTGTCCCAACATGTCCCTCGCGTGACATCACTGCAATCATTTCTCCTTGGTTACACCTTTGTTTATAGTCCTTGACCTCCTCCTTCTGTCATTATGTCTCATCCCTTACTCGTCCTTAAATCAATAGTTAGTTTCCAACAGCTTTTGGTGATCACTCACAGTGATTGTCCACGTCTGAGCCGACCACAGCTTTATGTGTGGAGATGACGGGACGATAAGTTTAAAATCTGAGGCGGTCATGTCAGGTAAAACGGTGGACATGCTGTGTGATCGTGAGAAACACAAATTCTCAGTTCTGCTCATCAGGCCATGATAAAACCAAAAAAGTTGAAACCTTTTTAAAGAGATTTCTTCTTAGAAACACAGGTTACATCATTTATAAAAAGGGGAGGAGCATGGTTTTCATTCTGATGGAGATACAGAAAATGATCGTCAACTTTTTTGAAAATTAATTTCTTTGCAAAACCACAGGAGGATCTTTTTTTTCTGTGCCACTAATGCATCCTCTAGCGTCTTCTTCCATATTCCTATAAGCTGACGTCAAATGAGGAAAAGGAGGGTGTAGAACAGAACCAGCTGAACTAGACACTACTTGTTTCATTACTTTCATAAGTGCATTGCACAATTATGATTAATTGTGTCAGAATGCAGAAAACTTCTTAAAAGTCATTTGGATTTCCGGTTTTCAGTTGAAGACATTTCATCTCTTATTTGTGAAGTTTTCTCCATTCCAGTTCTCTTATACAGTCAATGGATTAAATATGGTATTAAACAAATGTGGTGAAAGAGAGAGAGATGCCACAAAACAAAAAATGGAAACTTATGAATTATATCTTGGCGTAAGTGCAACAAAGAAACAAAACTAAAATGGATAAACAAGGTCTCTGCGTCTTCACTCAGAAGCCTCTTCTTTTCTTTACAAGTCTTTTCCTCCATACTTTTCCTCCCTTTAGAAAGATGTGGAAAACAGATGCACCCAGGAGCCCAACATCTTTTTACATCCTGTTTACCTCCCTCTGTGGCGGCATCCATGGAAAACACCTATTGCTTATCTGCCCCAAGAGCAGAGCGTTTGTCACAGCAGTCCTTATAAGGACAGAAAAGTGTTGGTTCCAACCTGCAAAGGGAGGGATCATGCGGCTATAGTGAAAGAAGGCGACAGAGAATTATGAAAGCGCAGAATGGACAGAAAAATGTGGATTAGGAAAAAAAGAAAGAAAGAAAGAAAGAAGAAACACAACATGCTGGACTGAGGAAACCCCCCTCTGCCCCAAACGGAATGAGTCACCATCAGGAAGGAGGCCAGACTCAGACAGCCTTTCCAGCAAAAACCGTCTTCCTCCCCCCATCCCATCACGCTTTACATGTGTGACGGCGGTCTGGCCCCTTACAAACAAGACTGAAAATCAGCTCAGGGGAAAGAAGAATATCCACTTTTTTCTTGTGTGACCAGCCAGACCTGCAGTTTTATTCTTTTCCCTTTTTTGAAGCTTGTTTCACTCGCAAGCGTTTCTTCTTGGCGTCACTGTTGCCCGGTTGCCGTGGTGACTGTCACAAACAAAGAAGAAAAGAGGAAATGGGGTGAAACTGCAACCGTAAAATAGAAACTGCAAACAAACCAGATGTAGATCGCCAAAAAAAAAAAAAAAAAAAGACCATACTATACATGTAAACAACAAATATCATCCAGAAGTCCATAAAAAAATATTCAACAGAAAAAGACTGACTGTGACAAAGTTTTCATTTTAACCATTTGATCTCTCTGGAACTGCTGCGCTCTCTTCATTTAGCCAAATTTGGAAAAAAAGGAAATAAAAAGCCAAACAATCTGAAAATGGCGCGATATGATTTGCTCTTGCAGATGTCATGCCACGCTGTCGTCACGGCGGTTCAGCTCTACACTTTTCTAAAGTTGGCGCATTATGTCATGCGTCTATATTTGATCCTAAAATCAACACTTCTGGTCGTCAGGGACACTGCAGCGGCGGGGGGGTTGGGGGTGTGTGCCAACAAGCTCTCCATTCATTTACTTGCACTGCTACTCCACCCGCTACACCCAAAATTACTCATTTCGGTATCACCTGAGGTTAATGGGTACAGTTTGCTAACCTAACATGCTGAGTTTCAGTTTTGCACCTCTAGGAGACAAACATGTACTCATCCCATTGAAGGTTTTTGTTCAAAGGCCTGTTCTTTTCAAAGCCACTTATTAAAAACTGAGGTTTAAAAAAAAGCATTTACAGTAAAGTACAAAAACATGTATTACTTCAGTTGAATGTAACCCACAACTTCTGGATGTTTTCCTTATAGGGCGGGGCTAAAAGAACCCACTGTTGGCCTCCCAAAGTGAGTAGGGGCCCCATATTTTTTTTTTTTCCACTAATGACTTCATCTCAACCGAACAGCTATTTTTGGGCCACAGTATTACTATATCGGACTCCGTTCTGGATGTTTTAATGACTAAACCAGGTTGTTTTTTGCCATTTAAGAAGTGTGTTTTATTGCATGTGGAAACAGTTTTTTTTAGTTCGGTGCCCTATTTTCACAAAAGTACAGACGCCTGAGAGAATCCTGCCGCCGCGATGACGGATTTAACACTGCTGAGATGTTAAACGTTAGCAGTTTGGACTCAGGCTGCTGGAACACTGTCCAGGACAACAGCCCAGATCCAAAATGAAGGTCAAACGTTGTAAAATGCATGAACAGGTTTCTCAAGGCTGCTGGGAACATGCAGAATTTAAGCACAGGAACAACATACAAATGTGTCACCATGAACTGATGCATTTTTGAAAAGAAGGTTTGAGAAAAAATAAAGGTCCCATTTTATAAAGTCCAGTCTTTTTATCTCTTTTCAAAGTGTTTCAAGTGGTCTTTTAATTATGATTATGCTGTTCTTACCCAAAAACCTGTGATGTTTCGCCAGGAGTTCATTTGAAATTTACGCCTGAGTTGTCTCAATCCCGCCCCTCTTCCCCTCCCTGTTGCTGAGAGCAGGTAGCTTGTGGGCGGCTCGGACTAGTTTCCACTTAACAAATACTGTCTTTTTTAAACAGCGTTTTATTTACAGCAAATAAATACTTAAAAAGGTCATTTTAAGATGAATTTTCTTTATAAATGTCTTCAGAAAAATGCCACAAGAACTTGTTAAAAACAAGTTTTATAGGAGTGGGTCTTTAAAATATTTTTTTTACTCTGTTTCACTGAAAGTAACTTTAAAGGTAGATGTTCTTAATTAAGATGACTTAATGTTAAACGAAAACATTGAAAAACAAAAAAAAACCCTGAAATTTAAAGACCACTTGGATGTGATTTTACAGTGCCTTATTTTGGGAGTTAAATTGGGAAAATGAAATTGCATGCTGTGGATATTTGTCGTGTTTACTCGAAAATGTGCCTTTAATCAGTCCCCCCTATGTTGTTGGGGAGACAAAATAAAAAAAGATACAGTGCCGATGTTTGGGCCGTAAATAAGAGGTTACGTTTTGTGCGTCCAAAAACTGAGTTCCACATTATTAAGATGTATTCTTATTTATTAGTAAAATGCAAAAAGCATTTATGTTATGATAATTCATTGAGCAAGACCAGCATTAATATTGAAATAATTATTGGTGAGGATGACATAGACTGACAGAGAGGCACATTCAGACTCTGCAGGAACCTGTGAGGCTGCTTCCTCACATTTGAATGATTTTGGTCAAATTTGGCTTATTTTTTCCATCATTCGATCAGCGTTCAAAACCAAAAAAAGTTTCTGCTTCCAGCTGTTACCCTTCTAAAAGTAGCAGATTGCTTCCAGTAAAGGATAAAACCCAAACTTTAGCCAGTTTTAAGAGAAACAAAATGTTTCTACCAAACACAAAGAAACACCAGGGTGAAATTTGGTGGCCGAAATTGCTGATTTTACCTGTTGGTTTTATCAACGCTGACTTCTAAAATTGGGAACGACGGCGCACGTGACATCGCTGCAAGGGGAAGAAATGAATGGAAGGAGAAGAAAAACATGTTAAATATTCATCTTTTTCTTGAGAACTTTCCACATCTTTTAAATGCGTCTCCTCTCTGCCCAGCGTCTGAGCTGAAAACACTTCAGGGTGCCACAGTCTTGTTTTGACATGGCCGTCTGGCAGGTAAAATGTGCGGCCACTGACAGATGGTTGGTGGCAGCCAAAACAAGAGGCGGAACAGCTCCAGGGTTAAAAACAGAACCGCTAATGAATGCTTCAAAATAGCGGCGACTTTTCCATCACAGGTGGGGATGTTCTGCGACACGTGCAAACACGGTTAACTCATGATCCCAACGGGACGGACCAACGTGCAGAAAAGGATTGGAGTAAACATAAAATAAAGGGCACGTGTTATGGAAAAGGAACCCTCTCAGACTTATCAAAAAGTAAACCAGTTTATAACGAAAGGGCTACTCTGACTCTCAACTGCAAGCTTGTAACCTCTCAAATTGGTAAGTTAAACATACACAGAAACTCTTTAGATAAAGAGAACGGCAGTCGTCTGCAACAGGAATCCCTCCCTCAGTCTGACTCAGCAAGACCCGAAGCACAAAACAAGCCGAAAGCAGCCTGGGTGTGGGAAAAGAGGAAATCTGTTTTCCATTAGTGACCACGCAATTGAGGACAAGAGACGGAGGCTATTATTAGAACAAAATGACAGATTAGGCAACAGCATGCTTGAAAAACAACTAAACTGGGATAAACATGACGTAAGTCCCAAAGAGGTCATAAAAACGCGACCCCCTATTTTGTTAGGACTTTTATTGCCACTAACTTAAGGGTCAGAAGATGAGAAGAGACTCAGATAAAAGATCAGCAGATGAGAGCTAACCTGTCAGTGGAAAAAATCTCTTTGAAAACACACTGAATCACTCCTTCAGAATAAAAGCACCAACGTTTAGGAGCACAGTCGCAAAAAGTCAGGTTACTGTATTTATACGAATTTGAACACTTGTTACTGTTGACTTAAAAGAAATAAAACGATAAACGTTCTCTGTCCCATTTGAAGCTCATCTTGCACAGTAAACTGCTCAAAATTTGCAGTTTTTTCACATTTAAAAGATTAAAAACTGATAGTTCTGAAAAGTTTTTAGAACATCATTTTTTAAAGGGTTTCCAAAGGTTTAGGAAAATCTTCGCCAACGCTAAAGTTGCAAATTTCCATCTCCGGCTAAAGATTTTTTCAGGCGCCATCTTGCATGTGACCAGGCCCTTCCTTTATTCTCTGTTCTCTCTTTGAATCGTTTTCAAAAAATGTTTTAATTTTTAATCATGATTACATTGTTTTTAAAAATTTTAAAAAATCTGTATTGTTTTCTAGGACATATAGTATCTTCAGAGTACGGTAGCTGTAGTTCACCAGAAATGTACCTTTGAGTTGTGGGCAGGACTGTTGGCACACTGTGGGCCCACCCCCACTTCCCATCATTCATCTGTTTATACTCCTTCCTGTTAGCTTATGGCCCCTCGTACCCCCAAACCTAACATAACCGTATGTGTGTTATTAATGAGTGTGTGTGTAGACAGGCCCCGCCCATTACAGATTGCTATTTAAACCTGGTTGTTTCATGATGTTACTACGCTCTGTTATCTTCTTTTTTTTCTCTAAACCCCCCTCTTTAACCCCCCTCCCCCTGTTTCCGTCCGGTCCAACAAAAAAAGTAAAATGACACAACATTATCAATATAAATAAAGTTTAGTATAAAATACAACAGGGGTTTATACTTAATAAACCCCTGTTGGGACATTAAAATCTGTCCAACGCAAGAGGCTCTCAGCCCGTATCTGTTTGCTCAGCTGTTGGACAGGACAAGTTAGAAAAATAAAAAAAATAACATAACCGGTGCAACAAAAAGGGCGAGCAATATCAGAGCTATCCAGCCGCACAGTTTTGACTCAGCTCATAAAAAATAACATACCGGTGCGAGCAATATCAAGAGGAGTTTTGACTCAGCTCAGAATAGAGAGGAGCAGAGAGCTTCCACCTCACACCTACAAGCTTTTTCCAACAGCATTTTTTTTCCATCTGCTCCTGATTCTTATTGATCTGAATAAAGAAACCGTCAGAAATGCAATTTTGAGCTGAATTTTCTGTAGATGTCTTCCATCGTTTGAAAAAATACTATGAGAACATGTTAAAAACACACACAGAAAAATGTGATTTCTATTGGAGTGAGTCTTTAAAGTGATGTGGAAAGATGATGAAAAGGACTGCACAGTGTGATTGGGGGGGGGCAATGAAAACAAACTGAGAGAAAAAGAGAGAAAAAGAGGCTGGCCCCGCTTTCCCTATACCAGCAAGTCATCTATCTTTGGCTGTACTCACGCCCCAGCTGCTGCAGGTTCAAAGTACGGTCACTGGCGGGGAACCAGTCAAAAGGCAGAGAAAAAAAACTCACACACAGCCACTTCACATGCAAGGGGAAGCAAAAAAGAAACAGAATGTCTTTGGAACAGTCCGACGTCCCAGACTCCAGCCCGGCATCACGTACCCTGGATGTCAGAACTAACGGTTCATCTAGTTCACATTAAACTACCGAATTGATGCCTGAGTTAATGTTTATGCAGCCTGTTGGATAGAACACTTACACATTCCAAAGGGTGGTGGGGGAAAAAAAAAGTAGAATTTAAATGATTGTGACTAGATTTGGAAAAAAAAAATTGTTTTGTTGAGTGTCTCGGGAACTGCAGCAGCAGTGTGTTCTTTTCATACTGGAACATTTAAGTGGCACGAGAAGTTTAATGTGTTTATCCGCACAGATGTAGGCTCACATTTCACAGTTGGAAGCCATGAAAGATGCAGGCGTCAGCAGACACGATTAAGCAAATGTACTCATCTGCTGTGGGAAATTCAGTTAAAAGAGGATGAGCTGCAGCACAAAGTTCCAGGGCACGTTTTTACAAAAACAACACTGAAACTTTGTAAAAGGAGAAATGAATAGCAGAAATCATGTTTTTTTTTCTTCTATGCAATGTCCTCCGTAAAGATTAGTGAGATATGCTTTGAATTTTACATTGCATCTTTTAACTTTAGGCTCAGGCACACCATACAGCTCTTTTACCCCTTTATTGTGAATCTTTGACTTAGAATAGAGAGATTAATACTTTAAATTAATAATAGATTAATTCAGGTTTGTCATTTTTTTTTTAGTTTTAGCTTAAAAGCATATCTGATCTTCTGTTGCACAAAATAGTGTCTAGAAGCTAAAGTGTAGAATTGCTATTCCATGTAAAGATTTTTTTAAATAATTTGATTTTACACCAATGTTTACTCGTCTATATTTGAAAGTAATAGGAGAAACAGTCATAATATTGGATGTTTAAATTGACTTTTTTTTGCATCTATTAAATCTGCTGTAACACGATTATCCTATTTGACACATTTGTATTTTATTTTGAAAGGGATTTCCATGTGCAGTTAAAATTGTCATAGAAAAAAATGAAAATTTAATAATTCAATTCTTGTAAATATTTAAAGGCTAACTTTAATAGCCGCAAAGCCATAAATATTGTGCATTTAAGTGGGACTGAAGCTCTTACTGGGTTTTGACCTGTAAGAAACTGTACGGCTCTTTTAGCTTTAAAGGTTGCAGACTCCTGGTCTAGGTCATATCGTCTGAAGATCAGACTGTGGATTTGTGCCCAATGTTCTTGCATTCACGTGTCCTGGCCCAGAAATTGCAGGTGTGCAGTCACGTTTATACCCCTTATAAAACCTGATAGTTGTACATAAGACTTGCAACCTCAACAATAGATGCGCTCACATTCAAGTCTGGCGATTTCCTTGTAAGGAGCGGCTGGAGTTTGGGAAACGTGCCTGCGGTACTAGTGTTGTTGCAGAGATTGTTTGACAAGTTTCAAACACAACTGACACCGGGCTCCGCTTTGCTTCCTTTGGTGATAAAGGTGCAGAAAGTGAGACGTGCAGAGAGGGCTAATGCGTTCAGGGAGTGGGGATCAGTTGATCAGGTGAATCAAGAGAAAATAACAATGCTCAGTCAGCCATGAGGGGCGAAGCCTTCTTCCTGCAGCAGCCATTTCTGCTTTGATTAACAGCTTTGCCTCCTTGCGAGCAAGTAAGCCACACCTGTAAATTAAGTCCAACTAAAACAGTGTCATGGATAAGGTGCTCTGCTTTCTGTTGTCTAACCCCTCAGGAAGACTTTGTGCGTTAAACTAACATGCACTCACTGAACTTTTAAAGAATGCATGCATTGTTGATTATCAGCCACACAAGAATGCCTTTCGATCAAAGCATGCACTAAAATGCAAATTAAATCAAAGTTCACAATAAACCCTCATCATCATGAATGTTTTACATTTATTACACAATAAGATGTGAAATGATTGTAATTATTGCTGTCAATGAGAATATTTCCGCACAATTTCCCTCCTGACAGCCGCTCACCTGCAGGCAGCAGCACCATCTGATAATGTGCTCTTTTTTTAATGCACAGTGAAAAACTCATTTTTAGCTGAGTTGGGATTTTAACACCTGGATTTCCCTCTCATGCTCCTCCTAAACGAATACAAAATTAACTCTCCAAAAAAAAAAAAAAAAAAAGCCCCACAATCTGTGCACAAAACCTAAGGAAACTGCAAAATGTCACCTGTGTTTACTGTGTTCATTTACTAAAAGAGCAATATAATACCAGAGTGGATGAAGCTTTACAGAAAAGCAGCTTCACCTGACCCAATTTTTGCTGTTTTATGATGACATATGAGTTCTGGGCATTTGTACGTGCCACTCTGAGTATGCAAGAAACATTTTTACTTCAAAAAAGGGTACTGGTGAATGAATAACAACTTGAGAGAAAAAAAATACACAACACGAATAAAAACTGTAAATGCAAGAATGCATTGGTTAATTTTTCACTGATGATGATTTAATCATCAGTTCAGGTGACGTATTGAGCTAATGATCATCTGTATCTTGCTGCTTGAAGCGTAATCTATCATCCATTCAGGAATGTCATTTTAGTCATGCTGCTTTTCTCCAAATCAATGGAAAAAAAAGAAGTATTATTTGAGACAAAACCGGAACTCTCTGGCTATGTCCAAATTCCCATCCTCCTTGACAACTTAACACCATATTGTGCAGGACTATATAGTGCCCTTGATTTTTAAAGCAATTCAGACACCATGGTCACTACTTTTCTTTCTTTCTTTTTTTTTTAAATCAACAGATGTGACGTTACTGATTTGAAAACATTGTTTCTTAACAAAAATACAGACATTTTTTGTTTAATTGTTATCATTTCCCTAATCCATGGAGCATCAATGTTTTTTCACAAAGAATTCTGGGAAATGTCTAGGGCTCTGGAGTTTGGGACTATAGATTCAGACACCACTATAAAATGGCAAACGCACTATATAGCGCAGTTAAGGAATTGTACATATGCTCATAAAATGAATACAGTTGAATATGAATGAATACAACAAATGGAGATCATGGAGAGACAAAAAAGTACACATATTTTTCACGCTTTGGGGGACACCAAAGATAAGTCTCATTGTTAACGAATGGTCTATTTTTGAATCAATAAATCACTTTATTTATATAATATTTTCCATCAACTTGCTGGTGAACATGAGGTCCTGAACAAAAGAGACGTATATAAGCATTAGCTAAAACATAAAAGTCATAGCACACATTAGATAAAAGAAACAACAATAAAACCAACGTAACAACAGAAAATAAAGGAAAGTCAGTTCTTTGATATCCTCTGCTGAGTAATATCTACAGTCCAGATTTACATTCTCGTCGTAATTTACTGCAAACATAAAAAAATTGTATTTGTAAAATAATGATTATGAAACAAAACAAAAAGGTTTGAAGTGTTTTTATAGAGGTGCATGCTGACGAAAGACATTGAGTTGAAATGAAGAGAAGGCTGTAACTGAAAGGAAGTAGAAAGTGAACCCAGCCCTTTCACTTCCTTGACTCCTCCAGGCCTTTTGATAACTGTTTAGATATTCCATGATTGCAGGGATGTCAGATTCAATCACACAAGGGGCCAAGATCCAAAACACATCTTAGGTTGTGGGCCGAACAGGATAAACATTTATTGGACACTCTAAAACAATCTTTTTTTAAACTTTAAAACTCTAACTGTAACATAATTATGAACTAAATATATAGCTTTACTTGTGATAATGCTGGGCTAAATTCTGTAAGCTTAATTTGGCCGCTGAAGATGCTAGTGCTGATAGCTGAAGATGCTGAAATTGATAGCTAAAAACACTGAAGCTGACAGCTGACATCACTGTACTAATACCACTTAAATATTAGCTAAATGCCATATTGGCCTTAAAAAAAAAAAAAATAAAAAAAAATAAAAAAAAAATAAAAACTTAGGTTAGCCAAAACAGCTAGCATGTTGCCGAACTGAACTTGCTAAACTATGTTTATTATATAATCCTAACAAGCTGAAAAAGCCCAAATTAGCCAAAACAGATAACGTGTTAGTATTAGCCTCTAAAACAGCCTAAAAAACTTAAAAAAGACTAAATTAGCCTAAAAAGCTAACATGTAGCAGGAATATTAGCTAAACTCCGAAACAGCCTAAAAACCCTTTTAAAAAGTCTAAATTATCCAACACAGCTAGCATGCTAAAATATTAGCTAAACTCCAAAATATCCATATAAATCTCAGTAAATGCCAAAATAATCCATAAAGCTAGCAAAATACCAATTTTAAAACTTTAAAACCGTAACATTTTAACATAATCAAGACTAATAAAAAGGCAGGAATATTATTTCAAAATAAATGAACTTGAACCTGAAATAACTTTCAATATTTTACTCTTTATAAAAATAGATTTTGTCAAAATTATACAAGTTAGAAACAAGCACAAATAAATAACATAAATAACAATAAAATAAAATAAAATGATCTGGAGGTGCCAGATAGAACTTGACTTTGACATGTGCAAAATTGACACCTTAAAGAAATACTGAAATATTTGCATGAATTAGAATAATACCAGTGTATAAAATAGAAAGCATATAAGGCAAAAATATCGATCTTTCACAAACATTTTTGCAATAAACTGGATTTGAATCAGTAAAAGTTCATAGGTTATTTCTTGCAATACATTTCCAAAAAAACATATGATAAACTCTGATGGAACAGAAACAGCTGTTGTGGGAGGAAAGTATGCTCCCAACTGCGTGTGATGCACTGTGCAGTCCGGTAAAACCGTGGGGGGGCTGAGCATGTACCGCCAGCCATATTTCTGCTCTTCAGATTAGCGGCACCACGCTGTTTTATGTGTGTCGGGGAGGGTCAGTACTTATTAGCATGCTGATACCAGTTAGATTGCGTGAGCGCATGCAGTCGTGCGTGCAGTTGTGCACACAGTGTGCGCAGTGTTCAGGAAGGAGATGTTTCCAGAGCCATGCCCAGGTCTTTTCCTGCAGACGCTGGCACATTGGCAGGGACGGCGTATTAGCTTCCTGTCCTGACTGTGAACAGCATCAGACAGCTGCAAGATCACAAGTGCCGCAGGTTTACTGGCAGCTACGTAAGAAGAGAAATAGAAAGATGGAAAGGTACGCCCACTCTTTCACATCTTTACGTAAGATGACCACTGCTCATGAATGAGATGCAATGATATATTCTCAGAGGCCTAATAGGAAAACTTAATGATGCGACACATGTGAAAAAGTACAGTACAGTACAGAAATGCAGCCAAAGTGTTACAAAGTGATTAATCATATCTTTATGAATATTTTTTTAAAATTCAAACCTTGTTTTAAAAACATAAAAAACATGAGTAGTGGAATGAAATGCCCAACAATCTGTAACAGATGAGATTCCAACTTGTCTGAAGTTAAACAAACTTTATTGATTTTTGGGGAAAAAAAATTGCTGATTTAAAGTAAATAAATAGAAATGAAGGAGAATTTAAAAAAATAAAATAAAATAAAAACTTGAAATTCACATCTTGTTATTCTTGTTATCAGACTGTTTATCATATTTTGGTGTTGTTGAATATGCACTTCTTCTGAAATAACCAATAGGTAAAAAGCAGAACTGGTTTATGATATGAATGACAAGTAATAGTTAATAATAGGGTTGAAAAAACTTATTGATTTCTTTAAAGCAATAACTCTTCAAAAAGATAAATAAATTAAAGGAATAAAAATGTTCATAATGGATAAACAAAAGAGGGTCATTTGCTTCCAATAAATTAAGCTAACTTGTGTGTAAGAGAAGAAAAGAGTAAATCAGGCATGTCCAAAGTCCGGCACATTCAGATTTCTACCAGCCTACAGGCTGCTGTCATAAAATCAATATTATGCAGATTCCAGCACTATCTAAGAACTGTGTGTACGTATTATTGATTGTAATCGCTGAAATTACATTATAAGGCGTTGTAAAGCTGTAGCAACAATCTGTGGTTCCTTGACCTTCAGAGCCTTAAGGACCAAATGAGAAAAAACTGATTATTTGATTTGGTGATCAAAACTACAATGTTGTCAACACTTAAAATATTTGTGTCAATTTAATAAAATTATTTAAATGCATACATTTTGATTACATCATTTTGTCGTGATTAATATGTAACATTTCTTATTAACCCAGATTTCATGTTAACAAAGGCTTTTTTTTTTTGGTCTTCAAAAAATGTATTTTAGATATACTGTATTTCTGATTATGAGAACAAATGAAAAGTATCCCATTGCAATAATTTATATTAAACCATTGTTTTTTTTTGTTGTTTTTTTTTAATAAAAAAAAATGTATATATATATATATATATATAATATATATATATATATATATATATATATATATATATGGATTAGAGCCTGACTGGTAAGGAGCAGGCGGGTGGCAAGGCTGTTGAGGCACATGCTCACACATTCTCTAATCACCAAATCTGGCCCTTTTTACATAAAGTTTGGACGCCCCTGTGTAAATGGTAGTAACCAAATTTAAACACTACAACTTTTGGTATGTTTATTTGAGGTATATGTTGCAGAGGAACTCTTACCACAGTGGATGATCCTTGGCCTGGACTGATGTGCAGAACAAAGATGTACCTGCACACCTACGGCTGCAGCAAGACATTCTTTAATGATACATCATTCAGACAAGAACATATTAACTCAGCCTCCGCAGACAACCTTCATCCTCTAAACCCTTATTAACTCCTACCAGCTCGTGGATTAGGTTCTTGGATCCAGACAGCTAACAGTCCTGTACGTGTCTGGTAAAAGCTGCTCACCCGTTCACAATGCCTCATGACTGGCTGCTGCCCGCAGGCGTCCTTCGCAACCTCCTGCGGGGGGACATTTACAAAACAAGTGCTTAGCTGAGGGGACAGAAGCAGACAGGGCGATGAAACTTGGGGGTGGATTTCATGGATTAGAGCCTGACTGGTAAGGAGCAGGCGGGTGGCAAGGCTGTTGAGGCACATGCTGCATCTGTATGCAAGCAAACTTAGATAACAGACACGTGGCACAAGAAAACACCCAACAGAGCAACGGGAAATTTGACAAGAACAGCTAAAGACAAGAGAATTTGCAGTAATTTGTTGAGCGTTGCACATGAACTTGAAGCATGAGCAAACCCACCAACTGCAGCCTCACAGTTAGAGGCTGACCTTTGATGGCCTGTACCAGGATGACCAAAACACTCCTGAGAAGCTGAATCGGTAGAATCACACACTTGGAATGCAGCTTAAATGATAGTTAATTCTTGCAAGTGTGTATTATGACATCACAGGCTTTTATAAAACCTGATTTAAACCACAAATCTGAATTTTAATGACATGTCTTTGAAAGGCATGGGAAAATGCGATGCAATGGGATTTGCTAATAATATTTTGCAACATGTTTCAAGGAGTGGGAAAATACAAAAAGACGTCTTGCATAACTGGGACAGTCCAAGCAGCAGTTGCAAAATGAGTCTTGCTGCTGCTGCAGGCTAAATAAAATGCACAGTTTTCTAGGAAATGTGTCACTCCACCTAGTATTCCATCCTAGAACCTGACAGGATCTGCAGAAGTTATGTAATCAAAAATGGGAAACAGTGTTTGCCATAAAACAAATTCACACTTTCTACATGCCGACAAAGGCATGTGTTTGAATCGCAGGTGGAAAACCATAAAAATGTCAAGGAATGCTGACGGACTTTTTGCCCATGATGAGGGAAGTGGAAACATAAATGAGGTTCTTCACTCTTTCACCACCGTTGAAAACTGATGTCATGCAATCACATATGATGCTAACCTATGAAATATTTTAAACTTTTTATTCATTAAAAAAACTGGTTTTGTGCACGCTTAAATGTAAGAAAAAAAAAAAAAAACAACGAAGGCCTCCCAGATGAGCTATAAACAGGGAAATCACTTCATAAGCACAGTCGGTAGATTAGAGACTAATGTGTGCCCTCCTGTGTCGGATTATGTGACCTTCCTGCCAGTTTGAAGAGGTTGCATAATGTCACCAGACAGGTAAGAAAACAAATGACTAATTACTGGCCTCCCGTGAGAATGACAACATAGTTGGAGCCAAAGCAGGGCAGCTGCAGCTGAGAACATGGCTTTGTTTGTGTACTGAGTCTGCAGTGAGAAGTTTGCTGATTCCACATAGAAGTGTGGACTCCGGCCCACCTGTGTGTGGCTGAACGTGTTTGCACATAACTGGGTGTTTAGATAGTGGACGTTCAGGATGTCTGAGTGTATGTTTTTGAATGGTACATCAGAAATATGTGATTAGAATAAACTCATTCAATGAACATTAATAAAGCACTGAAAAAAAACCAGAAATGTTACATTTCTGTTTTTGTTACCATTTTTATGAGATGAACTTAAATATCTTAAAAACTTTTTCTACAAAAACAAAATAACAACTTTTCTAAAAATATTGTTCACAAATCAGTCTACATTTATGATATTGAACACTTCTCCTTTGCTGAGATAATCCATCCCACCTCACAGATGTGCCACATCAAGATCCTGATTAAACAGTGATAATTTCCCAGGTGTGACATATCAAGTTGCTGATAGGAAAGTAATTATTGCACAGCTGTGCCGTATAAAGATGCTGATTAGAAAGTATGATTATTGCACAGACCAACATGCTAATTAGACCACATTATTGCGTAGGTGTTAAATATCAAGATGCTGATTAGACAGCAAGATTATTTTACAGGTGTGTCATATCAACATGATAATTAGACAGCATTATTGCACAGGTGTGCCATAACAAAATGTTTTTTAGACAGTATGATTATTGCACAGGTGTGCCATGTCAAGATGTGGATCAGACAGCACGATTATTGCACAGGTGTGCCGTATCAACAGGCTAATTAGAGAGCATTATTGCACAGATGTGCCATACCAACATGCTAATCAGACAGCATTATTGCATAGGTGTGCTATAACAACATGATAACAGTGATTATTTCACTGGTGTGTCATATCAAGATGTTGATTAGAAAGTAAGTTTATTGCACAGGTGTGCCATGTCAAGATGTTGATTAGACACTATGATTATTGCACAGGTGTGCCATATAAACTTGCTAATTAGACAGTATTATTACAAAAGGAAACATTTCAGAGGGACCTCTTATTGTTGCCAGTCTAAGGCACAACTGTGTAAAAACCATGCTGTTGAATCAGTATTTTAGTATGGCAGGCCTATGACGCAGAATGGATTATCTCAGCAAAACACAAGCGCTCGATATCATAGATTTAGACAGATCAGTGAACAATATTTGAGACGATTTGTTATTTTGTGCATGTATAAAAATGTTGCAGATCTTGCAGTCCCTCTTGTGACAAATATACATAAATAATAAAAAAAACACTAAAAAGTGTTCGTGTTGCATTTATATTTTTGTTTAGTGTAGAAACAGTCTCACCAACAGCTAGTTCTTGGAAAGCTTGCTAAATCTGTGTATCAGGAACTGGAGGTGTAGGACCCAATCCAGACACCGTGACCTTTGCGTGTTTGTGCATTTTTGTGCAGCAAGTCTCACCTGCCATGCTTGTTGAGATCATTGCAGGCTGATGGGCCAACGCCCAGCTCTGCCAGGCAGAGGTAATTCTCAGGTGATGACAGTTCAGTCTGGGCACACCAAAGCAGAACAATCCATTAACATTGGCTGTGTTACAATAACACAGAAACATGCAAATAGGCTGCCTGTTTACTCGTCTGCATGAGCAAAACAGATTGGCAGAAGCTGCATTGCACGTGTGTTTGGGGGCGTGTGCTCTGACTGTCAATAAAAAGGTCACAAGACTTCTTTTCTTCTGGTCCTAATCAAGGAATTCCAGCTGTCACATTAACAAGGCTCACTTGTCTGCCTCTTCCAGCTTTTTTTCTCGTTGCTGCTAAAAACAAATCTCATTAATGCATGGTTTTAAAATTTTACAATTTCTGCGTTCTCTTCTGCACTTTGATCAGCAGCTCTTGGATTTATATTTGTTGTTTTCTTGTTGCACATTTTTCTCTTCTCCTATGACTAATCCAGGCGCTGACAAGAAAAACAAGACCCTGCTAATAATCTAAAATAAAAAAATATATAATAAAAAGCATTTAAACTTAAAATTCTTTGATGTTAGGTCATGTGCTGTTTTTGAGTCAGAGCATTAAGTGTGTTTTGAACTGCATGCCTCTCTCTGCCTGGCAAATTACAGCCTTCTGCCTCTTCGGTGGCTGTTCTGGAACAAATACAGTCATAAAACAACGTAATAAAAGAAACAACAACAACCAACAACTGCTGTTTCTTTCTGCAGAGTCTAAATTCAAGTTTGGGGTGTGGTAAATGAGGGAAATCTTAAAAATCTAATGCACCGAGGGTCTTCTTTGGTCAGAGGGTTGGTCGACTTTTTATGGTGCAGTGCAGAGCTGTTTTCTCTGATTAGGTATGAAAACACATCATCTTCAACATGCAGTCTCTAACGTACACACGTGCGAAGACACATGTAAATACATTTTCAAAATTACTGGTAATACAATACATGTTCTAACACCAGGGGCGGAGCTACAGGGGGCCAGTTGCCCCCAGGAAAAAAAAAAACTTTTCCACTAGCCACCTCAATATCTGAGTCAGTTATAATATAGTTATTCACAAAGATTACAAAAAAATGTTTAAGTAATGTAGAGATACAGTTTTGACTTTCAAGCTGATGTTCTTGTATTATTTTCTCATTGTTCGACTCACACCCAGCTGCCCGTCTGTCATAGCTCAGACGAGCTCTCTGCACAAGAATAACTCAGCCGGGTTTTATACCTCGTCAGAAAAGCAGAAGTTTTCCCACGTGACATGAGGTGACATCTTGACATTTTTTTCCCACCACGCCTTGCAGATGTGATGTGTAGGGTTTAGGCACCGGACTGACCGCAAACTTCCTGTATTTGTCAGAGAGCAAGCATGAGAAAGCGCCCTCTCTACCCCCCACCAACACCAAGAAACACTGCCTTAGGGTGGCTCTCCTTCCTGTGTCGAAAGCATCTTTTTTAGCCAACAGGTGAAACACTAAAAAAGGGCTGATCAGATTTAAGGAAACTGAGCTTCTGTAAGCTAAACAAGATGACTTAAAAGATTTTGTGAAATTGTTTCAGCAAATACCTGAACAGAGAACATATTCCAGAGTGCTTTATGATAGAGACACCATGTGTTTGTTTTTATTAAAGCATATTTAATCTTTGGGTAACTTTTCACAAAAACTTAGTTTATTAAAAGGGCCACACAATGAAAAAAAAAGTTTTTGATCTTTTAAGTGTATTATACTGTTGATTACTCTATAATGAACCCCAAAGCTATATTTTGATCCGTTCCCACATTTCTGAGTAATCCTCTAAAAAACCTGCACTCTCAACATCAGCCCCTCCCATACCCACGAAAACGAGCAGGTCCTCATGATGTCACAGAGTGAGACAGCCCCTTTCAGGAAGAGTGACAGCACCGCCCCCAGTCTAACACTTAATTTCTCTATGGAGCTAGCGGTGATCAGCAAATTTTTTTTTTAATTTAGATGGAGAATACCGTACATCTGCCAGCTGGGTTCTGTCTTCAATGAATTCCAGTGTAGCGATGGCCAGACCTACTAAAGGTAGATATAAGGTATTTGCTTCCATCTTTAAAAAGGTTTGGATTATTTTTGTTGGAGAAATGCACACGCTCTAGGATGATATCATGAAATCAGTGGCAGCCACACGCAGCGGCGGACGGAGTTTCAGGAATCAAGTCCTTTTACTTCTGGGTAAGAAAGAACTTACAAAAAATAATAAATATTTCATTTCATTTTGTCTGTTGCAAAGGTAATGTATGATCAGATATATGGACATAGTTTACTCTGAAAGGCTTAAGAAAGTTATGGTATCGTCCTTTAAAATAAGATCTAGTGTGGAAATCAGGACATTTGTCATGATAAAATATAGGAATACTGCAAGTAGTACATCTCCTTAAACTCATTAAAGTCTCACTTTAATCATCTTTAGATCTATTGTTTTAAAAAGTAGTCTTTAAATTATGATTATGCTGTTTTTAACCAAAATAAAAAATATATATATATATATTTTTTTTCAAGGACAGTTTCTGCAGAACGGCAGGAGTTTATCCGAAATTCACCTCTGAATCGTGGGCGGGACTACTGGCATGGAGTAAGCCCCACTCCACTCCCCGTCATCCATCTCTCACCCACTAGCTTACAGCCTCTCGCAATGTCAACATTGCAACATAAACAAGCTCAGCCACAACGGGCTCTAAAATTTGATAGAAGGGCCGGAGCAGAAGCAGGTGTGTGGTGTGTTTTGGTAATCTGCCTCATAAGAGAAAGAAATAACAAGACATTTGGATGAAAACTTTATTTGTTCATTTTGATTAAAAATAAATATATACATTTTAAAGTAGAACATTTTGGAGTTTTTTATTCCAAAAGTGCTGCTTTTGCTCTCATTTTGGAGCCAAATTCACCAATGGGCGTACCTCTTTCAGGGAAAAACGCAAGCTTAATGAAATACTGTGTTCATGTGGTGTTGGAAAAATTACTGACTCGGAAAATGCACATGATCATCAGGAAGAAAACAATTCCTCCACCACCACATGAAGGCAGGATAACATTCTGCACCTAGACAATGGTCATTGTATTAGTAGTGCACAATCTATGGAGAGACACCAGAAGTAAAGGGAAAATAAAAACTATTAAGAATTATCAATATAATTTATTCCAGTTTGGAGGGCCAGATTAACGGCCACCTATGGCCCCCGGGCCGTAGTTTGCTCACCCCTGATCTAAAAGAAGAAATTATTTTCTTTATAAATGCCACAAGAACATGTTAAAAACACCAACACACACAAAAAAAAACCCCCCACAATTTTAATTGGAGTGGGTATTTAGCCACTTCTAATCCCATAAAGTCCTGGAAGAACATCCATTTACTGTAAGCAGAAGTGATTACAATGCTTCCCAGCATGATCCTAATCACATGAGATCCAAAGCAAACTGTTAAAGTGAAACTGAATCTGCCGGGTTTTCCAGCTGCACACACCGCTGAGGTCGAAAAGCATGTCAGAGAACAGGTTGAGCTTTCTAATTACTTGTTCAGCCTCCACAAAAGCTGTTTGGGAGCATCAAGAATCAAAGCTACTAAAAGATTTTACATGACAGCTATTAAATCTTATTGTGTCAGTTTGTATGCAAACAAAATGAAAATGTGAAGAAGTGAACGATCCTGAGAGCCCCACACTGCTGCTGCTACAACATGGGAGACTGACCTGCAAACGCTTAATAGTCAGCTTGACCCCTTTCGTGCTTGCCAAAGACATAAAGCAGATGTGAAAAACTTGGCTGGCACTACAGTCGTCAGGATATGAAAGGGATGCGGTAACTGCCGGTGGCACAAGTCTGCTTGCTTCCCCGCCAAAAGTTGCTTAAATGTCACCGCATCAACAGTCCCGTAGCTGTTTTGCCAACCTTTGCAGGAAAATTACATTAAAAGTGTATCCTGATGCCAGCAACACCCCATTTCCTTTGCAGTTTCCTTGCCCAGTGACCATTTTTAATTTTCCTTTTTTTTTGTGGCTTTGATGGAGGAAAACATAAAACACCCTTCTATTTCCTCCAAGAAAGCAAAGCACCTGCATACACACATAATCAGGGAAAAGATGCCAGCAGTAAGCAAAACTAACACCCCGCACCAGCCAGGATTAGGAAGCAGACTCAGGTACAGGTGATATTAGTGGGCCCTCTAGAGGCCAAGCCCTCAGATTGAAGTTTCACACTTTTTCCGTTTCATCACAGAAACCCATGTTTATTGTCTTTTTTAGGCAAGTTTATAAAATAATCAAATAACTGTGTTTTTCTAGTTAAAGCATCGCAAATATAAATGCTTCAGTCTGAGAATTATCATTCAAATTCATAACAGGGATTGATTTATTTACCTCTCTTATGTTTGTTTCCTGTAAAATAATAATTAAAATAATTTCATTTAAAATCAGCTACATTTGCATGAAACTAACAAAAGCTGTTACTGATGTTACAATGAGCCTCCTAGAGGCAGATATTTTAACAACAGTCTGGTTCACAGCCGCAGGTTGTACCTTCTGAAAGAAAAAAATAAGAAATACAAATGCCTGAGCTCTGAATAGTGACACATACTGCAGCACTCCAGACATATTAAACACACACCTTTGGCAAAAGTGCTTAAAGGTAGATATGTGTCAAGCCTAACTGCAAATGTTAGTTAATTATGTTTGAAATGTAGCAACGCCTCAGTCTCTTAGAGTTTGTACTTTGGATGACAGGTTAACTATTTTTTTTCTTCAAAACAGGGCGTAGCAGGGAGGGCATGACAAAAACTACTTAAAGTAAACATACATGCTTTTATTTAAAGAAATGTTTGCAGAAAAACATAAAATCAATGCATACTTTACAGAGGGTCTGTAGAATGGAGCGCTCTTTGGACATACAGTCTTCTGAATGGTCGACTGTGAGGTTAAAGAGGCTGTTTGGCTTTGCTCAGCCTTTGTGGCAAGAAAAAACATTGCTTTTCTCTTTTGGATGACATGACTGTTTTTTTTTTTTTTTTTTGTGCAAAATTCACGCCGTCAAAAACCTGCTGAGTAGGGAAGCAGTCTGACCCCGCCTGTCCTCGGCACACATCTCCACAGCCTGGCGCCGTGCCCAGACGACTGCTGCTTGCGTGCCACCACTGTTTGTATAGATTTGCTTCTGGGCTCGAGAGGCAGAGAGAATAATTTACTGTCATTGTCTGCCTGTGTGTGTGTGGGTGGGGGTGTGTGTGTGTGTGTGTGTCCTCTCAGTGACGTCTTTTTTTCTCACTTCTCAGTGGAATGGATTCTGTCTCTCCAAGGACCAACACGTGTTAAAATAGTGGAGAAGGATGACGGTATTTACCTTTTTATAAGAACTTAATGACTAAATAAAAGAAGCTTAGGATAAAACATTAATAAAACAATAAATCTGTAAAATATTCAAAGAAATCCATAAAAGCTTGGGCTGAAAAAAGTTTGTCAAAACCTTTTAAGTAAAAAAAAATGTTATTTGAGAACTGGTTTGACCTCCTTTCAGGTTTTTCCCCCTCACACGTGCACACGTGCTTATCTGGAGATATTTATGAAAACTATTTGGAAAGTTGACATATTTGCGTTACACATTAACTTGTATATATTTCTCTTCATCTGTGACGTTGCTCTTTTTAGGTCAAGGAAAGGGTTATAAAGGGTTTATGACTAAGCTGAGTTACACCGGTTACTATTGATGGCTAAAGTGTCACTGACTGCTCTGACTTGTTAAAAAACGTTTCCTTTTTTAGCATTTGTATGAAAACAAGAGCACAGCTGAAATTATATTTCTTGTGTTTTTACTCTTTTTGAGCCAACTCTTTTTTTTCTAGAAAGTGATGTTTTTACAATAATTGGCTGCAGAGCCTGATGGGAAGATCACAGGGTAGGCCTC
Source organism: Oryzias javanicus (assembly GCA_003999625.1). NCBI lineage: Eukaryota > Metazoa > Chordata > Actinopteri > Beloniformes > Adrianichthyidae > Oryzias > Oryzias javanicus. The sequence goes on along the minus strand of CM012446.1, from coordinate 18,276,532 downwards.
CTCGTTGCCTGTCCATGTGTTGAAGTGTTCTTGTCAAGACCTTGAATCCCACCTTGGTCCTGGTAGTTGTAGGTTGGTGCCGGGTTAAGCTCAAGCAAGCTCTTTTAATGAAAGGTCTATCTAAATGTGTGTATGTGCGAGTTTCGGGCGTCTAAGTCGACCTTCTGACGCACTGTGTCGACCATGCGCGGCCATTGAATGCACATTGGAAGTTAGACCACTTGAACTTTGACCAATCAGGGACTTGGATTTGGTCATGACATATGCATGTCATTGACGGAGGTGCTAACTGTTATAGCATTAGCATTGTAGCGTTAGACAGCAGTGTGATTATGACTGTAATTTTAGACCTTAATGAAGGAAGAATAAAGGTAGAAAAGTGATGAATAGGTTAACAGAGAGATAGGCAACTCCAGGCCAAAAGGGCCACTGTGTCTGAATGATATCCAGATATCCAAGCCCTACTCATGACTGATTACCTGGTTCAGGTGTGTCCAGCCAATTAGAACATACCAGAGCAGGGTATGTTGGAAAATTTGAAGCCCCATGAGGCTTGAAATCTCTGTTAACATAAATCATCATTGAAAGGTCAAAATAAAAAAAAAATAAAATCCATGTTTTCTGTCAATGATGGTGCAATATGTGTTTTTCTATTCCTAAATGACTGTTTTGATTTGATGTGTTGCTTCCTAAGGACTTTCCGAAACCTTGATGTGTGGAAATCTCAGATTGTGAGCTGTCAAGTAGGTCACAGAGACATGGTACAGAAACAACATGAACCAGGGACGGTTGGATCTGCATCGTTCACAAAAATATGGATGTCTGTGCTGCTCAGAGGTAGCACTTGAATGCTTCAAGGTGAGAAGTGTGTTTCTGACTGTAAAAGGACAGCTTGTTGTTTACCTTTCAGCACATCCCCTCAACCCACGCAACAACAAATCAGCTTTACTGATTCACACATTTGGCATAGCAGAGATCTTTACCTCTAGTGGCAACATAGTTTGCTTAAGGACCCTTAGGGAAACTAATCCTAGTTTCTCATGATCCATCCAGTCACTTTGACTGTAAGCTATCTAATGCTTCCAAGGAATGACTGGCAGCAGTGGGTGCAGTTTAGTATTTCTGACAAATACAGAATGGTGAAGGTTTTGATTTCAACAAAAATTGATAGATAACTTCAAAACATCATTTAGTGTCTTATTTGTTTTTTTAAAACCAATTTTCTCAAACTATACATCAACATAGATCATTAATATTGCATTGTTCATTTGTACAACGACATTTCCATCTCTGTACTTGCTCTCTGTTGCGTGACTTTCTCAACTCCAACTGAAAGGTTTGCTTTACATCTTTTTTTTCAGAGAAAGTTGGAGATTGCTTTCTTTTCAGTGTCAGAACTGCACGTCTTAAATAAAGCTCAGAAAAAGCGTGACATTTTGCCATGAAAATGTTTTCCGCGTAGTTTCCTTTTGCTGGCAACACGCAGACAACATCCTATTATAGATGATGTCTCTCTGTACACCAGAGCTGCTGTGTGTTTCAGTGTGTATGTGTGTAGGCGGTTTTCAACCACTTCCTTTTGTAAAAGAAAACCAATCAAGGACAGCGTGTTCTGAGCAGGACTGCTTTCGCTTTACAAAGCTTGGTGACGAATGCAACAGCTTCGTTCTGCGGACCTTTAAGAATGAGCTTCAAGGCAACGAGACAACAGCAGGGCAAAAATAAGCATAGATACTTTTTTGCACTTATTTTGTTTTGAGATTTCTACACACAAAGATGAATTTAAATGAGATTGGATTACTGGGAAGCACACAAAGACTTTCCTGTCTGGGTTTGTCAGCTTCTTTGTTGGCGAAGACTAGTTAATTTCAGGAAATTTCCTTGCACCGCTCATTTCCCGGGATGTTCCTAATCTGCATTGTCACGACGGGGACGTAAGGCACGGTGTGCTTCGTGCTGGTGGTTTGTGGAAGATTAGTGATAGAAGGAACAAAGGCGTCTGTTTCGGCTGACTGGTGAGGCCTTTTCATGGGTTTAGCGCCGACTGCTCCCCGCATTTTGTGCAGCTACGGAACCCGTCTGCTGACAGTCTTATTGCTGAAAGTCTCACTGCACAAACAGGCTGTCTGAGGTCTTAAAGTTATAGAATCATCCCCAGAGAGCAATTCAGCTCAACATCCACTGAAAGCTTTGTCTTCATGAGCTGCTATTGTTGTGGAGGATGACAACAGACTCCAATACAAGTCAGCAAACAAGTCTTTTTTTTTTTTTTTTTTACTGGTCTTCAGGTGCGTAATTGTTAACATAGTTTTCTGGTACATGTAAAATGAAATAATCACAGAATGCCACAAAGACTGTGAATAAAGACTTCAAGAGACAGTTTTGTGTTGTTTTCAAACCAGACGTTAAACCACCAAAAATAAACATGGAACATTGTGTTCCATCATAAGGTTACATGCACACTGGGCGTTCAAGAACGACACGGGTTCTTGAACACATATTTCTAGCTCATAATGTTCACACTGGACAAGCAGGGAGGGGCTTCTTCTGCCGGAGAGTTTCATTACAAAATGGATCAGTGAAGCAGAACTGACAGTACCATTTTGGATGTAGGTCCATAGAAAAATGGAATGGACCCATTAGGGCGGAGCTTTTGTCATCACACGATTGGTAGAAAGATTTTACAAAAACAGCGAGCGTCCAACCAGCGTTTTTCCTGACTCAGGATCCAAACCAAAAGTTTTGCTCTCATTTCGTCTGTATTCTTCCTGCCTCCCACAATCTTCTTGCAAGTAATAATAAATTCTTTAAATACAGCATTCCCCGGAGACACGTCAAATCCACAAATATGGAGACACCGGAGAATGTCCGTAACTGATCCATACTCATCAAAAACACCTCCGATTGGGCTTTATAAAATATTTATTGAAGAACATTTGAGTATTTCTTAACTTAAGATTTTACTACAAAAAAGTGAAAAAGTGTAATTCAGATTTTTTCTGCAGCTTCGAGGCTTCATCCATAATAAACAATATAATTATCCTCTGCGGTTATCTTTTTTAATTTTCCGTCTGTTTCTGAGTCAGCTTATGCAGTTCTCTTCCGCTGTTGTCATACCGTTTAGACACACTGCTATGTCATCGGTCTACATCCCGCCATCGCTCACTTGAACAGCCCAGACCATTCCGTTTAGTGAAAATGAAGTATTAGTACTAAATGCTAAACCGGTGCAACTTTTTTGCAAATCTCACTCCCAGCTTTTCCTTTCACCGCTCTATTCCGATAAATAAAAGACCGGGTGTCATGGAACCATAATTATTCATTTCTCCTCCATTATAAATGCTCACACGGTTAACACTTCTGTGAATTAAAATGGACGCCATTCAGCACCAAATCTCAGTCCCTGATTGGTCAGAGTTTTACTTGGTTCGACTTTCACCACGTGCTAAATGCTGAAAACTGTCATAGAAATTAGTTTAGCTATGCATCAATGGGAGAGTTTTGACCACAGATGCCCCAAAACACACATTTATAGACTTTTCATTTGCAGTGGTTATTTGTACGTGCGTTGCCACACGTGGCGTGAATGTAGCTAAGCGTTTCTCTACCTGCACAGCTCGATTGCATCTGTGACAGAGGGAACATGACATCTCTTCTCTTTGACGATACGCCCGCATCGTCCCAACTCCAAACATTTTTCGCTGGTAGATGAGCATTACAGATAAAGATTCCTGCAAACACACAAGGAAGAGTTACCGTGTTATGTAAGACTTTCCCCTTTTTCGTGAATTTCCCTTCATGTTGCACGATGAACCTTCATTCTCCAGCAGAATGGAGATTTTGCTGTTTTGTGTCCACAGCTGTGCTTTATGTTAGCAACTCTGTCTTTATAGAGCAGCTCTGTATGAACTTTCCTATCACACATGCAGTAGATGTAGATTTAGCTTTTTTTCATAAGACACTTCCAAAAAAAATGGATTTTAGATGCATAAAAAGTGTAAGCATCACATATGCAGAAGCAACTAATAATAAAACAAGCACAAATTAAACTTTTGGTTGAAAATGAAATAAATCAAATAGCTTGAAAGAACCCTGTTTTATTTGTCTGTTTTATGTTTTAAATTACACGATAACTCATGTTTCGCAACTCCAAAAACAAGAAAAAAAAATGTTCATGGTTGCCCAACTTACTTCAAAAAAACTTCTTGTTTACTTTATGAAAGCACGTTCAAGCTTTGCACAGGAATGTGACATCTATTCCCTTTTTTTTTTTTTTTTTTTTGCAACAGTCGCCTGAGCAGCTGGCCTTTTAACTACTTAAAACTGTTGACCTCATGTGAGAAAATAAGGAACAATGCACCAGAACAAAATGTTCTACACATTCAGGGTTGAAACGAGGTCAGGACGTTTTGAGGAAAGGCATGTGCTTCCTCCTACTGGTGACAAAGGGTAATGTGCTCAGACACAAGAAATCTTCTTTACTTGGTGTGAGAAAATAAGATAATAAACTTTGGAAAACCCATGAGGAAACTTGTGGTAGTTTTTAAGAAGAAAATTATTATTATTTTTATTTATTATTATTATTATTATTATTATTATTATTATTATTATTATTATTATTATTATTATTATTATTATTATTATTATTATTATTATCATCATCATCATCATTGGCTGCTGTTAATTTTTGCCACCCTTAATAAATAAACAAACAAATAAATCTATGAATAAATAAATAAAAGCCCCCAGAAATTTTTGTTTTAGGGATTTCCAGGTTTTAGAAATCAGTGAGTGTTTTTTTTTTTACTTGTTTTAATTTTTTGACAATTTATTTTCATTGTGCATCGCTTAAAAAATAATATACATCAATTTTTAAATGTTAACTTCTCATTTAAGATTAATCTAAGTTTATGAAAAAAGATTTTAGTATAATATTTATGTTTCTGCCATAACATTACAGTTATGGACTTTAAAAGTAAATTGAAAATGTCAACATAAACTTTCTGACATTTATAGTTGTGTTATACAATAGTTTTGTTGTTTTACAACACAACTATTTGATTATTGCAAAGATCTAAAACTTTGTTGAGACATTCAAGACATTTTACCAGGTATGAATGAAGTTGTTTTAACTTATATTTGCTGACTCTTGACTTTTCCAAAGTTTTCCTCAATTATTTATTTTTGTCTCATTCAGAGCTAGGAACTAGAAATAAGGAAATTATTATCAGTAATATTAGTCTAAATATTTTTGCTCAATAATCTTGACAATGGAAGAACTTGATTAAAGATTTAAAAAAAAAAACTACATTAGCTTATTTTTTTGGTTAATGTATTCAGTATTTGTGAAAGTAACCACAGACTGTTTTTATTTATTTCTAAAAATTGGATGTTTAATGCCCAACTCAATCTGATAGTGTTCAATAAATTGATTGTGGTTTATAAGTGATTTACAAACACTTATGACAATTTAAAATTGGATTTACAATATGTTCTAAGTATTAGTATTATTTTATGTGGATTTATTAAGATGGACCAACTTGTGCTAAGACTGATTTCTCATTTTGTTCTAAAATAAATAATTTCCACCCATTACACACGTTTTATTATCACTGCCATCAAAATAAATTTCAACAAGGTAGGCTACATAAAAACTCAAAAAATATAAACCATCTGCTTATTATGACACTCAATTTGAAATCATTCAAACTTTTTTTTTTTAAATTTATTGTTTCTAAATTTTAGCATCTTACTACTTTTGTTGAGTAAAAATGTCTTGCTGCATGCAAACATCCTTTTACTACTTTCTAGTGAATTTATGATTAAAATGATCCAGTTGATAGCAGGACTTGAACTTGTTTGTAAAATCCCAACAACAAAAATCAAACACCTCCAGCACTGCAAATACTGTTTGGTTTTATTTTTGAAGCACTGATGTCCAGGAAGATTTCAATTTAAAAAAGAAATACTTAGCATATAAATTGAACTTCCATTTTTCCAGTTCGTGCCAGTCTATCAGCCATGAAGGCTTGTTGATAATATGTTGGCTTCTTCCCTCACAAGACAGAGTGGACATTATCTGCTGTTAGATGGAAGGAAAGAAAGAAAGAAGAAAACAGCTTCAGAGGTAAAGAGAATCGTGCCTGGATGAGATTTATTAGCATCTGCAAACTGAATACTGGGAAAAAGCTGGAAATATGCACATTTTTTTAAGAAAATCATAATTCGGGAGTGAATAAAATGCCTTCATTCATTCATTGAATTTAGTAAGTTGAGCTAGTTTAACTCCTTGTCGCCAGTTGATGCATCAAACAACTTCAGCTCCAAAATCACCTTAATGGATCTTCTACATGAAAGTAACAAAAATAAGAAAAAAGAAATAAATGCTTTTATATCTGCAAATAAATTCAAGCATCAACAGTTGGATAAGTAATTGGTTTCAATTTATAATAATTAAATTCAGATAGAATAACTGATCCAGATTCATAATTGTGGCATTTATTTTTTGTCTGACTGTTAAGGGATTTCCAAAACACATAGAAGCTAAAAAAATAATGATTAATGTGCTTCTCTCAGGATCTAAGAGGCACACATTAATCTCGTGAAATGCACTTAATGAAATTAAGATGAATTACAGGCTGAGATGACTGACTTAGCTTTAAATGAGATATTTTTTTAACAGCACTTTGAAAGAAACCTAGAACTTTCCTTTAGCTGTGCTCACTGTGACTGCACTGTGAGGCTCTTTTCCACATTTTCAAATTGGACATTAATTTTACATTTATTACTTAAGCACGGGCAATTATGAGAGGAAAAGTTGGCAAAAAGAATAAAATATGAACTTTCATTCAACTTTAGTCATTTATTATCATATTTTAAAAGATGAAACAAAATCTGTCGTATTTCATAAGTTTAAAAGGAGCAAATTAAACTCAAAATCTAGTTTAGTTGTTGCTTTAGACATTTATTAGGATCTGTTTCCTGAGCAAAACCTTAAATATTTTTTATTTCTTGTTGACTCACAATTATGAAGTGAATATTTACTCTTTCACTTATGAGGACAAAAAGGTACAAATAAAGTTTTTTTTTTAATTATTTTAAAACATCTCACTCATGCAAATTAGGATAAACTGATGCGAAAAAAAAAACAAAACAAAAACATAACTCCAGTCTAGGACTGTTTTACAACTGCACTTTAACTATATTTGCTCAGGCATGATCTACAAAATAATAAAAAAAAATAGATTAAGTAGAAAACTCTTTTTTTGTTTAATTCTTCGGTCAGAGCCAACTTGAATCAGCCCCACAATGGGGTCCAGCTAGAGAAAAAAAATATAAGGATGTTGGGAAGAAAAAAAAAATCAAGTTTCTAGCCCATTACTGTGGCGAAATGGTTGTAATGTGTGATTATATATACAGTAGAGTCAAGAAAGCTACAGATGACAAGTTGACCACAGGTTATTTTTCTATCATGTCACTGGTCCGACCCACTTGAGATCAGACGAGTTGAATGTGGTCCCAGAACCAAAATGAGTTTGACACCCCTGGTTTAGGGCTTCATATCCCTGAATAATAAATGAACAGAAAACCATAAAATCATCATATTAGTTCATCTACCAATAAATCTGTCTTCTCCTTTGATCTGTTTGATACTTTATGTCGATAAAGTTTTATGTTGAATGATCCTCCCAATGCATGACCGGGCTTGGGACAGAAGCACAAATTCCTTTCAACCTGACATTTTTTTTGTCTTTTATTTTTCTTTATTTTGTTTTTGTCATTGTTTTGTTGTAATCATTTCTATATAAGTTTCTTTTTTTTTTTTTTTGTCTCTAGTCAATTTTGGATTTTTGATGGCGATCGCCCCCATGCCTATATCCAGCCTTGTCTTGAGTTATTTATTGATTTGTAATAAAATGCTGTTCTGCTGTTTCATGTGTTCGGCTGAGGCCCTTAGTGAAAGGGAAAAAAAAAAAGAAAAACATTGGCTTTGGTGGGGAGTTAAAAGAACTGTTTGGAGAGTCTCTTGGCTTCAGTCTCAGCAGTCAGCCTCCTTCCATGTGGACATCGACGTTTACTCCATCAGATATGAGGACTCCGACTGTGCTACACTGCTGTTTCCACTGTTCATGTCTGCTTTGGACAAGTTCTTTGCTTACCCACACATCTCTGTTGTTTCATTACCCAGATACACTGTGGCCATTGAAAGGGGCTGTTTTCATCTCTTTTGATGAAAGCGCTATTTCTATCCATCCATCAGCCAACACAACTCTGGTGATAACTGAAGGCTAAATAAGAGTGTGTGCCACACATTTTGATGGGCATCAGGAATACAGAAAAAATAGTAGTTAGGGATTTTGTGAAAAATTCAGTGGATGTCATACACATAGCGTTTGTTTTCACAGATTCTTGGGAACCTGTCATCCTGGGGCCATGGACACTAAAGCTGGGTGATACTGAGCATTTGGATATTGATCGATACCAGTCCAACACTCATCTATATCGCCGGTAACGATACCAATATCAATACCAACATCGATATTTTTCTTAAGGTAATAAGATGTAATACAAACCTCAAAATTTCAATTGATTTTAATCATTGTGAAGGTTTTTTATTTTATTTTTTCTTTCTTTAAACAACGTGATAAACATAAAAACAGAATTAGGACAATATTTTAATATGGAAAATTATTTGTAATTTCTTGAAATGAAATACAAAGTGAAGAAGTGGATACAAAACAGTCTATAAATCAAAAGACAGAAGGAACTACGATGAACTATAAACTCTTTGCTGATACAGGAAAGTTTCAAACAAAAGTGGAAATTTTGATATCTGCGGTATTGATCCGATATCAACACTATCGATATTTTAGATGAATCTGCCCCAGCACTGATAGACAAAACTCATTTGATGTTTTCTATATAGCGTCTAACTTATTGGGGCCAAAGGAAAGAGAAACTTTTTCAATGTGGCATCAATTTCGACATTCTGTGGGTATAAAAAGCTGACTTTGCCTGTGAATCATTTCAAGTTCATCGTTCAAACAGACATAAACACATGATGTCGCTGAACGGACGAGCAGTGCCGCCTGATCATCGTAGTAGGCCGTCAGATTTTGTGGGTGAACGTGTCGTCTCTTAAAGTTTCATCAGAAGACTTACATCAGGCCAGAACTGCAGGCAGTTTGTAACAGACCCAGGAATGACAAACCTCAACCATGACCAGTACCTCAGGACCTCTACATTTTGACTTGAATGCCAGACGACCGCTGCAGGGGACGCTACTGACCCTGCCAACAACGTGACAATGAGACAAGCTAGACCCGCTAGCTTCATGGAGAAATTGGGTGTTTGTGTTAGACTGGGGGCGGAGCTGTCAGAGCAGACTCTTCCTGAAAGGGTCTGTCTCACTCTGTGATGTCAGATCGTGAGGACCCGCTCATTTTTGTGGGTATGGGAGGGGCTGCTGCTGAGAGCGCAGGTTTTTAGAGGATTACTCAGAAATGCGTGAATGGATCAAAATACAGTTTTGGGGTTCATTACAGAGGAATCAACAGTATAATACACCTAAAAGCTCAAAAAGTTGTTTTTTCATGGTATGGCCCTTTTAATCTTGGGGGTAATAAATATCAAACTATTGAAAATTATGTTTCTTTTCATTCACATTAGTAATATCAAAGGAAACTTTTATGTATTTTGATCAAATTCAGACCAAACAGGAAAAGTGCTTCTATAAATGACAATATTCCTAATGATACATTTTCTTAAATAATAAACGCACAAAAGGAAAAATCTCTGATTTAACAATGACTGCAGCACAATTCCATTCTCATGCCAAAATGCATCGTTTTGCACCGATCTGCTTGATACAACGGGAGACGGGAATTCAAAAGCTTGTTCCTGGGAAGTGTTGAGGCAGACGTGCAAAGAACCGCCTTCGTTTCTGGTTGTGTGCTGCATCAGGAACTCCAAAGAGAGAAATTGGATTGCAAACTGAACAAAACTACATACCGTCATGATGCAACTGTTGGCACAGATTGGTATGGATGCTGATTACATTATTCATCAAAGGGAAGCTGCACACGGTTGCTGAGTCATCCTATTGATGCGGGAGCTCGACTATTTTAATTCCTGAAAAAAAAAAAGAGAGCTTTGACATCAAATTCCAAATGCCAAACAATGTACCGCTTTGCATGACAGATTGTTAAGTGAGAGTAATAGTCAGAGTCACAGAAAAACTGACACTAAAAATGCCTGGTTTACCGGAGTATTTGAAAGCTTAAAACCCCTTTAGAGGCGCAGGGATAGTGACAACTGCAATTCAAACACCGCGTTGTCTTTTCCCTCTGATCCTATCTGCTAAAATAAGAGGCTTGGAGGGCTTCTGGAGGAAGCGTTGACTGACAGCGGAAAGAATCTGTTCCAGAGGCAGAGATCCGCAGGAAAGCGGGATTAAAGCGCTGCTGCCCGTCACCCAGATGCTCAGCAGAGCTGCTCGGCGCGCACGTTCACACAGAGGTTAACAAGGGAAGTAATTAACGAATAAAAGCTATCTGCAAGCACTTTCCTTCTGTCTCTTTGCACCTGACTTGATTTTCCTGCACGGCCCTGTGGCTCCTCCTGTGCTACTTCTACTTCCCCTTTTCCAAAGGCTATTGTTGGCTTTCCTCTCCAATTTGATCATATTTGTTAATGTTTTAGAACACTGTAAATACAACCATTTTGATGATTTTTTTTTTTTTTTAATGCAGTTTTTTGCTCAAAATCCAGACTTTCCAGTTTGACCTGTAAAAACGGCGATGCGTTCGGATACAGCCAGGTAAAGTCTGTATTTTTCTTTTCATTTTTCACCAACCTCCCCCCTTCCAATCACTCCTGAGGAAAAGAAGAAAAAGCACTGTGTCAGCAGGACCGTAACCTGACATGCAGAAAGACAAGCAAACAACCGAAAGGGTGAGCAACATGCAGCGCAACTACACAGCAGTGTGCTGTAATTGCACAATGTGGCAGAGCAATTTAAGTAGAAAAAAAGGGATCGTGAAAGGATTTTCTATGTGAACACACACACACACCAAAGTCTAAACAAAGAAAGGAGCCCCACTCATCCTCCTAGCTCCCCATAAATTACTCAAAGGGTTACAAACTGCATTACACTTTTCTATTATAATCTACTTAGAGCCATAAATCATCTTTTTATCTATTACAAAAGCGTTTCCTGTGGTCTTTTTTATTATGATGTTGGTGTTTTTAGGCAAATTAAAACTGTTTAGTTTTCGAGGAAATAGTTTCTGCAGAGTGGCAGGAGTTCATTACAAATGGGTGAAGTAAGCCCGCCTCCACCTCCCATCATCAATCTGTTTACACGCTCTCTAACTAGCTTACACTCCCTGATCTGACATTACTGGTGCAGCAGAAGTGGTGAGCAATATTGGAGCAATCCAGCCGTACAGTTTTCTGTTTTTTCATTCACGACAACTATTCGTAAAAAAAACTCCTCAAAAATGCAATTTAAGGCTCTATTTTTAAATGTATATCCTCCATCGGCACAAAAAGACCAAAAGAACATGTTAAAATGAACAAAAAACAGATTTTTATCCTCAAAGTCACGTTATTTTATTGTTATCAATGGTTGATGTTGTTTTATGCTCATTTCTAACTCGTATAATTTTGACAAAATATATTTTTGCTGAGATTAAAATATTGAAAGTTATCTAAGGTTTAAGTTGATTTATTTTGGAATATTTATAAAGTTTTGAAAAGGTAGTTTTAGTTTGCTAACTAAATGTTTATCCTGTCCGGCCACAGCCTAAGGTATGTTTTGGATTTTGGTCCTCTGTGGGATTGAGTTTGACACCTCTGGTCTATGTTAAACAAAAATGTTTACTTATAAAAGTACCACATATAGGATGGTGGTAAACATTGATCTCTAAAAATCGAAATATGATCTCTCCAGAGGAAAGCTGCTTGTGGAAACATATGTTACATAAATATGAATATGAAGCTTCCCTTAAGCTACAGAGATGCATGTATTGTCCAGTTTTTCTCCATTCGAACATGGGTGGGTGTTGTTCCACTGTTTGCCACAGGGTGTCACTAGAGAGCAGTGCTTCTGCTCCTTCTCATTTGCCAGAGCTGCTTTTATAGAGTGTAAATAAGCAACAATTAAACGCACTTACTTGGTTTTATTTACAAAGGAGCTGATCCTAAAATAGAAACACCTTTTTTTTTCCTTGGTAGATATTTGGCTGCAAGGGCGATTTATTTAAATTTTTGATTAACAGGTTTGAGATTAAGAAACAAAAGCTGCCAACAAGTAACACAGAGGTGAAATGTAGACGTGGCCCTGATGGTGTTGCGTGAGGCCGCCTGTGCCGCGCTGGAACACAACAGCGGTACTAAATGTTCTGCCGTGTTGTTGTTGAGGTTGCTCATTACCTTGCCACTAATGGCAAACACTCATGGAGGAGATGAGCGTGGGAGGATATTGTGTCACAGTCTCATAAGAAGCAGTCCACTGCTTACAAGGAATTTAATTAATCAAATGCCCCATTAATAGCATGTTGTTGCTCTCGGTGTGACCTGAATTAAAATGTGCACGGCCGTCCTCACCCGAGGGTCTTGGAAAAAGAAAAAAAAATTAAATAAAGAAGAAAGTGCTTTCTTTAAATAATCAAATATCTGTTTGGGATGAGAGACTTTTTCATTCCGGCACACTCAGGAGTTTCATCCCTTGGCACTCGCCGTCTGCAAGCTCGACATAAGGCAGCAATCAATTGCTAATTCACACACAAGTGGACAGGAGTCTTCAGTCAGGGCAGCAACTCAAAAGCACTAATTCAACAAGCGGTCAGCCTGTTTGTATCCCAAGCGGCTGTTTGTAAAGATCCTCAGCGACCACACAAATACTGAGCGCGGTGATTAATGTCCCTCCCACACAGGCTGGAGTTGTGGATAAAGAGACGGGGATCGATGGCAACTTTATTGATAGGGCCAGGCGAATAAAGATGACATTTGCTCTCTTCAGGAGATCTTTTAATTTGTCAAGGTAAGTAAAAACGTATTTCACTCCCAGCAGCAGGACACCTCTGAAAGGTCGTGCAGAGGGATGGAGAGCAAGGAAAAGTACGGGTGGAAACAGGGGAGGAACATTTTTATTTAGAAAAAAACAAACACGGAAAGAGGCAGTTCCAGATGTAGGCATGGGAGGGGGGGGCGCATGGCCCTACAAGTATAGTAATTGCATCCCCCCCACCCCAATAGTCTGCAAAAATCCAAAATTAGCAAAAGAAAAAGGATACCTAAAAGAGTAACAAAAAATACAAACAAATGCACAGCTGGATATACAGGAATGGGAAACAACCCCCCCCCCCCCCTAAAAAAAAAAAAAAAGCAATAGTTCACAATAACAAAAATTAGTAAGAGGAATAAAGATTTAAAGAACAGAAAGAAAAGAAATGAAAAGAAAAGAAAATACATTTAAAAAATGTTAAAAGATAGTCTGCAAAAATCTAAAATTAGCAACATAAATAAAGATTACCAAAAATAAATCTAACACTTTCCCAGTATATATACCCTAGTGCAGTATACCCCTCAAACGTTATAGCCCAGAAAACTCATAACAACATTTAAAAAATAAAATCTACAGAAGACTTCCCTAAAAACCTGAAAACAAAAAAAGACAAAAACAACAAAATAGTAAATAAAAATACAATAAAAGACAAAAAAAAGTTCAGTCCAGTTAAAACCAGGATAATGTCAGGAAGGGAATTTAACACAAAATGTATAAAACAAACAGATCAAATGAGAACATAGACAAATAGATAGATTAAATTATTTGGTGGTTTTCTATATATTTTAGGGGCTTTAGGGATTTGACACCCTAAAGTCTCCGCACACCCCCCGATATTCTACCTGCACCCCATAGTGGGGCTGGCTCGTTAGATTGTTTCTCCATACAGCCCAAGTTGAGACCATCCACCGCTTCACCTCTCTCCTGCACTCCCAGAGACAAACAGCCAAATTCCCGTCCTCTGTTGTGTATTTACAGAAAAAGCCTCTGTGTTTGAACAGCTTTGGTATCAAGTTTGAGCTAAATAAAAGCGCAGACCTCCCTTTGTGGCAGCACATGCCATACATGGAGCATTGAGCCATCAAGCCAGGCGGCCAGAGGCATTGTGGAGAAAATCACACATGGGGAGGGAGGGGGGGGATTGTGATTTGGCCTTGGTTTAACAAGGGAGAAGAAGGGAAGGGGAGGGTGTAATGGAGCATTCGAGCTTTCAAAGCACATTCAGAGTGCACGAGAATAAATAGGAAAGAAATATGAAGGATTTGCACGTCGGAAAGAAGGTTTCCATTTGTGGTTTATAAAGAAGATAATGCCAACTTTCCTCTCTGTCATCCCATCCCGTTTTATCCTTTCCCTCCCTGCCATCCAGCGATCCTTTCTGTGAGCCCTTTCACACCCCCCCTCCGTCATCAAATGCTCTGTGATCTGGGCTCGGTGTGGGAGCCTCCCCACAACAGCATGCTGTGATTTGAACAGCTTGCCGCTGAGGACGTGCTTGTCGGCGGCCGGATCAATAGGCAAGGATTCTGCACACAAAGCTGAGGTGACAGGCAGAGACTGTGAGAAAGGGGAGCGTGACCTTTGGAGAATACAATTTAAAAAAAAAGGGAAAAAAAAAATCTTTCTGACACCGCCTAAGTTAACTCTGGCACCACGCTGCGCCTGCACTTGCAGATCGTTTATTTTCCTGAACAGTACCAATTGAGAGAGTGCAGAAGAGGAAGGGCTGGGATTGGGATGGAGGTGAGAAAAGAAGCACTGAGGTGGGGGGTGGGGGGGATGTGAAGAAGAAGAAGAACACCAATTTCAGCAAGTTGTGTTAGCAAATGTTCTTGTTTTCCCTTCTCTTTACTCTCCGGCTCTGCCTCCTGCTTGCGCTCTTACCTGGTCTTTTTTCATCAGCCATCCACCAAAGGTTGTTTAAGGAGGCAGACTGAGCGTGCTCAAACCCGGTCTGCACTTCCCTAACGCTCATTTACATCCTGCACACCATCCAGTCGTACAAATTTTGCAGAGAAGCTCTGACATGCAGAATCTATTTTTACCTTTCCTTAATGATTCAGCTGCTTCCCTTTTCTTGGTTCATTTGTGACTTTTCTGTGATTCCCAAATTTGAAAGGGAACTGCTTGTTAAACCAAAACGTCTTAAATCAAAACATCTAATAAAAAAAAAAAAAAGTTTTTAGCTTCCCCGTCCACAAAAACCTCCTTTGGTTTATGTATTTTTCAGTTTGCATGAGGTGAGAATGACGCACAGCTTCAATGTTTTTCAGAAGAAGCTGCTCTTCCTGGGTTTGAACAGCAGGGGGCAGTGGTAAGTGAGGTTTCTTTCTCAGTGATGACTTTTTGTCCTCAGACTGATGAGAGTGCTGCAGTCTTGTCTGGATGGGGGGGCACTGCATTGCACAACATAATCATGTATTAAGAGGAAGGACTGAACTGCTGGACTTACTTTTGCCCCCCTTTTTGTTTTTTGCATGTTTAGACACCCCCTCCTGCCCGGGTAATCACAACTGGCTTGTGTTACTTCATCCAGATCCAAGTTCAACTCAGCATCGCATCATCAAGGAATACGTTATAATTTGTGCACCAATGTTCAACTTTTTTTTTTTTCTTGTCCTTTGAACTTAATCTAGTAATGCCTTTCAAGGACAAAAGCAGATTTACATGCAGGTCTCTAATTTCTTTCTTGTAAAATTGACAAGTAGTGGGCGTATCATTAAATTTGTGAATCATTCTGCAGGATTTGTCATCTACATTTCCTGGTGCCAGCCATTTAGATTGAAAATAACACCCTATCATTGTAATCACAAATCATTTGATCTCCCTTTTAGCTGGGACAAAAGGGAGTGGGGGTGTGGGGGGAACGATAACAGCCATATTCCCTCCAAGAAAAGATTTTTTTTTTTTTTTTTTTAACGCTGATGCGCATAACAAGCCATTTGTGGCAAAGATTGCATCTTCTTGGAAAATTAGCATTCGCTGCCACGTCGTCGGCGATTAAATCAATTTCTCTGCTTCCGTCACATCGCGTTATCAGCCTCGCGATGGTAAACAGGCAGTAAGTGCCATCTTCCTCGTGGTCCAGAGGCTCTCGAACACACGGCGTAATTGGCACAGTCTGCTTCTTAATGTTTACAGCAGAGAAGCATCAATATTCACGTGGCCTGGATTTACCCAGCAATCGGCGTTGCTTCATTTAGCCAGGAGTCATGAGAATTAGGAGGCGACGATTTGTCTTGTAATTATTTTTCATCACACACTGCAAAAAACATCAGAGAACCATTTATTTGGGATTTCACTCTTCTCTGTCTGGCTGTATTTTCATCCATGCTTTCTAAAAAAGAGACAAGAAATCACTTTTATTGAGCAGTTT
Source organism: Oryzias javanicus (assembly GCA_003999625.1). NCBI lineage: Eukaryota > Metazoa > Chordata > Actinopteri > Beloniformes > Adrianichthyidae > Oryzias > Oryzias javanicus. The sequence continues at coordinate 18,260,087 of CM012446.1, read as the reverse complement.
GGCCCCCATATAGAATAAACTAGCCTTCTTCCATCTTTTGGCTGCCAGTTTACAGCTTACAAAATCCACAACATGATGATAAACAAGAGGTTTTCATAGACATCACCCTCCTGCTTACGGTGGCCCTGAAGTACAAATCACACCAACAAATACAAAAACATATTAAAGATCATAAAGATAATCAAAAAATTAAATCAAATCACAAAAATATAACATTTTTTTGATTGATATTCTGAAGTCGATATTTCAAGAATCAAATCAAAATTCAAGCAATCAAGCAATCAATACTATGGGATATCACTGACTGGATGATTTTTGACATTAGAGTTTCTTCAAATGTGTCTTCAATGTTCACACATTCATAAAGTTTTGTGATTCTTACAGAGCACATTCAGTATCACAAGAAGAAAAATATATTTCAGTTGAAAAGGTAAACTTTTATAGTATTTTTCTACCTTCTTAGAAGGCCCAAAGCACTTTGCAGTCATTGTCAAATTCAGGCGTACATTCATGCACTACCTGTGTTCCCATTGACTATGAAATTGCGCAAATTGGATTTGTGGTAATACATTTGCTTCCTGGACACCCCGCAATTTTGGAAAAAACTGTTTTTTGGGCACATCGAAATTGTCATATTTTGCAAAACTGCAGTGGAATTTATTTTTCAAATTAAATGCGCATCTTACCGGTTGGAGGTGGATGTCCTGAGTATCGCACAGTCGGCGCCACAGGAGGTCCCACAGCGTCACACACCTCATTAAAAGCCGGGATTCATGTGTAATCGTTATATCCACAGTTCCTCTGAAAAATCCCCAATCATGATTTCCCAAAATCGCTTCATCCGTAGCCGCTCTCCATGGTTTGAATAAGACGTAAAGGTCTTTGATAGATAAAAATGAGCGCTATAGCACCGTGGCAGAAACTTGAATGGATCTTGGAATCAAACCTGCGATCTTCCGATCAGAGGTTGACCGCTCTACCTCTGCATCATGTCCTGGTTTCTCCTTTGGTTTCTTTTTTTTAACATCTTGCTTTCTTGAAATTACTTCTACTTCTTCTTTTTTATCTCTGCAGAAAAGGTAGAAATTTGGGACATCCTGATTGGATGATAACACTTGTCTATTATTTTAATCCAAAGTTATTTGGCATAAAGTAATACTGGACATGCTCCCTGCTAATCAAAAGTTTGAGGACATTGAAGAGGCATTTGAATAAATTCAGACATCAAATATAATCATCCAATCAGTGATGTCCCATAATTCCTGGATTTTTCAGTTTCTTATTCTGCTTCATTTTTAACATTTTATTTTGATTTCTGGAAATTACTTTTCATTTCCAAAACGTTTCATTTTAATTCATTTCATTGTTTAAATGTTCTTTTGATGTTTTTTTGTAAAATATTTGTTTTGGCTTTTAACTGTGATCGCCAATCTGTTTTTGCATTGATTGATAAGTTAATGCCATTCAGGGCCACCGTACCTCCTCCTATGTCAGCCCTTTATTGTAGCCCCGACCATAAAAACCATCTTAATATTTGATGCTCCACAGGAAAAGCAATTAGCCGGTCACATTTCCGCATGTAAATGAAATGACTTTGTTTCTATGGAACCTGCAGGACCTCAAAGGCATCATCCCACGGCTGGTGCGTGCGACGCCAGATCTACCAGCATTAACATTTGATAAGAAGGGTCGTTTAAAACTCCCAGCTGCTTGCCGGCACCAGACAGTGACCTTTCGAACAACAGTAAATTTTGCAGACCTTTAAAAAAAAAAAAAAAAAAAAAAAAAAAAGAAAAGCGCGCCCACGCTTTGTCTCATCATCTCTAATGATTTCCTCATTTTGACCGTGGCACGTGTTAGTCCTCTCTTTAAATAGCACGCGGGAAGTAAATAAATAAATAAATAAATAAACAAAGTCCTCCACCTTGGAGATTCAATTCAAACTCCCACCGGTTTTGTCTATTACTCACGAGGCACCTATTTCTTTCTTTATTTATTTGCTTTCTTTTCTTTTCCAGGCATTCTTCACGGCAGCCTCTGTTAGTGTGGCGAGTTTTTTTTTTTTTTTTTTTGTCAGCCTTTCAGCTTTTTATCCATACAGGCTGCCTGTTTGCCCTCAATGCGCTCAAATCCACCTGCAAACCCAACAGACAGGCGTTTGGGGCAGCAACTTGGATCACTTGTGCATTATTCCCACTAAGATTGTCTTATAGTCATGCGGCAAAAACATTGCCAGTAAAAACCCGACGGAGGACAAGAGAGAACAGAGCAGAACCTGTTCTGCATCAAAAGTAGGAAGTTATTAATGCGTTAACATTACACAGCTGCAGAAACGGTTAAAAAAAAAAAAAAAAAAGCTGCAGCACAAGTGATCCAACCTTGAGAAGCTGGAGCCATCGATGGAGACTGACAATATTCATATGTGTGGGCTAAAAAAGCAGGCTCCTTTGTACACTGCAGATCAGTCTGTTATCCTGTTTGCTCACCATGGCAACAAGATGTTCAATAGTTTCAACAGTTTGTTGAAATCCTTCAATCTGCTAGTTTGTTTGAACTCCACTGACAATCACTGAAAAGTTTCAAGCGTCTTTGTATTAGTGCCATAAAAAAGTCACCCATAAATCTGTCTGCTGCTGCTGCTGCTGCTATCACATAATGATGATGATGATGTACTGCAACTCCAGCCCAGTGACAGGACGTAAACCGAGTCTGATCTCACACACCGTCCAGCACTATTGCATTTCAACACCTGACTCCCATAATTCTAATACATTAGAAGGATTTTTTCAAGAAAAGTTCCACAAAATTAAAAAAAGAATTCTACAATGCATGTTTAGTTTTTACATTTCTGTGAAGCGAAACATGTAAAATGTTCTACATGACTTCAAGCATCACTGCAGAAATACAGTTCTGGAAAATGTGCTCATAAAATGCAACAGGCAAGGCCCCAAAGCTTACAAACAGGCCTGACTGAATAAAACCCTTTTATTAGATAGCCAAAATAAATCAGGGTTACTGAAAGATTTGCTAGAAGGAGACATTTTACCAATTTTAAATAAAGAGGGAAGGAAATCCAAAATATGTTTTTTTTGTGCCTGAGATCTTTCACAATAAACACATTCTCAAGTGTAAATGACTGCAGTTACATTAATAATAAAAAAAATGACCAAGCCAAAAAAACAAAAGATAAAAGCTATTAAAGCTAAAACAATAAATAAAGATAAAAGGATAAAAAAATGGTCTAAAAGTATACAAACAAGAAAGTTAAATTAACTCCTGCTCTTGTGTCCTTTCTCCCAAAAGTGGAGTTATGGAGCCTGATTGCTCTTGGCACCAAAGAGGATGACACTGATGATATAGTTCTCCCCAACCTAACAAACTGAGGTCTGTCAGTTAAGGTAAACTAAGCTAAGTTTATTTGTGTAGCACATTTCATATACAGAGACAACTCAAAGTGCTTTACATAAAACATTAAAAGAAACAAGAGGAATAGTAAACGTGTGATCATCAAAATAAAATGAAAAGAAAGTAAATTAAAAACAAGCGTAGATAAACAGTGCAGATGTAAACTTTTGAATCCATACTAGTCAAATGCAGCTGAGAACAGGTGGGTCTTTTACCTGGATTTAAATACACTGAGTGTTTCAGCTGTTCTAAGGTTTTCTAGAAGTCTGTTCCAGATCTGTGGAGCATAGAAGCTGAATGCAGCTTCTCTATGTTTAGTTTTGACTCTAGTAACTGATAGAAGACCAGATCTAGTGTGGCTGGTCTACTGGGTCAAGAGGTCAACCATGTATTAGTTAGCTAGTCCATGATCCAACTAAGGAGGTGGGGGTCAACAACCATGTTGGTCATCTTTGTTTGGGGTGGGTGGGGATATATTGTATTAAAAACACTTGAAAAAAAAAACAAAACAAAACAAAAACTTCATTTTCACAGCACGGCTTCTCACATCCAGGTAGAAGAGTGCACGTTGGAGAAGGTAGAGCACAACATCTTCAACATCCACCCTCTTTTTATTTACAAGCTGTAGCTGATCACTTGGACTCTTCTTCTATGTACAAAAACACTCAGCTATTGAACGCGCGTTGCACTTTGACCAATCAGTGACTCAGATTTGGTAGTTATGTTGGGTTGGCCTCACTTTTTATTCAACCATTTGACAATTGATCGTGAAGGAGAAATTAATAATTGCAGTTGTAGGACTTTCATATATGGGAATAAAGTGGTTAAAGAAAAAGCCTGGAGCAGGTTTTGAGAGATTTACACCACTTCAACATTTCACATCAAACCTTGGAATATCGCTGAATAGCAGCAGGATTGGCTCCAGCAACTCCGTGACCCCAAAAGTGATACAGAAGGTTCTGACAATGGATGGTTCACTTTGGGCAACACTGTCCCGACTCACAGCAGTTGTCTATGCTTCTGCAGGGTAGTTGGGTCTGTTTCAGTCTTTTTTTCATATCTAGAAGTATTTAATGTGAAACTAAAGGTAAAACAAATTCATTCTTTATTTTTTTGCTAATTAAATCAAATCTTTGAGACTTGATTTAGGAGTCAGTGAACTGTCTGGGAGTAAAACACAGTTGCATCCTTCTTTAGCATCACAACTGATTGTATATTCTTCGGTTGTTTTTCCAGATCAAACGAAGTTCAGGTGAGATGGGAACAAAGGAATTAATGAGAGCAGGGAGCAAGGCCGATCCTAAAAGTGCTCAAAGAAAAGCAAAAAGGTTTTTGAACAATTAAAAACCTTTTCCTTTAACATGGAAAAACAGGCACACAGATGTTGTGCCCCACTTAAAATTCTTCCATTTGAATTCATTATGTTGGTCATTAAATCTGCATATTATAATGACCAGCTTGGTGTGGGTTTATGAGTCACCTGGACCGAGCACCCTTGGCCTGACTGAAGAGCCCTGAAGACAAAAACCATGCTACAGGCTGTGCCTCAGGCTCATCGCCGTGTGTAGCTGTGTTTACCAATATGTGTGTGATTCATTGTTTAACAAGTGTGGGATGGAATATTCTACAATGAAGAGGATATACTGTTTGCCTGTAAGTAAGTTTTCTGGTAAATTTCAAGTTGCACTACTTGATAATGCTTTCTTTGTTCCACAGAAAATGTTCTGATTGTGTGGATGACCACTCATGAGGTTTTTTTTTTCCTCCAAATCCTTCTGAGATTCCAGTTTGGCATTTTCAGAAACACGTTCACGGAGTAAAAGTGCGCACAGACACTGTCAGACTAGCCTGTGTAATCTCTGAAAATATTGTGGAATAAGTTGCACCTCCAGGAGACAACCGTGATACATTGTAGCCCTGTGATAAGACCAATGAGAGTTAGTGTAGCGCGCTGCACACGGCTTGATAAGTGTGATGTAGAGGGATTTGAAGGGGATTTGGATAGATGTGAGGACTGTATGTAATCTTTCTCACCCTCCTTCAAATGAATCCTTTATTCCTCTAAGCCTCATCTGATGGGACCTCCGCGGACACTCAATCAAAACCTCTCATTTCCACTCTGCCTGCATACGAAAATTTGCTCAAACCCCCTTTTTTTTAACAATACATTTAGTAAAAAAGAAAAAAAAAAAGCTACACGTAGTGGAGGTTTATTTTCTATTCACTAACACACGGCCCCTCTGATTCAGTGAGACCGCAGACTCATCACTTCTGGTTTGACCACTGTAGCAAAAACAGATGATTCCACCTTCTTTATCCCTCCAATGCTGCAGCTGGACTCTTCCCCTGATTGACAGAAACAGAAAAAAACAACAAAAAAACTCAGAACGAGCGCATGAACTTTGTGAACTCTAATGCTACTTTCACACCTGGCCTATCATGCATGTTCAAGAATGTGATAAAAGTGCCGCACTGGACTGTCAGGATTATACTAGCGTATGTCCACCGTCTACAATTAGATGTGAAATGATAAAGCAGTGCGAATCTTGCAACTCTTGCTCCTGGCTTTTTCTTTCGTTGCTCTTTTCCGATATTTAAAAGACTCGGGGTCAGACATTTCCGCTTGGACATGAATCATAATTTCTCCTCCATGATCAACTTTCAAACGGTTGGTTTTCTATGAATTGATGCCAAAACTGTCATAGAAACTAGCATGGGAACAGCAACAGTTCTGAATGCAGAAGCTTGGAACACGCTTGGTCAACCTTTGATTGGAAGATCGCATGTTCAACGCATTCTCACTCCCAATTCGTCACATATGAACATATGGTTCGGCCGCCTCAGGGTCACTTTTTGACATTTTGGATGTCTCCAACTCATCATTACTAGCTGTCCCCGGGTCCTCGTCTTCTGGGCTGCAGACCCATACCGTTCCGATGGGTACTTGGTATCTGGCCACATACGCTGATCGGGGGTCCCCAACCCTCGGGACATGGACCGGTACCGAGATGTGGACCGAACAGGACCGGCACTGGTTCTGTTATCACGACTGGATATGACAGCCAGCATGTCAAAAAACGACGAGTTGGGGAAACCCAAAACGTTAAAGGAGTTGGGAGTGAGAGTAGCTGCTTTTTTATGTGCAAATTATTTTTTACACAGTTTCAGGGGAATGTTCGGAGCGCGGAGCGGCATTTCCGTATTCAAAAGCCGCTCCCATATCCCGAAGCTGCCCAGAGACATAGTTCTCTCACTTAATGTGGTCGCTTGAATGCGTCTTGAACATAGCTTAACAACCCGTTTTCAGTTTAGTTTTCTGCAGTTGAATGGTTCTCTCACATGTAGAATTCAGTTGATCATTTTCATCTATTTTGTCGCTACCATGAACTGTTTTGTTGCTTATTGTGATACAGAGAGTAGTGGCTGTCTTTCCTCATATTCCATAAAAATTCTCTCATGCTGCATTCATTTTTAGCATTATCTGTCGAGTACACGTCTTCTGTGTCTGCGTGTGTCTGAGAGGTGTCACACTTTATTAGCTTGCACAATGAAAAACCTGTGAGGACTCTATGCATTTTGTCATACTCTTTCCATATGCAACCACAAGCATTCTAGCAATTAGACACATTGTTTTTGCACTCAGGAGGTTTTCTGCCTGTCGTGTTTTGAATTATCGAACCCCATTTCAGGGTTAATGATGCACTTAGAGATGCTTTTGTTGAGAAAATGTAGAGAACATTTATAGCAAAACTCCAACAGAAGACAGTTTTATTTCAATTTTCAGGTCTGGGGAGATCACATCAGACATTCTTTTTGCAAGTTCTTTCTATTTTTATGCAATTAACAATGAAAAATAATGGTGGAAGAATTTCTATCAGAGGAAATCTTTTTAGAACTTTTAAAAATGTAATGCTGGACCGATGCTGGTGAGACATCTAATCAGAACAGACTCACGACGTGAGACACGACAGAGGGAAGATCAAAAACAAAGAATTGGTCTTTTTTATTCTTACAGACAAAATAGAAAAGAGAAGCTCTAACTTAATAGCTAAAATATGAATGAGCTGAAACAACTCATAGAATCCTGATGAGATTTGCTTTAAAATTAAATTGTTCTTTTTCAATTTTTAGAGAATGAAAAATATATAAACAAGAAAAATGTTGTTGTTTTTTAATAGGAATGATCACAACTTCGTGTTTTCTTTTGTTCTTTTTAAATAAATACATTTCTGTGTTACATATGCAATAAACACATCTTAAGAATCCAGTTGATGATATATATTTCAGTACAAGACAACCCCTCATAATTGTTGTTGAGCCAAGCAGCAGTGGATGCAGTTTGTTTTGCCAGTCAAAAACACACCTCTGACGGTTTTATGTGACTCTTTTTTTTTTAACTTTATGCAACACGCAGCTACCCATACACCCCATATATGAAATGGGATTGGCCATAAAGTTGCTTTGAAGTTTGCTAATTAGATATATTTTTGGGTTTTTTTTTGGATGGTCGAGGAGTTTAACGGACTTTATTGGGATAAATGATAATCCTGACACTGTCTTTCTGGAGGTTTAGGCTTTACTCAAGGTCAAGTGATGTAACTGGGTTGGGGCTTGGTTCAAAGTTCTGGGGTGTAGCTGAGTCAGGGCTTAGTTCAGGATACTGGTTTATGGCTGAGTAAGATTCAGTCATTGGTTCAGAGTCCTGGGAAATAGCGGGGTTGGGGTTTGTCCTAGGGTTCTGGAGCATAGTTGGGTGAGGGTTTGGTTCAGGTTCTTGGGGTGTAGCTGGGTTCAGGGTCTTGAGCTTTACCTGGGTTGGGGCTCAGTTCAGGTATAGGGTCCTGGGGTACAGATGGGTTGAGGCTTGGGTTTGTGTTCTGGAATGTAGCTTGTTGAGAAACAAGCAAAAAAAAATAGATAAAACCTGGAGTATGATGACAACTACAACAAACAGACATGGAATCAGATTAGAAGTGAGACTAGAATGCTCCTTCGTTCAGGTGAAGAGGACAAAGCTGATCAGGTGTGTTCCTTTTGGGTTACATTTAGGCCTACTTCAGATTTTCTCCATTTGTTGTTTGTCTCTTGGTCATTTTAAAAAGTCTTTGTTTTTGCATTCCGTCCCTCTTCTTTGTAAACTTTCCATTTCTACAACTTTGGTTACATTTAGGTTCGGTTTGCCAGTTTTTTTTTCTTTCGTTGTCATTAATAGCCCCCCATATGCTGCATTCAGGTTGCCATAAAGCTCATTATACAGCAGTGGTAAATCAAGTGTGTCACATTTATAACCTTTGAAGTGAGTAACAACTCTGATCTCTGGGTGTCAGACAGCATCTGTTTTTCAATGTGGCAATGAGTCAATACCTCTTCAAAGGAGCTCTCTAATGGAATTTGTCTTTTTTACGTTTGTGTGGTTTAAAGCTCAGGAGACTGTACATTTGAATCCATAGTAAGGTCATATTTCCTACAGCAGACGTCACCAACAGGGAGAAATCTATAAAAGAATTGCACAAACACATAAAAAAGTTCAGACAATCAACTCAGTAATCCTCTAAGTCAATTATTGTAGCATTCAGCTGTTTAAAAATAACAATAATGAGGCCAAGCTGAAAAGCTTTGAAACTGTAGGGAATAGAAAACAGATTTTAAAATACTGCCTTACTTCTTTGGGGCAGAATAAACTTGAAAGACTGGCCAAAAAACACATAATTCCCCCTTTTTTTATATGTCAAAACATAACCTATAAATAGCAAGTCAACCTGACTGAAACAGATCTAGTCTTCCAGGTGACAACTAAACAAGAGTTGTGGTCATAATGAAAAGACTTTTAAGGAAACTTTCAAATATGGCTTCTGTTTAGTTTCTGAAAAATACACACACATGTCGCTTGCTGGGCTCTGCCGTAGAAGAATTATGGTTTTCTGTCTGTTTGCGGAAGGATCTGATGTTGAAGCCTGAAAACACAGAAATCCATGACGGTCTCTGCAGCTATTGAAACAAACAAATAGAATTTTGGTTTTGGCAGAGCACAGAATAATGATGTAACTTGCTGAAGGAAGGTTGAGGTGTTTTCTGAAGAAAAAAACAGCCTCCTAAATACTCGGTTTGTGTGAGTGTGATGTTGTGGTGTTGACCAAAAAAAAAAAAAAAGGGATCTAAATGTTTGTTATTGTGTCAAAAGACGTAACATGTACAGTTTGCACCTTTGGGCTTGTTTGTCTGCTTTGTGTGTGTGTGTGCACTTGTGTCTGTGTGTTTTGTCCATCTACCTGTGTGTGTGTGTTTGTGGGTGAAATATCTTGAGCAGTTCCATGACTACTGCTCCGAGGATAACAGGGGTGCCGGTAAGGCAGATACTGACACCCGCCCCCCTGACACAGACACGCATGCATACATGTACCAACTTTGTGAGCTGGAGACGTTTACTCTCTTCTGTCCATCCACGTTTTTTTTATTTTTTTTAACACTTTCTTTCTCTCAGTCTTTCTCTCACATGTCTCCTCTCCAAGTTACCCTCAACAACAGCCTCGCCAATTAAGAAATGGCTCTTGAAAGGGTAGCAATTATTCCTTTGCAAGACATACACGGCTTTTGCTTGCCTCCACACATTATTATCTTTCTGGTATCCTACAGTGAGGTGCCCGGCCAACCATTCACTGAAACGCCTTAAACTTCTGCCAGCCTCGCTGCTGCTGCTGCTTCTTCTTCTTCTTCTTCTCTCTATCTGGCTGTCTGCACTGATGATGGCAAGATTGCAAAGGACCACAGTTTGAGGCCTGATAGTGAGCAGAGAAACAGAAGATAATGGTTGGATTATTAAGCGAAGCCCTGTTGAGAGAAAATGATTTTTTTTTTTTTTTTTAGACTTTTGCCACCACCCACACAACCTACTTTTTTACAATTTTTTTACCTCCAGCTTTTCCCCATCTATATCCGGTTTTCTTACATTTCCTGCTTTTTTGCTCTGATAATCACCCCTGCCTGTGACATGCAAATGGGAGAAAACACTGTGGGTTTAATGCTAATAAATACTGTGCAAACATTCATTTGGGGAAGCGACCGCTGAGCAAAAAGAGGGACCGGAGATACTTGAGATGCATGCTGCTCCGTGTTTTTGTTCAGAGCATCACTGTCCAAACGCAGACGCAGACTTATTGCACAACATGCACTTCTGAAATAATGCCTCAGCTCAGCTGGCAAGGAAATAGGAGATCTAACAACTAAGGGAGACCGAAATGTCAAAGGACCCAGGTGCTTTTAAATAACCATTCTACCTATATAAATAATAGAAACCTCTCTCGTTGTCATTATAAAAGGCTTTAGTGTGAAAATTGTGTATCGCTGTACCAAAGAAGGAGGTGCAAATGGAAAAAAGGCAAAGGCTGTAGGTGTCACAGACGTGGGCTCAGTGATGACTCCATCATCCATAAAAGCACATAAGTAGACACCTAAAGGGCTGGATTAAGTGCCCCACTGTGAGAAGATCACCATGGGACATGTAAATCAGCCTGTTAATAACTTCAAACCTTGTGAGTCTCTCATTCCGGATGTCTGGCGAGGAGAATGATAATAGGATGTTAACTAAGGTTGATTAAATCAAAAGAAATTAGTGTTTTGCATTTGTTTTAGCAAAAACACAAACCACAACAACAAGAAATTAACCTTTGCATGACTTTTTTTTTGGATAACAGACATTTATGATACATACACCACATTGTCTCAGAGCATGTATTGCATCTTTTCAGTTTAACCTACTTATTTTAGATGTTTCATTAACCTACTTATTCCTATAATATCAGCAAAAAAAAAAAAAGAAAAGTACTTTTATGCTTCCGTTTGCTGTGAAAGCAGTTTCTCCGTGTAACTTTGTATCATCGTGCTCTTCTTTCTGAGGCTCAACTTTTTAAACAGAGGATTAAAACAGAAGAAAATGAACAATTTCCAAGGGCTTTGTGATATGTTTAGAGCCAAATGAAACGTTCACCATTCAAGATGTGAAATGAAATGACACCTTTTTTGCTGTTATTGTCTGATAAAGGTAAATAAAAAAAAAAACAGTTTCATTTGAACCAGTTACTCAGACTTATCTAAAGTCTTCTATAAAAATCCTCTCAAAAAAGATAAACTTTTTTTTCATTTTTATGTGCAAGAATTAAACAAAAATCTACAACTTTTCACGTCTTTTAAATATTAAAATTAAGTTTTTCCTCCCTCAAAACACTTGCATATATAAATTTACATTTATGCCGACCTCTGCAATATGTGTTCAAGTGGCCACTTTCAATGAAAAATCTATGTAAATGTGCACTACGGGCTTCTGTGTTCTAAACTCTTGTGTTTATGTTTTCGTTCTTAGGTTCTGTTAGGAGTCAACGCTCTGGCTCCCCCTCTGGTCATTGGCGGGAACAGTCTTCGGAGTACTGAGTGCACTTCATCTCCCAGCTGCCCCAGCACACACTCCCTACATGCAGGTCAGTTGACACTTATTGCCATTCACCCACAGGACACTTAAGCACTGCACAGAGCCTGACTCAGTGCAAAGTATTGTCCGTACCACCCTGCCTGCATTACCGAGGGTTTCATCTCTTATATATAACTTTTGCCCTGACCCTCGCCGGGACCCTGACTACTCTAGTCTCTTCTTAGATGCTCCCATTCTCGTGATTGACCTCTGTCTGACTCTGATTTAGTTTAGTAGACTTTTAGCTGTGCTAGTTCCTGTCTGAACTAATCAACCTGCTGCTTATGAAACCAGCTGTCTGCCCGTTCATGACAGGTTCTATGTACAAACCGCATGGATATTGCCAGCTACACCGTGTCAAACATGGACCAATCAATGACTTCGATTTTGATGTGACACATGAAGAGGTTGGTTTATCTTGTAAACACAGACATAAGACATAAAGATAATCCAAGGCCACTCTCCTATCATGGCGATAATCCATATCCACCACTGCAAGGTTAAGGCACAGCAGGTCACACCACATTCTTTAAACTTCACTGTAAATATGCAAACCAGAAAACTGCTAGTGAAAAGATTCTCTGCGCTGGCAATCGAGTTTTCTTGGAACTGAAGTGACTTTGTCTCTACAGCTCTGCCAGGTGCACGGTTGTTGAGAGAGAAAGCGGCAGAGGGACCTGTGTGGGTTTAGAGGTTATCCTGAGATCTCTTTTAACTTCACACACCATTACATGCTTTGCTCCTGGAAGGATCTCTGCCGCTTGATCGAGGCGAGCAACAACAACCTTGGATTTCCTGGAAGTAACCTTTCCCTCTCCGAATGAACTCTTCATCCCTCCGGTTCTTCCACTAACAGACATGATTTCTTGGGTAAACATACCCTTTTGACATCTTTAAGATGGAGATCACTTTGTGAAACATAGAGGTTAACTATATTCAAGCCAATAAGTTTATTACAATCAATTAAGAGGTTGTAGTACAATTACATGGCATCGATAAATTGAGTAGCACTTGTGGCTGTTGATGAAAACCTCCTGAGCATGCTTTATAGCATCGCTGTAAGGGGGTAGTAGATCACAGAGTTTGGATGAGAAACAGCAGAGAGGAAGCTAATTCGCTCCTTTTCATTTCTGCTCTGACAAACTGTTGTTTGGCTGCATCGCAGCCCCCCGAGAGATTTCATCCAATTGCTCGTCCACAGTGGATGCCCACACACCTGTGCAGATGCACGCCTGTCTTTCTTCTTAACTGGTCTACAGCTGTCTCTTGTTAAAACTCCTTAGATTTACCTTATGAATTAAAGCTGAACACTTCACAACACTACTCAGAAAAACCACAAAGTTTGAAAGAATTTACAGTATTTCCTGTTCTATAAGATGTATTTAAATTTAATTTCTTAAAGAACAACAGTGCCCCTTATAATCCAGAGTGATTTATATAAGGATTAATTCTGATTGGCAAACAAGGTCGGGTATTATTGCAGTTACACTGAGGAAGCTAATATGTAGAATTTTTGCAGGTATTAATATTCTAACGTGGCTAACACTTCTGGGGATATTGAGATATTTCCTTTGGCAATACTTGTATCATTCTAAAATGCGGACAAGATGATATTTAATTAATTATTTATGTGTAAACCTAGTTAAGTGTCTTATTTTTTTGACCCACCAGAACCCCCAACTGCTAGCTAGCAGCACGCTTTGCATCTTTGAGCAGCTCTACAACACAACGACTGTTTAATAGTTTTGGCGAAGCTACATTTATCAATGTTGAAAATTAAAAGCACCATGTTTACTCAATCATATGTGTAGAACCTTTGTGGTTAAGGCACATTCATTTTGGGTTTTTTTTTTTTTTTTTTATACTGAAAAATATTTTGTTGTGGTAATTTAAAATATTTACTTTTCCCTTTAAGAAAAAATATTTCTTAATTTACCCAAAAGAAAACTAGCATGAATTTGGTTAGGTAGAAGCAACTTGGATGTCAGATACAGGTGCAGTGCTTTATGTTGTGATCATTAAATAAAATTCCTTTGATCATTTTATAACCATTAAAGGCATAATAATGTTCAGGACAAGTTTTTTTTTTTTTATAATAAAAGGTACAAATTGTTCTGGTAAGTACTTATGATTTAAGTACGTACCAATGTAGCTAACACTTCTAACACAGACTGGCGAATATAGACCACAATGCATTGCGTTTGAACAATTTCAGTGAAACAAATGTTTGTTTTATAGCAATATAGTAAACTGTCCACATTTTCATGATTACAACACAATTGATTTAGAAATAGTCTAATAGTTTAATGGGTTTATACTTTGTGAAATTGGTGACGTCGCATTGCCATTAAAAAAGAAACACAAAATAAACAAAACAAAAACAATTCTGATCATGGTGTCCAAATAGCTTTAAAGATCCAGCGCACTAGGTAGTCCTGCACTATAGCTATAGTTTTTTAGCAGTTTGGAATTAGGAGGGAATTCAGATATTGCCGCATGTTTCGCCAGGTGTTAGCATAGTATCAGTCTTTTTTCTTACGTGGTGTAAACAAGGTAGTATTGTAAACATGCTAATGTGTCTGACACTTCAAATGCAGCTGGTGTCGGACTGTGTTATTTTTATTTGTTTATTTTTTACGTGTTACTTAAAAAGGTTTCATATTAGCATAGCCGCAGTGATCTCTGTTTTTTCTGTTATCTGTTTTTTTTTTTTTTGTGTTTCAAACAAGGTTGAGAGTTACAGGTTTTAACATGCTAAACCGACATTTAGTTTAACAGACAAGTTCTAGAGTTCTTGTGATCTCAGTTGATACATTCTAACAGACTAATCTCTGACACTTTGTGCTGCTAGCTTAATGCACCTTTTAGTTTGGTGTGCCTCATGATCTGATTTTGAAAATGGAACATTTAGGCGCACTTTAAAAAAATACACTATTTGTTTGACATTACAGCAACCATATCCTCCTCCCTCTTAAACTTTCCCAGAAATTATAATTTATTTAGTATTTTTTTTGCTTCTCATTTTCTTGAAATCATCTTCCCAGACAAACAGGCTTTCCCTTGAAAATGAGCTACAAATACGGAATAAATCACTCTTATCTGCACTACCGACTGCTTTCCCATGAAAAAAAAAATCCTTTTTCCACTCAAGTTTGAATCATATAATCGTTCTACATGGAACAAGATTTAAGGGACTCATTAATTATTTTGCTGTCAGACAGCGAGGCTGCTCTCCTCCATAAGATGAAGATCCTAAAGTACATAAAGGCAGTTTATAAATGTACAGAGAAGAGAGGTCAGATCCAAATATGTTACGTAAAGATTTAAAGTCCCACATTCACCGAGTGGAACAGAAATTTGGTGTCAGCAAAGTATTAGCTGTCAGCCAGCAGTTTAAATGAATGGCCGCCTCTTGCCCTGTCCAACGAGCCTGCTAATTGTATTTTCTCTTACTTGGTGGCCTTTTGTTGGGCTCCATCAGTCTTCTGTGGCATGTATAAAATGACAGTCCACCTAGTTGACATTGTGAATGGTAGTCAGGTCGAGCCCCTGCTCGCCGCTCAGGCCAAGAGGTTGGCTCAAACATTTCGCTTCGCCTCATTAATTCTCTCGGAAAAAGCGGTAGGCAAGACTTCCATTATTGTTGGCTGTGTGCCACTTCCTCTGCAAAATATAAGTGAGGACCAGGGAAATGTCTTTCCTGTTAATTTCGTGAGCAATGGCAAAAAGTAACCATCAACATCTTTTAGAGTTTTTTTTTCTAAGCCTTATTGAATGGAAGAGTGCCACAAAAAAGTGCCCAGAATATCAACTAAGCATCGTGTAACAACAGCATCCTTTGAGCAATTTACATTTTCGCTGCCCCCACGCTGAGAAGCAGATTGCAAACATTTCCGAGTCAGAAGCAGACTTTTCCTTTGACATTTGGAGCATAATGTCTCCATTTTACGGAAGCTGCTGCGACATTTTTCCCCCATTAGGATGTTAAAATACAATTTTTATGAAAAAGAAAACTCCAAAGCATTATATTTAGCTTTTCTCTTTGATAATTCCCCAGAAAGGAACTTCAGGAAAACAGTCCTACGAAGACGTGGGGGAATTGTCAAGTTCACAAATGATATGTTGTGGTCCTCCAAATCAGGCCAAACTCATTTCTTGTTTTCAAATGTCAGCGCAACACTGTGTGAATATAAACGTTTAACATTTAATGGCAAATAATAGAAGGTGGACAAGGCATTTGTAGTACTGACATTTTAGATCAGTGCTCATAATGTGTCCTGGGGAAGCTGTAAACCTGCTAATGTGTTAGTGGGTCTCAGCGGCCCAGAATAAATTGGAGAGAAAAGCAGAAAGGGGAGTAAGGGAGCTGGAGAGCAGCTGAAGGGGGGAGAAAAAAGAGGAGGGAGATGAAGAAGAAGAGAAAAGAAGCAATGAGTGTTTTGTTTTAGCGGTTGTTTTTTTTTTTTTTTTTTCAAAAGAAATTCTCAGCTAAGAGAGCTGCAGGAACAGAGAATTACAGGGGAAGAAAAATTGCTATTGTCGCAGGCAGAGACAATGGTAAATGGCAAGTCATTTTGCGGTAATTTACAAATCGTGGAGTGGAAACAAAATTAGATTAAGAGGGTCTGTTGAAATGGACCTGATAAACATCACTATTAATTATGTTGCTGTCAAGAGAAAAGATTATTTATTTTTGTGGGAGAGAGTGAAACCATGACACAGGTGATTGCTCCGGGATTTTAGGGGACTCATTTTTCCTGGGCACGCGCACGTATAAGCACAACAGCAGGGGGACTAGTCGTTCAATCAAGCGTCGCTAATGTCTACATTATTATACAGGGCAATAAGGGCTTAACCTGACCTATGGGAAAGAACAATCACAGTTAATGTCACTGTGTCACGACTGACATTGATGCGGGAGGCATCGCTCGCCATGCTCTGATTGGCTGCATAGTTGCTGGCACTAAAGCTATAGGTGAGCACGCAAACAAATGCTTCCCTTAATAATCACTGGCACAACATTACTCAACAAAGGTAGACTTCCTTTAAGAAAAACGAAGGAACATTTTACCCCGGTGCTCACACATCCTTCATTCTGTTATGACCCAAAGACAACAAAGCAAACTGCAAATATATGCAAAAATAAAAAAGTTGCAGCTATGCAAAATCTGGCAATCAAGACTATACTGGAGCACACAACAACTTTAAATTTCAGCTCCCGTGTTGCAGGACTGTGGAGAGTCAGGTAACAGCTATCACCAGGACACCTTTTTTTTATGAAAAACTATTTAAAACTAAAATGTAACAAGATTAAATTTCTAAGATATGATTTCATATTAATATATTTTGCAGCGGTAATGCAGTATAACACCTTTCAAGGTGTGCATTATCAGAAATCAATGGACGACACACAAAGTCGGACATTATCCATCGCGTTACGTGTCTAAGTCAAGGCCCGGGGGCCAGATTCGGCCCTACGGGTAATTATGTCCGGCCCCTCAGATCATTTTATTTTATTGTTATGAATAGCCCAATGTATTTTGACCCGCGACCTAAGGTATGTTTAAAATTGTGACCCTTGTGTGAATTAGTTTGACACCCCCACCTCATGCACTGTATGTGACAGAACCAAAGAAGTAATCTTTTTTTTTCCTTTTCAATTTTTTCCTTACCTTGTACATTTTTTTGTACAAACCTTTGTATGTTCTTAAGGTCATTTTAAAGCAGCTTTGAGTGTACTTGGAACTGCAAAAATATTTCATCAAGAAAATATGCAGTTTGAGAACATTAAAAAAAAAAAAAAAGAAAGAGAAGGTCAATGCTGGTCAATCCTGTTCTATTTTCTTTTAAAGATATCCATTTTTATAAATGTATTTTACATTCTCTCTATTGACCAATTTGATGTCCCCAGCAATGAAAAAGTTATGGAAACAAATGTGCTTTTACTTTTTTGTAAGGTATTATCAGAACAAGAAGATTCTCTGAGTTTAAATGTATAAATGAAAGTTTATAATATAATTCATATAATTCACCTACTGGGCAAATGATTTTCTTTTTCTCTTTTTTTTTTAAAAAAAAAAAACTCAAATGGTTTTCTGAAAGGTCAATCAAAGGTTAATCTCTCTTTGTATGTAAGACTGTTATGATGATGATTTTAGCCTTTTAGCAACATGTTGTCTCTTCCCTGTTTTACTTTGTGCTGTTAGAAAATAAAAAGACTGTATTTCATAAAGCAGGAATAAAGATGTTGTTAATATAACAAAAACTACAGTTTAAAATGAGTGTTGTAAATGAAACGAGCCAAAAAAATATGGGCAATTGGCAAAGAAATTATGTTTTGGAAGAAATAGCTACTATAGCTAGCATTTTCTCCTGTTAATATGGTCTACTCTGTAAGGAAAGATTGTTTCTGTCTTTAAGACCATTTTTTTTCAGACAATATTTTTGCATCTGTTCCAAATTTACTTGGAAAAAATTTTTTAACCATAATTTTCATTATGTATGTCTTCCATCAGAAAAATGCTACCAAAAAAAAAACCAATTGAATTGGTCTTTAAGTATGCAGACAAAATCAGAACCATTTTCAATAAATTCTCTTTTTTCTCGCATGCATTTTGCACTGCACACTCTCGTCTTGTAAGACAAGTTGGACACAACACTGGGTTTACATTGTGCCTGTCACTCGTCCACACATCACACATCCCCGCTCGCTGACAGGAGGAGCCCGTGTTCCATCACTTTCCATCTACTTGGCAGGTTATCCCCAAGTCATTAAGCCAACGCACGAGCAGCCAGGTGGGAAAGTAGGAGTCGGTGGGTGTAGAGTGGGAGGGGACGGGGCCGGCCCCAGTGCGCCATCCAGAGGACGACATCTGGCAAGGCAGCACACCCAGGTCAGGCTATCTGAGGAAAGAGCACTTCAGCGAGCACTTCATAGATAGCTCACTGTCTGTCCCTGGCAGCTTGTCATACATCATCGCTGAGCAGTGATGTCAGGTGGGAACGTGATTCATTTTTCTTTACCATTCTGAGAAATAAGGCCTATAAATCATTCTAAGCTTTGTCTTGTGCACAGGTTCTCCTTTTCGACCAATGTGACAAATCTTATTTGGTCCCCCTGCCCGGCCCGGGCCTCGTTTTGCACCTCGTGTGGCGCTGAAAGAAGTCGTGTGCCAAACAGGGAACTTAGTGAGTGTAGCAGAAGACAGATGCACATCATTGTAAAAACCTCTCTCGGAAAAATAGCAAGATGTGTCAAGACAGAGAAAAGCTCATATTCAGAAACTATTAACATGTTGTTCATAGCTTCTAATTGTTTTTTTATATGGCCATCTGTCATTTTTGAAAGTGTGACAGGGAGCGAAAGATGCTCAGACGGGATCAAAGTGAACGCGCTGATGGAGTGTCGACAGAGTCAGTGGATGTGAAGCATTCCAGAGCACACCCGTACACTGCATCTCGTCTGGAGTGATAAGGACACTGGTGATAGGAGGCAGACTGCAGGGATGTCAGCCCCGCATCCTGTTATGAAAAGCTTTTCTGTTAATTTTGCAGATGTGCTGCTGTTTTTGTGAGTAATTTGACTTATTTCTAACAAGACCTTCCATCTTCACTCTTGTGGTAAGAAGGTGATGTTAATGGCTTTTACTAAAGTTCAGCAGAGAATAGAAACACAAGACCAGATGTGGGTTATGAGGAGCCATGAAAGTGGATGAAAATATCTTTAAAATATCTACTGGGAATTGACGGTCTATTTCTCAGTGAAAGTCTATGGGATTTTGACTTCCAGTCAATGGAGGTTCCTGCTCTCAGCAATGGGGAGGGGAAGGGGTACAGGGCATCTTCATGCTTATTGATTTATTCTGGAGAAACTACATAATAGAAAACAACATTTTTTTTTACTAAAATCAGTATAACTATAACTTAAAGACCACTGGGAACACTCTTAAAATAGAGCACAAGATTTTGATCTAAAGCAGTTAGTTAACCCTTTCACTGGCGCCCCCTAAAGAACCTGCTATTGGACTGCTCATGTGATCATTGTGAATCAGCTGATTCTGATGCAAAAATAAGTAGATTATTATATCAGCTTTATGCTCATATGTCCCACATTGCTAACATAAAGTGTTGCATATCAGCGCACAGCTTCTTTTCTTTATTTCAGAGTAAGTTATTTATGTTGAAGAGAAATGATGAAAACACTAAAGCTAAAGCTCTGGTGTCAAAGGGTTAAAAATACCATGAGGTGGACATTTAATGAGACATCAGCAGGTGGAAGAAGTCGGCTGCTGCAGTCCATAGGCTGTGTGATGTAATTCAAAGAGCTTGTCTCCTATTAGAAAAACACAACTGCATTATTCCAGAAAAACAGCATTGTTGTATTTCTTCTTTTCATTTGTAGGACATCATGTTTCCAGCTCCAAATAAAATTGAAATAGAATTCAAAATGGAAAATATTTGCTATTCATAAATCTTTTCTTCCAACTAGGTTAGTAAAAATTGTCAACATCATTGTACAATATATTTTTTTCTGAAAATTGTATGCTCTGGCATCATCTCCCAATCTTAAAATAACAGATCAGCAAAGGCAGCTGGAGGTTTTAGAGCACTGTGCTACACTCTTTATACTTGTATTTCAGAAAAGTGAATAATAATTCATTGCCCATGGATAGAGTGACAATCTGGTCTAGAATTTGAACTCCCCTGATCGGAGGACAGCTGTTCAACCCACTGAGCTGAAGCTAACTCCGTCGTGAACAGGAAGATTAGAGACTTCAGACCTAATATTGCAGTGGGGGTGAAGGTGGAATATAGTGGGACCCAATGCCTCCCTGCTTGACACTCAGCATCCAGGTAAGATACAGGGGAAATTAAACCAGCAAAATGGTTCCTGAGCGCAGCTGTGACTGCAGTCCACTACCTCCCCGGGGATGGGTCAAATGTGGAGAACAAATTTCACAGACAGGTTTGACAATTGACACCAACTTATTTTGAACTTTAACCTGACAGGTTTTTTTTTCCCCCTCTGCTCCTTGATTAAAAAAAACCCAAAAAAAAAACAAGTCTTTAGTCTAACATGGATTATCATTAGTGTTTAAATTAACTTGATAAGGCTTGTATATATATATTAAAAAAAAAAATTCAGTGCATTTCCCAAACTCAAACAAGCAACGATGTGGAATTTTAAGACGAGAACACAAAACGACAGTATTTTCCAGATTTTTTACCCTTAACTCCCGATTGGGCAAAATATCTGGGTATAAGTCCGAATTGGTAGAAAAGTCTGTTTGGGTGAGGGGTGATGATGCAAATATGTAAGTTAGAGAAGAACAGACCAAGCCAAACAATAAGACCTGGTTAACCCTTGTTCCATCCCATGTTCTATCCTAATGTAAATGTTCACATTAAAAGAGGGGTCATCTGGACCCCACAAGACAGCACGCTAAACTTTCTTTTTTCAAGGATTTTTTTACTTCACTAGGTGCATTTCCATTACAGATACGCACAACATTTTATTGAAATTCTAGGAATTTTGAAAAACGAAAGTTTCGCAATGACACCATATCCATTAAATCATAATTATCCAACAAACACAAATCGTCTCACGTGATAAGTCATTAAAAACAGCAATGGATGAGACCAAGTATCTTTTTTATTTGATTCTTTAAAAGGGAGCATTTGGGTGACGTCACAGCAGTGTGGCGTGCGCCCCACGCGCGTGCAGTCGCAGTTGCACGTAAGAAGCGTATTTTAAAAAATAATCATTCTAACAAGTGAGCAGCTGGACCCTTTTTTCTGTTTGAAACACGACAACAACATCCATTTAAGTTTCTGTCACAGCACTCGCGCCCTTTTTAAAATGAGATTTCTGCGTCTTATTCAGGCCGCAAAAAAGAAAAGAAAATGTGTTCCCATTGCATTTATTCATCCATTCATTTTCCGTGCTGCTTTATCCCTTTCGGGGTCGCGGGGATGCCGGAGCCTATCCCAGCGGCTGATGGGCAAAGGCAGGGTTTACCCTGGACAGTTCGCCAGTCTGTCGCAGGGCCACATTCACACACACAGTCACTCACACATTCATACCTAGGAGCAATTTAGAGTAACCAATTAACCTATGAAGCATGTTTTCGGACACTGGGAGGAAGCCGGAGTACCCGGTGAGAACCCACACATGCACGGGGAGAACATGCAAACTCCACACAGAAAGGTCCCAGTTGGTGTTTCTGATCCTCCAGCCAGGATTTGAACTGGGGCCTTCTTGCTGTGAGGCAAGAGTGCTAACCACTGCGCCACCGTGCAGCCGATTCCCATGTTCCCATTGCAGTTTTGCAAAAAATGTTTATTTCGATACACCCCAAAAGCCATCTCCTCTAAGCTCAAAACCTTTTTAATTTTATTTTTTTTATAAATGTGAGTTTTTTCAAAGTTGTGGTGTTTCCATTAAGATAATTTTTTATGGAAAATCCAATTAGTGAAATTTCAGAGTTAAGGGAAATGCAACCACTGGTTCTGTGGTAGACATGAAATCCTGTCCCCTTGTCATGGGAGGGATCACACATAAATGTAAGGGTGTGGTCATAAGATAGCACCATGGTGATACACTATTTTTTTTTTTTTCTAGGAAACAGTTGTGTTGTGTGAGCTGGCATTTTAACCCAACATGTTTCCAACCGGCTAAAGTATAAAAGTGTCAAAACACGATGAAAAGTAGTAAGAATATCAAAGCACAAGTGTTGGGTAGAGAACAGTAAAGCAGAACTGAGCCACATAAATCTGGAAGTAATTGGTCAAGTTGTGTCAAGTGCATGAGTGCCTTTACAAGAAGCAGTGCATATCACAATAAGGCAAACTCAGATTTCATGAGTGTGATGGTTTTGTGTGCCTTAAACAGTTTGAAAAGAAATTTCCGTTAAGCCTCTAGAGCAAGTTTCTTTTTCTCACTGCTTTTTAAAATATTATTTGTTCTTATTTTATTTATATTTGGTATAAATATTCATTTCTGTACGACAGAATTCATCAGTAGCTGAAAGTAAATCACTGCTTTGAAAGAAAGGGTCTCTGAAGAACAAAAGCCATTTGAGGTATGGCAATAAACATGACTAGAGATGGACAAAATGAGGGTGTTACGTCGGCTGATTTGAATTGAAGTCAATTCAGTCGCCATTTTTCAGATATCGCAAATATTACGGATATCGCCCGATTTCGCCGATGTGGAATTTAGGAAATAAAACACTTGATTTTCAAAGTTTCAAGTTTTATTTTATGTCCAAAACAACCATAATATATACATATTTTTGTCTTTTGGGGTTGAAAAACAGGTCTATGTACATTTTGAAAGAATCTGCAAAAGTACATTTATTTGTATTATTTCTTTAGGAACTAAGGTTTTGTTAACCATTGGGTGGGAACATAAGTTCGCTTCCTCCAGCTCTCTTTCAAGTAATCTATACTTTAATGGCTGACATAGATGTAAATCCTCTTTTGATTATATTGAACACGCATTATACTTGTATTTGATTGCTTGAAATAAATCAAATTCGAATCAAACCACACCCACTTTCCTCATATGGTCATTTCGTATGTCATATTGTTTTGCTCAGCTCGAGCACACGATTCATCTATTAGATTTTTTACAATACTCTGGTTGTAAGTAATATATATATATATATTAAAGATGACAGCCTACTCACAAGGTCAACAAAACTTTGGTTGTGGTTGTAGACTTAACCTTTTCATTAATATATTTTGGACAGGTTTTATTTTTCTTTATTGCATAAAAATGACCAAATTTCACTCTTGGCCACTGAGCTGTAGTCAATCCCATAATAATTCCTTCAGCTATCTTAGACATGTGGGTTTTTTCTTTTTGTTAGTGGACTAATTTTTCTGATCCCAGAGTCTTTTCTGTGGATTCTGCCTCTGTCAGTAAGTATGTGTCAAATTCACTTTCACCGGGCACTAAATGTGTGCAAATTTTGTTGAGTTTCTCAGTATCTGGCAACCTCTGAAAAAGAAAGAAGAATTGCAAAAACAATCTGGTCCTTACCTTCTAGATCTACTATGGGCCATAATATTAGAGAAGTATTTCAAGCCTTTTCTTTTCTTCCTTTGGATTTAATTGGCGGCTGGCATCCTACGTTTATTTAAAGCCCGTCTAATGAAACTTCCCTGTTAGGTGCAGCAGAGCGAAGGACATTGTGGCGGAGTGGGGCTAAAGAATCCTTCCCCTGATTGTTGATGGCGAGAAAGGTGCGCTGCAGCCAGGTGGACACAATCAGCACCTCAACGTTCTCCAAAGCCATGCCGTTCCCACACACAGCAAAGTGGGAAAAGAAAAGTTGCAGAAAAGTTTAAGATATTGCCTTTTTTTTTTTTTGTTTAAGCAAGAATACGATTTTTGTTATAATGTTTCATTCCCTCGTTTTACCTCCACGCACAAACCTGAAAATTCACCTCTCTGCTCCACTTTTTTTGAGTGTATTTTTATAAGCTCCTAATTGATATCTACATCCCTGTGGAAATTACTTATCCTCGTGAGCTTCCTATACCCCCCTCCCCTCCCTTAACCTCGTGATACCGATCTTTTTTAATTAAGTAATGACTTTCAAATGAATCTCAGATCATGTGTGAGAGAAGGCACTTATCCTTAAAAGTATCTCAGGCTTGATGGATTAATTGAGGGGGAAGTAGGCCATGTGTCTTGTGCATTAACAATCCCCTCCATTGTCATGAGGAAGAGGCATTATGGAGCTGCACGTGTAGGGAGATCTGCACTTACAGATTGTCCAGTTGATGGCATGACAAGAGAAAAAAAAAAAAAAGTTGCATTTGAGTGTAGTTACTTGCCGTCATGGTACCTTTACATGTGCATCTGACTTGCAATGGGGGAGAACTGAGTCAATTTTCAGCTGTGCCAAAATCCATATTCACTGTAACACTACTGCTCCTCACTCCCTAGTGAGCTCAACAAATGTCACACAATCAACCACAACATTTATTCCTGGACTAAACCAAGTGAGACCAATCAATTGAGCCGCTCTGTGGTCAGAGCCCCTGTCAAAAGGAAGTATGGACCGGCTTTTTCTTGAAAGAAAAAAAAAAGAGGATAAAACGTAAAATAAAATCACAGCAGAGAAGTCAGAAAAAGTGACGTGAATAAAGTTTTTCTTCTCCTCTCTGCCTCCCTTATTTTTTTCTTTTGGTTGCACAAAAGATCTGAGTGTTTCCACTTCCATTTCCTGATCTTGAGCTTCTCTTTCTCTCATCAGCGTGCCGCGATGATTAAGCCAGATTGCATGACTAAATAGTCAAGCAGAGCTTACTCTATTTGATATTTATATTCCCATTGAAGTGCTCTTGTTCCTGAAGTTTTAATTGGATGCTAATAAATAAATCATCCAGTCTCTTCCTCAACAGATGTGCAAGGGAACGTTATGCCGCATAATATCTGTCTGCTTTGCAGGTGTGCGTGCTTGCCTGGTGTCACTGGTGCATGGGATGAGATGTACCAGCCAGGCCCCCTTAATCTCTTGTGCGGAGGCTCAGTGAAACTCGACAAAACAAACATAAAGATGTGATAGGATATGAGATTAATTTCTTTTTTTTCCGCTCTTGTTTTATGCGAGAATGTTTACTTTTTTTTGACACGCAGCGGCAAACGAAAAATCTAATTTTGGTTTTTGGAAACTAGCAGAAAAAGGAACCTTACTGATAATATTCACAGATGTGCATGATTTATGATGTTCTGGGGAGAAAGGCGAAGTTTTATGCACAGTATTTAAGAGGATTAAGAAGAAAACAAGAACTTTGATGACATAAAACTCACAGTAAAAAGTACCAGAAGAATTCAAACATATTTTCAACGCTCATCTGCTTTGTATCTTTGCTAAAGATAAAAAAAAAAGACACAAACAACTGTTGGTATTACGTTTGTGCAATCTTGTCCTTACGGAAATTGCACTAATTCTTTCCCAATCACTTGTAGATGAGTAAGTGATATTTACATTAAACCGACTACTATTAGAACAAATAGTTGCTGTTACCAGAAGATGTCATTTAAGCCATTAAGGCATTCAAGGGAAAAATAACTCAATGAATCTTTAAGATGTGAGAAGTTGCCACATTTTTCTAATAGCACATATGTTTTCATCCCTTTTGAGCCCAAAATTTTGCCACGATTTCATTTTTTTTTGATTAACATGATCTAAAGTTAAATTTTCCAAATTATTCAGAATGAGTAAAGGAACATTTCTTTGTAACGAGAAATGACCCAGCTACAATGTTACATGTGTCTTCCAGACGTTGTGTTCCATCATTTTTGCCGTTTTTGAGGGTTTTGTTTTCTACGCTTCATTGTAGACAAAACTGTTTAAAGCAGGTTTGTCACAAAGAGGCTTCCTTACTCAAAAAGTGTTTTAACTGGCTGAGAATCCACAGAAAGGAAACCAAACAAAAAGATCCAATGATTATCTGATGAAGCTACGGTATGAATGTTAAAGTGGTTTCCATCTGCACTTAATGTACATCAGATCAAAGATAGATCCAAACAATTTAATTATAAATTGTATTAAGGAAAAGCAGTAAATAGTCTTGTCCCAATTTATGAAACAGATGCTCTAAAGTCGTCAATCTTTACACATTTGACCTTGAAATGTGAAAGTCTCTGTGTTCAAATGATAGTGGGCCAAACCTTTGACAGGTTAAAGACAGCCACCACGTGCATGGTGCACCAGAAGGTTAACAAATCAAGTCTTTCGGCATTGGTGGCAGAGTGTTCACAGATTACTACAAACAGAGTGGAATAATTTATAAATGTAAAGATTGATTAGCTACAAAAACACCCTAAAAAAAAACATATAATATTGCTATTTTTTTTTTTTAAATATGTTGATGTAGAAGTGAAGCGAGTTTTCAATTCTTTTTAACCCCTACAAATCAAGTTATTTTTTCACACTCATCATCCAGAAGTTTTTAAGTCCTTTTTTTGTTTAATAACAGCTAAAATGGGGTAACAACGCGCATTTTATTGTGGGATATCTTGTGCCTCTAAAACTATGTTCTTCAAAATGCAAATGTAAATGCAGATTTCGGAATTTAAAAGTTAAAACCAGGTTGAACTTTGACCAACCATTTGAAGATTTTCAATGGTGGAATTAATATTTTGCAGTTTGTGCTCGGCTGGGATCGGAACAGAGCTGTGATTGGAAACGCCTGGAGCGCGATTTGCACTTTTTTGTTATTTCACACCAGGGGAACATGCACGAGTATCAGGAAGCAACGGTCCATTGTAAACACCATGGGCAAAACACAATCTCCGTTGTCCTGCATTTTGGGTCCATTACCACCAGTTCCTAACAATACTTGAAGTATATTTAGTTTTGGTAAGGGGTAGCATAAGGATCTACCACTTTTTCTGACAGGAGACTACGTGGGAAAACTAAAGTAACCCTGATCCCACGAAAAAAGGGTCTAGTAAACTGATGGGATGATTCTGTCTTTTTGAATAGTTGTAGAGATCTTACTGCTTCCAGTCATTTTGGCTCCATCACTGTAAACTAAGCTAGCACAATAAACTAAATTAACTGGGCAAAAAAAAAAAAATCAAAAACAAGTCTAATAAATATCTACAGTCATTATTTTCTGTCTGAGATAGTCTAATAACTCAAGAGTAAGGCCTAAAATCCTCCAGGTGATGATGGTTATAAGGAGCAGCTGTGCAGACACGGGAGGAGCCAGTTAGAACCTGCAAACAAACAAACAAACACACAGATAAACACATGTTCAGTCACAAACAAAGAAAAAGGAAAAGCAGAAAGGGAAGAGCAACATGGTAGGCTACAAAAGCAAAGGATAATTCAGCAGTGTGCCAAATTGTTTAGCCTTGCTACGTTTTTTAGCCAAAACATTGTCCAGTGCGCCACTAGCAAAGCAATGCTAGTAGTTAACTTATAGGGCCAGTTAAGGGGATTCAAACAGACCAAAAAAACTTGACTTTGAAAGTTGGTCAAAGAAAATATGCTACATATTTTTTTTTATAAAACATTTATTAAGAGTGCAAACTCATTGAAATATTTAGTCTAAAGAGGAGAGAATTTCAAGCACTGAAACTGTTGTTGGAAGAAATGTTAAAGTTTTTTTAAAGAGCGAGATGTAAGGAAAATGTCCTTCTTCTTTAACTTTCTTTTTTTTTCCTGCAGTGAATAGCTATGTCAAGAGAAGACTGCTGATCAGACATGACCCTGATCCCAAAGCTTTTAACTTCAAGCTAGATCTTATGTGTTGTTCTAAGTTATCTGAATCTTTGTGGTTGTCTATACGAGCTTGTATATCACTTTGTTTTCATTGATTGCAGGACTTTAGAAACACTTTTTATCTTTTACTTGACTCTTTGCTTTGGCAGAAAGTCTGAGTATTTAATTATTAGTTTAAGCATCTCCCTGACTTTTATATGGTTCAAGTCACATTAATGTTAATAAATAACCTTTATGGATAATAAAGTGCTAAGAAAGTTAGCAGAAAATGAATCATCACACACAAGGCATGTGATGGGTGTTCAAGAACGAACCACTTGGGCATTCTTCTTAAGGATTTAAGCATACTGTGTTCACACTGGACTGCCACTATACCCCATACGAGCGCAGGAACTCATAATCGGATGAAGCAAAAACTGCAATTGTTATATTCTCATTCAAGATTGTTTTTTTTTTTTTGTTAAACGTTTGGCACTTCAGTGAACTGAAAAGGATCTCATCCATACGTTACTACAATATCAGAGTCCCTGATTGGCCAAAGTTCAACTGGTTTAATTTTGAATGCATATTCAATGGCTGCTTGAACGCAGAAGCCCAAAACATGTACTTACTAATTTACTCGACTTTTCATAAGAAGTGGTTGCTTGAATGTGCATTTCCAAGCTTGATGTAAGCATGGCATAACTCAAAGGGGTGCTTTTATGCGTGGTGTGTCCTTACATTTTTTAAAGGGGGCATACCATTAAGAATCAACTTTTTTTTTTAGCTTTTGAGTGTATTTATGTTCACTCCTCACTTTAAAGAACCCCAAAGTGGTATTTTGATCATTTCACACATTTCTAAGTATTCCTCTTTAAACCTGTACTTTCAACAGCAGCCCCTCCCATTCTCACAAAAATGAGCGGGTCCTCACCAGCTTTAATCACAAGTTGAGAACTGCCCCCTACTGAAGGAGTCTGCTCCGCTCCCAGGCTAACACAAACATGTTCTCTGAAGCTAGAGGTGATAATCTAGCTTCATGAACCTCCCACCCCCAGCTCGTGCACAGTTGTGCAGGCGCCCTCTGTCTGTGTTGTGAGCCCGTTTAGAAATGGCAAAGAAAACGCTCATTTAATTCAGTGGCCCTCTTCGTGCGGTGGCATATGCCAAAGATCATTCTGATGAGAAAGCTACATGACATGTACAGATGGATCCTGAACGCATCAGAGAATGACGCAAGCAGACAGGGGATATTGGGAAGACTGTATGAGAAAAGGAGAAGACTATTTCCTGGTGAAGAAAAAGAGTAGACTATTTCCTTGTGGAAAATGTGAGTGACGAATGAGGAGAGCTAGTTTGAACATGGACTTTCGCACATAGAAAGAAATGTGCGCGTGTCTCCAGGAAAATTAAAACATTAAAGTACAGAGGATTTTGATAGGATTTGAAATGATGATGCTTTAAAGGGGCCCTACCATAAAAATTCTACTTTTTGAGGTTTTAACTGCATTTTTGCTGAAATTTTTCCTCAGTATAAAGAACCCCAAAGTGGATCCGTTCATTCATTTAAGAGTAATCCTTTAAAAACCTGCACAGTCTGCAGCAGCCCCTCCCATACCCACGAAAACGAGTGGTTGGAAAAGTGCTGACGTAAGCACGATACCAACAGCTCCCTCCACTGATAGCTCCACCCCCAGACTAGCAGCAGCACTCAATTATGTCCACGAGCTGGTAATAATCAGCAAAACACTTTCATCTTAAATGGAGAATACAATACAATATATCTTCCAGTTGTGTCCTGTCTTTAATAAATTCCAGTTCAAGTAGGTGTTTGGATGACGTCACGAAGCGGACAGCACCAACACACAGCGGCAGGCTGAGCTTCAGGAATCAAGCCATTTTACTTCTGGGGAAGGGAAAATCTCACAAAATATAACTAATATTTTATAAATAATTTGTTTTTTTGTGTTCCAAAGATAATACATGATCATTTACGGTATATTGATATAGTTCACTCTGTAAGGCTTAAGGAAATCATGGAGTATAAGCGCCCAGTATGTACATCAATATTTTTTTTTAATAGATTATTTATTTATTTTTTTTTGTGGCTGACATGCTGATTACACCATCTCAAGGATGACGTCATGAAATAGGCGGGACCCTCAAGGAGCGAAAAGTGAAACTTCAGAGATCGAATCTTTTAATGTCAGGTTATGAAAATAGTTTACAAAAGTAACTCATATTTCATAAATATTTTTTTTCTTAGTGTTCCAAAGGTAATACATGATAATATATATGGATATAGCTTTCTCTGAAAGACTTAAGAAAAGCATTGTATGACCTCTTTGAACATTTTCATGCCTTTTTCTTTTACATTTGTTTTCTGCTGTTTCTTATAGATGCCTTGAAAGCTCAGTTGGTTAAGTGCAAGGCTAGCACATGGAATATTCCGGGTTAATTCCAAGGAGTTGCTATGGGCTGAATCCAGTTTGGGTCCTTAGACAAGACCCTTCTTGCGACTGCCTAATTATGTAGCCAAAAGAAGCCCCAAGTCTGGTTCTCCCTGTGCTGGTCCCCAGTCTGGTTAAAATTAAAGGGTTTTTGGGTCATTCTACATAAAAATCTTTGCCAAAGCCAAATTTCCGAATCAGTGAAACCTATTTCACTGTGGCGACCCCTGAAGGGATATGTCGAAAGGTGGACAACAATGTTTTCTATTTTTTGTCCAAGTGGTCTTTACAGTAGCACCAAAGTGTTTTTGGTCCTGCGTGTTCCTGGAGATACATGCTTTGCTCACTTTTCTTACTTGTAGCAGAAATTTCCTTCATAAAATCAGGCTTTTTATCTTCAGAAAAAGAACACAGGTGCATTGCTGAGTGTCCCTTTCATCTGACAAAATCCTTTACCCTGAATTACCACCCGTGATGGGTTTGAAAAAAAAGCATGACAATGAAAGAAGGACACGCAAACTTTCTTTTCAGACCAACTTAATTACAACATGCCAAGAATTTATTCAAGAAATTGTTTACTTAAAAATAGTATTAAATAAAATAAATATGTGCATTCTTTAAAGATATCAATACATATTTACTTAGTCTGAACTAATGGTGAAAACGCAGGACTTAGTACTGCAGGCAGGCAGAGCAAAATAGAAAAGAAATGAGTCTGTAAGGCTTTTATATATTTTATAAAAAGGATAAACTGAAACAATCATCAAATATATATTTCATCAATGGATTTAAGCTATTCATGTCATAATTGACCAAGATTCAATAGAACTGGAGCTTGATCATTTTTTCCTTCCTATGACCAGACTGTACCAATAATTGTTGTTTATATACGTCCCGACAGATATCTACTCACTCTCTACTCCCATTTATCAAAAACTACCACAAGCTAAAATTATATAAATCGGTGTTGGAGGGAGCTACCAGTAACTGTTTTTTGGATGATTGCTATAAGTAACGTTGTTTGTGGATTTCTCCCTTAGAATGTATTGAAGACACAGATGATGCTGAGAGATCAGGTTCTGCGGTGTGTCTGTGTTTCTGTGGCTTAGCATGAAGGCGAATTGTCTCGTATTAACCAAAAGGGGGAAAAAATAAAACTAGGGGGCTTTTTTTTTTAGTGTCTCAATGAGGCCCGAACAGGCAGCCTTTGCACCCCGCAGTGGGTCTCTGTCTGTTGGCATATCAAGCGAGTGAGCGAAAACTGGCGGTCTGTCCAGTGTGTTTCCCGCCTTCGTCCCAAAGTAGATTGATGAGCTCCGCAAACCTGCGGATCCAGCGAGTTAAGGAATTAGATGGAAGTTCAGGACAAAAATTAATTACTATTTTACCCATTGATGAAGTCACTGAAACTGTCACGTGCCCAAAGCTGAGGTTCTTATTGGCAGATGCGACGCAGCGACCTGTTAAACTTCAGATGTTTACATTTTTTGCCGCGCATCCCAATTTTTTCCACGCCGTTAAAGTCTCGCTTCTGCTAGACTACCGCCCCACTCCTGTCACTCAAATGGCACTGCGGGACTTCAGATCGCCTCAATTTGTGTCTGTGGCGTTGGCTTAACATTGAAACTGGCCGCCTCCGCCACGCGAATTGTATTTGGTGTGAATGCACCTTTAAGTCTTAACTTTGTTTTTTAATTAAAAAAATAAAACGTATGCTAACACTTAAACTAACGTTCCTGTAACTAAGCAAATTCCCAACCTTATAGAAACATTTAAAAAGATACAGTCCAACATTGCTACTCGTTAGAGTGGGTACAAAAAAAGAAAACACTAATTTAGACAGACAACTATGTACCAGTAAGCACAACTGGAATTATTCCCCATACCGATCTTTTCGGGGCATAAGTTGTGTGTTTTTTTCATTGTTTGCCAGGTAGTGTAATTTATTCTAAGGTGCGACTTATGCATAATTTTTTTAAAAATAACTAGGCTAATGTATTTGCTATTTTCCCACTAACAACCACTAGAGGGCAGTGTAGGTGTGTGTCAATATTTGCTATTAACAGCAACAAGGAAGAAGTGCCATTAAGGCTCTAATCACTTGGCAAAATCGACATGGAAGAGAACGTGATTGTTCTTTATGAAGCTAAAAAATGAACTGTTGTTTATCACACAACTGATTGGGGTGTCTAGTTTATTAACACATTTTTGGACACGCGTCCAATTTTTTTTAAGAAGAATATAGGTTTTTAAGTTCACCTTATAGTTTGGAAAATACAGTAATCTAACCTTGCTGTTCATGATTCTTTTAAGGGTATTCCGTCACAGTCACCTCGTCCTGTGCCTGCTTATTAATTTAAAATTATTTGCTCTACCTCCAGGGAAAGATAAATGCCAGTTGCAGAGACAGGGCAGTGGAAAAACCTATGAGACTATTATAAAGCCTTCCTCCTAACCTCTTTTGCCATAGCTTAATAAGAACCTTACACTACAGAGGTAAAGCTAAATCATGAGAGAGTAAGGTGTTTCTCTTTCAGTCTTTATCTGCCTTCCAGGCTGTACAGCAATTAGGCAGTCACACACAGACACACACTCACCCCCACACACACACAGAAAGAGAGTGGCTTAGCAAAGTTGCCTAGATCCCCGAGTACTGCCCAAGAGGACGCCCACCTGTGTCAAAATGCCCCTGCAAATATTGCAAAGGCCATGAAAAGATGACATGAAAGTGACATTATCCCTCTGGACAAAAGGATGTATGAATTAGTTCACGGTGTGTAACGGCAGTGTGAAGTATTTTTAGACCAGTATTTCTAGGAAACTAGGCCAATGCTTAGTTTACATGTTAAATGTTATGAATATCCTACTATTGCCAAAATAAACCACTTAAAGACCCAATCTGATGAATTTGTGTGTTTTTAATCATATATTTTTTGCATTTTTCTCATAATGGAGTACATATGAAAAGAAAATTAATGTTAAAATAACTTAAAAAAAAAAAAATGTCTTTATTTACATTTTAAATGTAAAAAATGCAGTTTGAAAAAGTTTGTAGTTCTTAAGTAGAAATGACATTCAGTAGGCCACACGTTCCCCGCTCCACTTCATTCTGATGGATCCACTTGCAGACAAATGGATCCATAAACATTATCTTTGTTTTCCTCGCCCGAGCTGCATTTGGCTTAAAATTGTACGACTGGATATAGCTTTAATGTTGCTCACTTTTTTTTTTTGCACCACTAATGTTGTGGTTGTCACAGTTGTAAGCTCGCAGGAGAGCGTGTAAACATAGAGATGATGGGATATCAGTGAAGGCTTACTTCTGTATCAATAGTTCTGCCCACAACTCAGAGGTAAACTTCTGATGCGCTCCTGCCACTTTGCAATAGCTGTGTCAAACAATACAAGTTTTTGGATTTTTTGCTAAAAAAAACAACATAATCTTAGTCAAAAGACCACTGGGAACACTTTTAAAATGGACCAAAAGATGATCAGAGAGGGAGCTTAACACAAGAAAGCATCAACTTAAAAAAAGTGTCCACACCCAAACAGATGCACAGTCAATCTGGAGGGAAAGGACTCTGGTGGCCAGTTCTGTGTGAAAACAATGTCCATGTTCCCTCAACCACTCCGTCAGAGTTTGAGCTGCATGAATCCCGACATTCTCATCTTGGTTAATGCTCCCTGAAATCAGAGAAGCCAGGAATCTACTGATGGAAGAATGCCATTGTGTTCAGGCAGCTGATCAAATCTTTTGGACACATGATTACGTAAGTAAAATCTGATCAATGAACAAAAAAAGACCCTGTCACAATCGGATGATGTGCCAGCTTTTCTTGTTTTTTTTTTTTTACTTGTCCTGTCCAACAGCTGAGCAAATAGACAAGAGCTGAATGTTTCTTGTGTTGGACATATATTACTGTCACAGGGGGCTATGAATCTTCTGAGAAACAAGGTGTATATTTGTATAAACCCCTCTTGTAATTTGGGGTAATTTTGTTCATATTGATCATATTTGTATCTTCTATTTTTCGGACCGGATGGAAAAGAAGAGGAGGGATGTTAGAGATGGGATTAAAGGTAGAAAAGAAGGAGGGAAAGGAGGATAATTACAGGAATTTTACAATCATTGCTGTTATTACTGTAATTACTGTCATTACCGTTGTTGCTCACCTGTTAGTCTAAAAGGGGCGGGGCCTGTCCACACACACTCAATGTTACAAACATACCTGTTTAGCTCCAAAAATCTTCACATGCAAACATGACAACATGTCCACAATGCAACTAAAATTCACACGCTTACAAACCAATGCATGTAAAGCATTTGATTTGTCACGCATATCTGTGCAAAGGTGAGCTGACACCTGTACTCAGGCGAGTGTTTCTGTTCTGCTGAGGTGGGAGAAAGAGGGAGAGAAAAAAGAGGGAGGGTGCCAAGTCATTCCCACAACAAGACCCCCGCCAAAGCAGCAACAGCAGCCAGGTCCCCCCAGCACCCGCATGGCACTGCAGATAGAGAAAATCTGCCCACTGGGCAAACAAGTCAGCCACCCAGACCAGGGTTAACAGGACGCCACAGTGGACCCTAATACCAGAGAGCAGCTGCATCGCAGTCAGAAGAATAGCCACCCCTCTTCTGCTGCAGAGGGCCCCCCTAGCCCAAGACAAGCATCCCACCACCTAGAAGTCCTCAGCATCCCCTAACACCACGAGAGTTATGGCTATGGCCCCCCAAGGGAGACTCATCACACGCTCCAGGCAAAACCACGTTCCCAGCTTCTGCTTAAATTACCTTATTTTTTCACATTTAAATCAGTAAAATATAAAGGATATTTCTTTCAGTATTTTATGTTGTTTTTTCATATTTACAAGGTCATTACATTGACCATCAAACAATTCACATTGTTTCCTCTCACTGTTTACTTTCTTTTTCTATTTGCTGATCCTGAGAACTCACAGTTTTTCCTAACTGCAGTTCTTTTTTATGCAATCAAGTTTGTCACTGACTTTGAATTTCTAATAGGATGTGCTGTTGTTCTACTATTTTGTTTCAAATTATATTTGAAATGTTGCATTTAATAAAACAGAACTCGTTTGATCCCTTTAGAAATTATAGATCATCCTCTTCAAATCCATAGGATACTACAAAAAATAAGCCAGTTAGATAAGTAGTAAATTATTTAAACATAAAAAATATATTTTTTTTCTCTTGGATACATTTTTTAAAAGTCTCACTCCAATCATTGTTTTGTCTTGTTTTATTTTGTTTTGTTTTTTAAATCTACAGTATTCGTTTTTAATTGTGATTATGCTGTTTTAGCCAAAATCAAAAACAGTTTTATTTTCTAGGACATAGTTTCTGCAGAGCAGCAGGATTTCATTGGAAGTTTGCAAAGGAGGGCGCTTATGGCCTGCAGATTGTAGCTTTTACTTCACATCTTTAAGCTCTCTCCTCTCCAATACCATTTTTTCCTGATAAAGAAAAGCTCAGAAACTGAATTGTAAGCTTAATTGTCTTTATATGTTCTCCGTTATTTAAAAAAATGTTACAAGAACATGTTAAAAAAACAAATGTATTCTGAGTAGGTCTTTAAATGCTAAGTAACAACAAAATTCAAGAACTAAAAACCTTTTTTTGAGTCCATTGAAAAGCACAATATAGGAGTCCCGTCTTTCAAAAGCTACGTTGTAGATAACTTGTTAATTATTTTGTTGGTTCGCTTAGGTCATGCATCAAGAGAGTGAGACTTCCTAAAAGGATTGATGAGGAAATTCTACTTTTTCATGATAAAAACAATCATTTTAGGAATTTCATTGAACCTGTCTTTTGATAGGTTGTCAAAATCATTTTATGAAAAACATACATATGTATATAAACACAAAAAGCAATACTAACAACTCAACCGGGATATTTAAAGCATGACTTGATTTTTCGCTCATATGAACAGAAATGGTTTAAACTGCACTGTTTCTCCATCCTGAGGAGTCGCCCACAGTGTGACATGAGTGTGTCATGTGCATCCCCTTTGTGGCAGCAGAGGGAGGGTTTCAAAATGTCTTTGTCGTGTTGGGTTTTTTTTAGGTGGCACAAACTGACAGCAGGACAGCCTCACTAAACGACTCCTCTGCATTGATAAAGGAGACCAAAATATAGACTCTGTCTTTTGAAACAAAAGTTTGGATCTGAAACCGTCATGTGATCTG
Organism: Oryzias javanicus; assembly: GCA_003999625.1. Lineage (NCBI taxonomy): Eukaryota > Metazoa > Chordata > Actinopteri > Beloniformes > Adrianichthyidae > Oryzias > Oryzias javanicus. The sequence continues at coordinate 18,223,338 of CM012446.1, read as the reverse complement.
AACCCTGTATTTCTATTACCTTTAAATAGTGATTCTCAGTCTGGCTTTGGGACTTCACGCCCATGTACAGGACAGATGTTTCTCGAGCTATACTTGGTTGATCACGGAGAACTTGTCTCGCTGCTGTGTTTAACTCTCTCAGGTGCATCTTTGCGCAGACTGCACCTGTTGTCCCGTTTGGTGTGGTACATCCCAGCTTCCATTCCCTTTGAGCTTTGTGCTGATTTTTGATCTGTCTCTGTTCTGTTGAATCCTTTTGGTGATTTAAGATGATTGATAGACAAATGTTAAAAGATGTTTGTAATCTGGACTCGTTGAAACTGAAGTCAAAACGGTATCTAGTGACTCAGCCAGCCTCATAATGAGTTTGTGTTGTATCTTCTCCAAGCATTTAAAGTGTGAGCCGGTAACCCCAGACAACTTAATTATGCCGCAGTCCAGAATGGGCTGAATGTTAGTGTTAAAACTGTCATGTTCACGCGGTGTTACGTAAGTTTTGAAGATTGTTTTCGGGCTCTATACGTACAAAATGCACATCCGCTGAGACGTGTTGATTAAGTTATTCAATCAGGTACTCGGATTTGATAGTATTGTATGGATGGTGTCTCTTTAAATACACAAAAATGCCAACCGTTTGAAAACTGATGATGGAGGGGAAATTAATTATAACAGAATAGAGCTGTGAGCTTGCTTTCTTTCACAAGCAAGATTTGGGCATTTTTTATTGCTTTGACATTTTGCACCAAGCCTCTTCCAACTGTGAGTATCAGGTAACACATGTTAAACATGCTCTCTGGAACGCATCTCAAATGCCCGGTATGCACGTTACTTCAGGCTTTGAGTAAAACTGATAGAGGGTTCTCTTTAATAACAACCTGTATTAGTTACTGCTGTCAACGTAAAGCATTTTTGTGGCATTTCTGGTTAATGTTGGCATAAAGGATGGCTGGGAATCATTTTTGCAGCACGTGTTCCCAAATTGAGATTTAGCTTAAAGGGGAGGCTCACTTTATGATTGCTTCACTCTACTGACATATGACTGCTCAGTAAGACACCCCAGCTGCCATATAGTCAAGTTTGCAGATGACACAGCAGTAGTAGGATCCATCACCAACAATGATGAGTCTGAGTCTAAAGAGGAAGTGAAAATGTTGGTGCGGAAAGAACGACATCTGCATCAATGAGGAAAAAAAAAAAAGAAATTGTGGTGGATTTCAGAAGGGACAAGCGTCCCGCCTGATCATCATTCAGGACCTCACCTGGAGCACCAACACTTCCTGGCTAGTCATGAAGGTCCACTAGTACCTCTACCTCCTGAGGAGCTTCTACCATGCTGCAGTAGAGTGTCCTCTGCACTGGCATTACCGCGTGGCACAGCAGCTGTACCACCACTGAGAGGAAAACTCTGCAGCGAGTGGTCAAAGCCGCTCAAAGGACTTTGGGGAGAGAACTGCCCACTACCACAGACCTCTGCATTGCATTTTGCAGGCCCCACCCACCCAGAACATGGACTATTCCAACCCTTTCCCTCAGGCTGGAGGCTGAGGAGCATTAGAACCAGAACCACCATACTCAGAAACAGCTTCTTCCCTGAAGCTGTCAAGGTGTTGAACTCTGGGTAATTGACGTGTCCTGATTGTGCTTTTGTGCTTCCTTGCGTGTGCATGTTTATAGACTAATTGTATTCAAATTTGAGTATTTGTGCATATTGTTTTATGGTATTTATTTTAACCCCCAATCAATGTATTAAATATATGTTTGTAAGTATTAGTGAAATCTTGCATATAGTATTGTAAAGTGGGTCACATTGTACCCGTTTCTTCTCTCACATGTACTGGGAGTTCCATCCTCGTGCCAGAGACACTCATTTGTCCACAGGTTTGACATTGTAAATCTTTGAATCCTTAAGCAGTGCAAAAGGTTTTTAGTTTTATTCATGGATGGAGATAAGAACACTTGGATAAATGAGTTTTACACTTAGTTCAAATGCAAGTTCCTTTGTCATTATCACAATGATTTTTATAGAGATGTTGACAAATAATTGACATCATTTACACTTATTGTTCCAAATTTTAAGTAAAATTAAGAAGGCAACTTTTTCCTTTTTTTTTTTATTAATGATATATTTATTTTTACTTTTGAGTTATCATGTAATGTAGTCTTGACACTTTGACCAGTACTAATGAGGCTTCTAACCTGAAACTTCAACAGGAAGAGTTTTCACAGCTATAAAAAAAAACTTGCATTGGAAGAGTTTTTTGACCTCACAGCCCCGGACCATCTGCAAGATGGAGCAATCTAAAGTAGCTGCTATTCATCTCTCTCAATGTGTGAATTTTTGTAAAAAAAAAAAAAAAAAAATTGTAAAGCCAAATTTGACAAAAAAAAAAAACTTTTGGAGCAGAACTGAAATTCTAATCACCATGAAGGGGTGGAGGGGTGTTATGTGACTTAAGATTGGTTCTGTAAGAATTGGGGCCCTTTTTATTTATTTATTCATTTTATCTTTTTTTTTTTTTTTTTGCTTTGAGCTTTTTGCTCTATATTAAAAAAGTATGTATTCTGAATGTGAATTCAACTTTAAATCTAACCATTTTTAAACAAACCTGTAATCATTTACCATAAATTTGTTGAAAAGAATCAATTATGTTATTGATTTTACATAAAATTAGTCTCTTTTGAAATTTATGCTTCAGTTGTAATGTGAGAAAGAACACAGTTTGGAACAAAAGTCATTTGAGGAAAAATGTTTGGTATTGACTAGTAACAGCTTTATAATTTTGTCCTTAGACGTAGCTTAAAATAGTTTTATAACTCCTAAAACAAGACTCCTCTTTTTCTTTTTACAAGTCTACTTTAAAAAAGCATGCCATCCTGCTGTGCAGACTGAGTAGCCATAGAGCTCTACAAGTGCATCCTTCAAAGTTCTGGTCTGAGTGAAGTGCTTCTCACTGTCTTGCCTAACTGTCAGATCCATAGACTAACACTTTTCTTATACATAAAACACTGCAAAGCTACCAAATTATTAAGTAAATCTGAATATTTTATTGCTTTAATTTATTATTTATAATTATTTTTAATTTATAATTTCAGGGTAAATCAAATACTTGCATTTGCTAGACTAAACCTGAGTACTAAGGAATGGAAGACGTTGAGTCTTCAACATCACTGGACTGTCCAATAGCACAACAATCTCATATATTCCTCAAAATCCACCAAGGCTATGTTTCAGAGGGAATACTGGAATAGAGGAAATGGCCACACAGCTGCTGAACTCCAAATTCAGTCACTGATTTGAAGAAACGACGGACCTCTGAGTTACAGTGTGGGTCATGAGAAAACAGACTTTTCAAAGTCAATAATTAATTTCCTTTTGAAAAAAGCCAAGAAAATACCAAACGAACAGATAGTGGTCCCTCATGTCAGTTCTGTTAATTGAAACATTTATTTTTTTTTTTTAAATTACATTTACAGCTATGTTATCGTTTGATACAATTTTGGATTTTTCATCTTAAACCCCCCTTTTTTTTTACAACTCTTTGAAAATTACATTGTTACCTAAATAATAAAGTAAGATGTTATTTACAACATTTACTGTATTTTCCGAACTATAAGGCATACTTAAAAGTGTTATTAACTTATTTTATTAAACGATGTGCACCAAAAAAAGTGTGCCTTTTAACAATAACACCTTTGTTTTGTTTTACATGTTACCAACATGGTTTGGAGTTAGCATAAGTCACAGTAATATTTGCTTTAGGGGTATCACAGTAGCCAAATGGTAAATACTACAGCATTTCACAGTCATATTCACACACTGGTGGTGGCTCTGCTGCCAAACACTGGCACCAACCTTCCACCAGTGTGTGGTTCAGTGTCTTGCCCAAGGACACTTTCACACATGGGCTGGTAAGGCTGAAATTGAACTTGCAATCTTTTGATCAGGAGTCGACTACCCTACCGCTGCGCCACGGTATGGATTTAGCTACGTCCAAATTTCAACTCTAATCCCTAACTACTAAAAAACTTTATAGTGCGGGTCTATCTGGTGCCTTGGAACACAATGCTCACTTTATTTTTTCTTTTTTTTTTAATGGCAAAAATGCCGTCACTTATTTCACAAATCTGGTCAATAAGAACATTTCATGACATCTATTTGTGACTCCATTGTGTTCTGATGATAAAAACTGAGGATGGTTTATTACAAAATTACATTTAAACATGATTTTTAGACCACAATGCATTGGTCTATGTTCTATGTTCTATGTTATGGTCTATGTTCGCTAATGCATGCTAGTTTTTTCGCGAGGATTCCTGGGAAATTTTTTGTGCACTTGAATTTGGAATTGTTAGAAAATGGAAAACACACAATATAAAGAATAGAGAAGGAATTATGAAATACTTACTATTTGCGTGTTGGGAGGCAGAGGTATTGTGATGCTAACACATTAAATGTGGCTAATGTGTAGGCCAGGGGTGTTGGACTGTGTTTTCTGTTCAAGTCTTACCAACATGGTTGAGAGTTAGTGTAGTCACAACAAAACATTTGCTTTTAGCGTTATCAGTCTGGGTTTTTTGTGTTGAGAGTTATAGGTATTGTTATGCTAACAAAATGCTAAAATAGATCATTCACTGGCGACAGGCCTTATAATAATTACATAAATCATATTGTCGAATTATTTAGAATTAATTTAGCAAGTTCCTTTGCTGTTCCTGAGAAACCACTATAGTGTCAAATTTAACATGAGTTTGCATAACCCTGGCAATGTTGGCTAAAATTTAACAATTAATTAAATGTTTTTATAAATCCGTCAACGCAAGATTGTTTAGTTGTTCTGGAACACCTCATCTTATGAGACATGTTAACATTTAAGCAACTCCTCTTGTGTCTTAGCGTTTTTTGTTTTTATCGTAGTCATTTACAGAAATGCAGCGATGAGATAGAAAAATCTTACAAGCACAGCTGGAAAAGTGCAAAAACCTGGATTCTAACATCTGCACATCCCCTTCAGCTGTAGATAAGGCAATATTGAGCCCAGTCTATTGAGACTCCCACATATTTTTAATTCATTACATTGCAGGCAAAAAAAATAAGAGAAAAATCGCTATAAATCTTGCTCCCTTTTTCTGACTTATGCTGCCTTTCAGATTTTCTTGGGTTTTTCGGGCAGATGTTTATTTTTAGGGAGCACGAGCAAGAGAAAAGCTTTAAGAGCTGAGATGAAAACAACTGGCCTTAAAGTGCAGCAAAAATGAATAAACCATTCTCAATCTAATCCGTGTGCTCTTACACAACTGGAGTGTCTGTAGAACTGACAAAGACTCTGAATCCTCCAAATCCCATTAAGTCTTTGTGGAAAGAAAAAGAAAAGAATGACATTTCGTGGTCTAATTAAAATTCTTCTGCCATGAATTTGGTGAACAGTTAAAACCGATGACCAGCATCCACGGGATGTTACAAAATGGATATGATGACTCTGACATTCATTTTTTGCTTGTCGAGGATGTTAAAAGATAAATGTGACACCTTGATTCAAATTACATGATTTTTTTTTCTCTCTGAGCTTTCATTTTTTAAAAATGCACAAACGGTCTCAGCATGCTGTGCATAAATTAGATTAGTGCAGCTATTAATTTATCAGTTGTTATCGCAATCAGCCCCTTTAAGCTCGGTGGCGGTTGGGAGGCTGTGTTTGAGTAACTGTTCATACAATCATGCAGTCCCTCTGTTTCTTCCTCATTTGCATTTTCTCCAAATGTCTCCAAGCAACAAAGTACAGAGGGAGGGGGCTGGATGGGCCTCAAACATCTTGCCAACACCCTTTTGGATGTTCTTTTCTCTCATGTCCACCCTTCCACCAGCTCTTTCTCTCACTCTACTGTCAGGGCATATCCTTAGAAACCACCCGGGTGTCACCGTACTTCGCCTTCCAAAGACACAGGGAGGGCAGACACTCTTTTAATCATCTTTCCTCGGCTCTGCACTTCGTCTCGGCGGTCAGAATAACAAAAGCTGTCACACGGACTCATGTCGTCTCCCAGTGATCATAACGGATAATTACCCTCCCCCCGGGACTCCAGGCTCATCTCTCCCACAAACACGATTTCACAGTGAATCCGCGGCTCTTGTAAAATGGCTATGTTTCTGTAACAAGCTGCAGTGATTCGGTCAGAGACAGACCCAATCCAGACCTACCAGAAGTACATCACCCTTCAACCCATATCAATAAAAAAAAACCCACTTTTTCTCTTTTCAGAGAAGATTTATAAATCAATGCGCCTGGGCTGGGGTGGGAAATTGTTCAGAGTTGTCATTTTTCAACTGGGACTCCTTTCTTTGCAGGTGACAGATGAGAGTCACCAAAAGGGGGCAGTGTTGGTGTTTTTTTTAAAAACAACAAAAAAAAAAAAGGAAGGTGGGCCAGCCAGACAGACAGGCTGCTGCAGAGGGTGAAGGAGTGGGCAACTGCATCAGCAAGTGAATGAGTGAATGGGTTATTGAGTGAAGGGCAGATAACATGCTTACTGCCTGACAGAGGGAAGCTACCGCGATCAGCATTGATCGCCGCCACACGGACCAGCAGCCTCTGCCGGCGGTGCCTCCACCAGCCCGCGGGGCACAGCCAGGCCTTGGATTATTCACCTGCATGATTGCATCTCTGGGAAGATATTTTATCTGATACAATGTTAGTTTTTGAAGTACAAAAACAACAACAGATGGGGTTTTTTTTGGTTCTTTTTCCTTGATGTGACACTTTGAGGGACGTTACTTAAACGCTTTATTAAGTTTGAAGGAATTCCAGTAACTTCTTTTCAGATCCGAGCATGTTTTGCATTTAAAATGAGTCTGAGAAAATACCAGAAATCACTCAAACTGTTTTCAAGAAAAGTGTCATATAATGGACACATGTTTTATATTACAGTATACTCAGGGGAATGTCAAATTAATCATAATAAAGCATAAGATGCTTTCAAGATGCTTTTGAAATTAATGCAATGTTACTTTTAAATTAATTACTTTGGTGTTTTATTTTAATTATTTGTAGTTCTTTTTCCCAAAAAAAAGTTTTAAGAGAAAATTGTGATTAAAGGAAAAAGGTTTGCAGTGATATTTGCTTTAGACTAATTGAGACATATGAGTTCCATTTAATTTATGGCAAAAATGGGAGTTTGAAAATCTAATTTGTACAGTTTTGTCTCAAAGGGATGTAGGCCTCGAACTAAATCCTCGCAGATCCTGCTAAATCAAAGAGGCGGGAAAAATCCTAGGCAACCTTAAGATGAATGAAGCTTTTCAATCCCTCCTTTTCCTCCTCCTGTTGCTTTTTTTCCCCTCATCTCTACTGACAAGCCTTTCACACATGGCCGATCGTTATCAAAGGAGAAGAGAGAGAAAAAAAAATCATATCAGAATTTCAGCTCTCTTGATTGTTTGGATTTTTCTTTCAGGTCAATGACGGCGGAGTTTAAAGTGAATGAATTAATTGAAAAATTAAATAAAAATCAGAGCGCTATTCACAGTCCATGACTGTGTGAGATGAGCAGACACAAACATAATCACTGTTACTGCCCAAAACACTGCATGTCTGCTTTAGTTTCTCCTTCAGCATTCAATAAGACAGAATGAGAAGGAGTGGATAAAAAGATTTTTCAAGTGAAATCTATAATCAAGATCCCTCTACCTCCTCCTTCCCCGGAGTGACCGATTGGTATTCCGCTGGATCATCTGGCCTCCTATGGTTTTCCCAATCTCCCACTATGTAGGAAAGAATAGAGAGCCTCTAAGCCCCTGGATGGAGAATGCCTATCTGTGGATTAATGGTAGAAGAATAAATGAAGTCCAGGACAGCGTTTACATCTATCAATATAAAGCAGAAGATTAGGTATAAAGTTGGCTGAAAATGTTATTTAGTTTTATTTTAGTTACATTACTACACAAAGGAGACTGGCAAATCACTGTAGTTACAGCAAGATCATTTGGCTGTGAGAGTGCAGGGTATCTTTTTACATTAACAAGAAGCACAATTAGATGATTCAACTGCAGCATCCAAACAATAAAATCTTTTAATGCAGTATGAATTATAGAAAAGTGGATAGATCATTGGTTTAAAGACTTGGAAAAATGTTTTTGTGACAGTTTTCTCATGATGGAAGTTAAGGTTAAATTTGCGTTTCTGAGTATTTTTTATTCAAATCGTTATAAATTAGAATCAGACAAAAAAATTCTATTCAAAAAACCTCCCAGCTGTGACGCTGAAGCTGCTACGGCAAACCACAACTTCCCTGCTATGCTCCTTTCAGTTGCATCCATTTGGAGACTAAAGCCTTTTTTCCACTGAGCGGTCCGGTCCGATACGGTTAATTCTGGTGAGCGTTTCCACTCAGTGAAGCCTCGCTTCCAATGTGTGGTGTGTTTTCACAGCTCACGTGTGGGGTAGATACTAGCGTTTCATTGCACTATTGTTGTGCGACGACTAGAAAAGCAACAATAATGGACGTCATCCAACAGCTCGTCTTTTTAGTACTTTTTTACAACTCAGGGCTGGCCCAGGGCATAGGCGACCTAGGCGGCCGTCTGGGGGACCATCAGCTGGAAGAGGCGCCAAATTGTAATGATTTTTTTTTTTTACAGTTTAACACACCCCTCATTTTGTGTAAAAATGTTTAAAAAAAGTAATAATTAAAAGCATGAAGAAAATAAGTCAAAAGTTTGACATAATCTATACTTGCCCTGGGACTGCGCCCCTCCTTGCCTGACGCAGCCCTTGTCGCAGCTTGGTGGAGAGGAGGGGCGCGTGTTGTTATTTGTTTGTGCTTCTTTAAAACTTTAAGGATGAAAAAGCAGCAAAACAAGCCTTCAGGTACAACTTTAAGGTCAAAAAGGAAAAGAAGAGGAGGAGAAACGAACTCAAATCAGAGGTTTGTCGGTTTTATTTACATTCAATTGCTTGGAAATTAAGCCCCGCCCATTTTTAAAATCAGATATAACATTTTGCTTGCAGCCCAGGGTCGGCTCTGTATAGAAACCCCCGAGGGGTATGGTTTGGTACTATTTAACGGGTCCACTTTACAATGGAAACGCTCAAGAACTGGACCTGACTGACTCAGTGGAAACGAAGCTTAATAGATCAATGAACGTCTGTGATCCTCGCCCAAGACGGCATCTGGCACAAAGCCGTACGGCCTGATATCTTCGATAGTTTTTGCACTGGTAATGTTAGGTTGGGGTTGTGAGGGACTGTAAGATAGGAGAAAGCATGTAAACAGATGGATGACGGGTAGTGGGGTATGCTTACCCTGTGCCAACAGTCCCATCTGCAACTCAGAGATAAATTTCTGATGGACAACTGCCACTTTGCAGAAACTATGTCATAGAAAACAACATTTTGATTTGGACTAAAAACAGCATAATTAAAATATCCCTGGGAATGCTTTTAAAATAGATCAAAAGATGATCAGAGTGGAACTTAAGAGTTCTTTAGTTGGGATTTTGACCTTGTTATGTTAAAAACTACAGTAGAAATGAGTCATTTTTGTTGTTTGCTGTCTGTCTGAATTCCAGTCTCAGTCTCATCTTCCCAGCTGACACCACTTCAGCTGTTGCTGGATCCCATCTGCTCGGAGTTTTGACACACTGTGCCTCAGACATGATCTTCTGCATACTGTGATTGTAACCAGCGCTTCGCCCGCATTTCTGTCATTCTGACCAGTCTGACCATCCTCTCCTGACCCATTGCATCAGCTGTAATGTTTTCCCAGAGATCTGGCACCGTGTCTGCTCTAGAAACATTTGCTGTAATCTGGACATATGGCGTCTGTGAATATCCCACTAAATCACTACTTTTCAGAAATACCATAAAAGTAAGACATGTTCAGAGGGACTCGAAACCTTTTTTTTCCTGATCTCCGAACCTCAGCCGGTCATTTTCATCATGGGATCTTTGTTTAAATTCAGCAGGTGATTCACAAGGTAAGTATTTGCATCAAGCACAATCTAGCAAAGAGTATTTTCACACTATGGGCCCATCGTCTGCAGCCAGCCATGCCGAAAACATGACAGGGGGTTGATTGCTTAACATACCTGGCTTCACTCAAAATAGCCCTTTACTATTTGTGCCCAAGCACAGTCACTATGTATACCAATAAAGGTAATGGGGGTGTTACTACTTCTTTTTAAAACTTAAAACATCTCTTTTTGCATTAGAAACGTGACTTTTTTTTTTTTTTTCCTTATTATGTTAAGTCCAGCAGATACTTAACTGTAGTTCCAGGCTGGACAGATGTGTTTGTCTTCAAATTTGAACATTTTTTGTTTAAATCCGATTTTTTTTTTATGTTTGAATCCGAATTTATCATTTATATCTCAAAATCAAGAAAGGTTCTTCTGCATATTTATATTGGCAGATTTGTTGTTTTGTGCCAGATAACACTATTTAAGTGATCATGGGAATTAAATAAATGAAGCTTTTTGGAATCTTTTTTTTCTCTTACAAGAAATATATCAGAATATGTGAGGAGTGTGTGGTAAAAATTAAAGATAAAAGTTTTATCAAGAGTTTATTAGGAATTAAGGACACATAACCTTTAATTACAGTTATTATTAAAACAGTTGCTATTAAAAATAAGCTGTTTAAATTGGCAAATCACTTTTCAATAATTTTTTGTTTAAGGTTTTTAAACCAATCCAGAACAGTCATAACTGACCAACCAGTGCGATCACTCATCATAATTTAAAGGCTCACTCCAATAAAAGTGGTGTTTGTATCATGTTCTTGTGGCATTTTTCTCATGGTGGAGGACATTCTTAAAGAAAATCAAGTATAATATTGCAAATCTGATTATTTTTATTTCTAATCACTATGAAGCAAACAAAAAAAGTGCAGTGGGAAAAAGATTGTAGTTGTGACTTAAAAGCTATAACAGTAAGCAACAAACTCCCTGCTGCACTCTATCCAGATGCCTCCACTTGTAAACGACTAGATCCATGTGTTTATGAGTTTTCCTCATCCGAGCTGTCATCCACCTAAAAACTGTACGGCTGGGTAGCTCCAAAGTTTCTCGCCATCTTAGTTGCCATTTTGGTCACTCCAATATTGCTAAATTTTGTTAAGTTGGGGTTGCAAGAGGCTGAATGATAGTGGATACAGACTTAGTCAGTGCCAACAATCCTGCACATAACTTAGAACAGCTTCTATTCAAATCAAATCAAATCAAATCAACTTTATTTGTATAGCACTTTTTTAAAAAAATAGATCATTTTCCACCAAAGTGCTTTACATAAAACACAATAAAATGTTAAAAACAAAAGGACAATGCCCTCAAACCCCACCCCCACCCCCAACACACGCACACACAAACACACATTGACATTTTGCCACACCATAATGTTTAAAACAATAAAAAATAATTACTAAAAGGCTGGAAAATACTAATCTAGAAATCTGGCTTTGTACTGCAGTGAGGAAACAATATTTTCGGGACCTGTCCACACCAGTGAGCCCCCATCAAGTTTATAGAGTACGCCACTACAGGACCCCCCAGATCCTAGCAAAGAGCCAGACCCGGGAGATCCCACTGCGGCGACCCCACTTACTGAGAAAAGGACAATCACTGATGTGGAGGATCCCTCAGAGGAAAACACTGGAGTTAAAAAATGTAAAAGGAGTAAAATAGATCAAAAACACATGAATAAAAAAACATATAAATAACAGGGTAAAACAAAGATTATATATACATAAAATAGACATAATTCAGTAAAAATAAATAAATATGAATTAAGTAAAAAGAAAGAATAGAACAAAATATCAGATAACTTCTCAAATTTAACTAAAAGCCAGATTAAAAAGGTAGGTCTTGAGCCTTCCTTTAAAAACATGAACAGTCTCTGCGGCCCTGAGGCTCTCTGGGAGGCTGTTCCACAGGCGAGGTCCATAGTAACTGAATGAGGCCTCGCCGTATGTTTTAGTTCTAACTTTTGGAATGACTAACAGGCCTGTTCCAGAGGACCTCAGGGTCCGCGAGGGCTCATACCTTAAAATCATATCAGTCAAATAAGAAGGCCCGATGCCATAAAAACATTTATAAACCAATAAAAGAACTTTAAAATCAATTCTGAATTGCACAGGGAGCCAATGCAGCGATTTTAAAATGGGTGTAATGTGTTCCCGCCCCCTGGTCCTCGTCAGCACGCGTGCAGCTGAGTTTTGTAATAGCTGAAGGTTTGAAATCCTTTTCCTGGGAAGACCAGAGAGCAGGGCATTACAATAATCTAATCTACTGGAAATAAAAGCATGCATTAGCACCTCTGTGCTGGCAAGAGAGAGAAATGGGCGGACTCTGGCAATATTTTTAAGATGATAAAATCCTGTCTTTGTTATGCTTTTAATTTGTGGAATAAAATTCAACTCAGAGTCAAAAATCACACCCAGGTTTCTCACACAGTGAGAAGTCTTATAGTTTTTTAGTTTAGATAAAACAAACTCTCTCTTGTCTTCAGAACCGATCACTAAAACCTCTGTTTTGTCCTGGTTCAGCTGTAAAAAATTCTCTGCCATCCATGACTTAATGTCTAAAATACAATTTAAAAGAACGTTGACTGACTCTTCGTCATCAGGAGACACAGCAATGTAAAGTTGTGTATCATCAGCGTAGCTGTGAAAACAAACGCCGTGTCTCCTGATGACGTCCCCAAGTGGTAACATATATAAATTAAAAAGTAGTGGGCCTAAAATTGAACCTATTCTACCTATTGTAGATCAAAGATTAATAGTGTTATTTTTTATTTTATTGAATGGGTGTGTTCCCAGTTATGTGGAAGTAAACATGGAAAGGCGATTACTTTTTTTGTGATCAAACAGTAAGTTAGGAGACAAGACTAAAGACTTTCAAGACTTAATGAGTCAACAAACCTGACATTTGTTTTTAGCACAATAAATAAAAGAATAAGTGGAGGTTTAAGAATGTGAAATACCTATCAAATCGGGTTCTTTATGGTATAAAGTGGCAGTACACAAACTCTGTTTTTCTCTTTTTGTTGCTTTATAAGGAAGTTGAGCAGCTCCAAGTGAAAAACCAGCTTACTTTGGTGTCATAGAAACAGCTCACACTGCTATGATATTATCATAAATAAATAAAAAAAAAACCTAAACTTTTCAATATTTTTAAGGTATGTGATGGCTTGCTGCTAATCCAAAACACTGATAGAAAATGAAGCTGCCGCTGTACGGGGCTTTGGTCACACACCTCTGCATTTTGGGATACTGAACAGCCTGTATACATTCATGCTAAAGTTCAAACAAATCTTGGTTTTGAGCAGACTGTAGATTAATAGTTTGGATTTCAGGTGAACAAAACACACTAACTATCTACCTTACCATATACCACACTATAAAATGTACTTAAAAGCCTTAATTTTTTCCCCAAGAAATTAGTACATCTTGTGAATTGTTTCAAAAACATCCAAATATTTGAAACACATAACATTACACTTTACATGCACCATCAAGAATTTTAGCTTTTTAAATTAATCACATCAAGTATAGATATATGTATATGAAAAAGAAGAAATTGTGCTTAAATTCTAGAATAGCTGGAAGTAAATCACAAGACGTCAGAAACAGTTTCAACGTCATCGGCAAAGTCAAAGTGTGTATTCCAGACATCAATGCAGACTTTTGTGTAAGAACAAGACAGTGGTTCAGATCACCTTGAAGTATTCAAGATTAAAAAGAAAGAAGCTATCTTTTAAAAAATATATAATTAATGATTCGAAAAAAAGCCATCAGCCATCAACTGAAATCCCCGCACAGGAAAACAATAGAAAGCCTTCACATTTCAAAGAGCTAAAGAAATGTCTTGCGATGAGTGGGCTGAAATTCTTTTAAAAAGGAATGAAAAGTTGGTAATGTAGTGAATAAAAGTGTTCAATTGGAGTCATTTTTTAGGAAAGTTGTTTTAAATGTACAGAATTATGGGTTTTTGCTCCTTTTTATTTAGAATGGGGCTTTCTACGCCTTTCTTTTTGTTTTGTTCTTTTTTAAGGAAAATGTTGCAATAACTTGTGCTATTTTTTTAGGTCCAGAGACCCAAGCCTTACTTTGAAGTACTTCCATGACAGAGGTGGACAAAGATGGACAGGATTTCATGTCTGCCACAGACTCCAGTGAAAATCAAAAATCATTGAGAGAAAAAAAAAAAAGTTCAGCACACTGTGTTGAGGGGTCCGGATGACCCCACTCACAACCTCAACATGGCTGAGATAGCACTAGGGTCACCAGGATTGCATGGAGCAAAACTTGTTTCATTTCATGTTCTGATGGTTCGGTTTCAGGTGAACCTAAAATGTCTCCTACATGTTACTCAGCTGTGAGAGTTTCATGGAAGATCTTCCTCTAACTGTACAGAAACATTGTAATGAATGTGTTGCAGAAAACTGTATGTTACGGAGCACGGCAAATGCAATAAATCTAAGAAGTTTGACAATAGCGCAAGATCACACACAAGAACAAGCAGATACAAAGACAAAAGACTATCAGTGTGGTGGTTGAGCCTCAAACCACCACCACATAGTTGTTAGTATATTCTTTTTCTTTAAAACATTTACTTTGTTTACTTAAAATAAATTACATGGGTACACACATTTTATTTATTTTAAGTGAAAATACAGTTAATTTACTCTTTGTTTTTCTGAGTTTCATAGCAGGTGCTCCTCATCTTCCATAATCAGCAGAGGAGGTTGGGATATTCCACCGGCAAGACTGCAGGGATTCCCAACACTCCTACTGGACTTTATTTTTGTTTCTTTGAATGTAAAATATTTAGTTTATTCTTTGAAGACAATTTTGATTATTTAGATGTTTGTTTAGTTTGTATTTTCTGTTTTGCTGTCGTAGTTTCATTTGTTAGTTTGTTTCTCCCCTCCCTCATGTGTCCATATGGTTTGCCCCTGTCTATATAAGTTTCCCTATTGTGTCAGTATAGGAGTTTGGTGAGACCTGTTTGGTCAAGTAATCTATGTTTGTTAGTTAATTTTGTTATATTTTTCAGTTGGGCCTTAAGTTATTTTTTGTTTGTGGAAACAAATGTACTGGTCTTATTCACTTTTTACAAAAAAAAAAAAACAAACAACAACATAAAAAAGGGAAAATAAACTTCTTGTAAAAAGAAATTCCCAATGTCCACTGACGCATTGTGAACCTTCACAATCAGGATTTTCAGGAGTTACACATTCTGACTAAACAAAGTCTGCAACTATAAACCTTTTATTTGAGACTCTTTTTGTTGTTTTTTTTTAAATTTCAACTGTTGCCTTTGATCTTTTTGGACGTCTTGACAATATTTAGCAACACAAATATCCACACTAAGGCTTTTATGCTATGTTCACACCGGTCTTGGAAATGTTAATTCAAGCAACCATTTCCAGCGAAAAGTCTTTGTAGATGCTCATAAATGCATGTTTCGGGCTACCGCATTCAAAACTCTTGTGTGCACTCGTCGCAACGCACATTTTTAAGATAGTTTTTGGTTTCTCCATGAAAAGAACCAATTGAATCTTTAACTTTCACGAGTCAGGGACTTGTTGGATTTGGCATTGATATATGGGTCAATTTTTAATTCATAGAAGTGCTACCTATTCGCAAACAAATAATGAAGGAGAAATTAGAAGCAGCCGTTTGTGCCTAGCTTGAAGTATGACAACAAATCTTTCATAAATCAGAATAGAGCTAAGAAAGAAAAAGGCTGGAGCAAGATTTGGGAGATTCGCACAGCTTCACCAACACCCTTTCAACTGGAGAGCATGCGCTCGTATCGGGTAGCAAAAGTCCAATGTGAACACCATATGCTTGAAGCTTGTTCACATTGTGTGTGTTGCATTGGATCTTAACCAGGGGGGTCAAACACACGCTTGCTGGGACACCAGGTGGTTCAAGACATGACATCAGTCATGAAGAGGAAAAAAATATATAAAGCGTTGAAAAAAAAAAGTTTCTATCACATTCCTGTGCTGAGTTATGGTTATTCGAAGTAATTGTTGCAATCTGCAATTCCACCATTAGGGGAAGCAAAGGAAAGAAAATAGAAGTTTTGATCAGACGGATTGAATGTGGTCCCTGAACCAAAAAGAGTATGACACCCCTGATTTAAACAGACAATGGTTAGAGCAATCAGGAGAAGTTACTTGGATAAAATTCAATTCATTAGCAAAAATTTGACTCTGTGCAAGTATTTTGTTTGTTCATTTACTTTTTTTTTAGTTTATCTTTTTATGAGCTCTGGTAACAAATCACTTTTCCAGTTGCATCATCAATTGAAGTTTTGTCTGTTGGTCCGTCCATCATTCAGTAAAATTGGATTAATCTGAGTAAATAAGGTGTGACAAACGTGCTAAGGACAAACAGAAGCTGACACTGCCTGTGCCAGCACTTGGTAAGTGCCTTATCCAGCCTGATATCCTAGAACAACATGACCAGTGAAGCTCATGAGGCTTCATGCACCCCCCCACCCCACACACAAACACACACACCCCGTAGTATCCTGCACAGATTAGTTAGGCACCATTTTAGTACAACCTCAATAATTTATTAGATGACTGTCATAAAATATTTTATGACTAAAAAACATTTTTTTTATTTAACCATTAAAAGAAAAGCATCATTAGTCCATTTTTGAAGGACTTTGTGTATCTTCCAGTCAAACTGTAGCCACAAGGTAGACTGTGCTTCTCGGTCACACTTCTTAAGGTTATTGTGTTGACACCCATGTGAGCATTTAAATCCATCAGTAGAACAATGTAATCCAGCTAGTTCATTTTATGTTACCCCAGGCTGGGCACACACTAACTGTCAGGGCACAATGCAAGAAAAAATAAATAAATAAGGGTCGGAGACCTGTCCCCCAATACAAGGGCACAACAAAGCAACACTCATGTCGTCTGGGAAAACAAGGGCTGAGACAGATTACTATAATATATCTATGCACACCAGCTCTCACCCATGGCCACTACCAAATAAAATCCAGTCAAGTCCATCTCCGGGAGGTTAGTTGCAGACCCGTTTGGAGGTGAGCTCAGTTATCAAGCTGTTATTTCCCACCTTCCACTTGAGGCCCAACCCCATTCCCACCAGTGAATAAAAAGAAAAAAAAAGTTGAGAAAAAGAGCAAAAACGTAAACAAATAAATGCTGAAAAGACTGAGATGGCAAAGTGATGTGATGAATTTTATACTCTGGAGTCCCATGAAAACAAGTCAGAAACTAACATTTTTTTTTTTCTATCAGTTGCCGAGCAATAAAAAATGCTTTTGTATCATATCCAAAACAAGTCGGTGGCTGTAGGTTGTCCAGCCAGTCAATTTAAGAGAGCAAAAATTTGAGACGCAGAGGTCAAAAGATGAACAATCTGAACAGAACTCTAAAAACCAAAAATCTTGCCTAGATGAAGAACCTACTAAGAGTGGTGATCAAATAGCAAAGATTTTAG
This sequence comes from Oryzias javanicus, assembly GCA_003999625.1. NCBI lineage: Eukaryota > Metazoa > Chordata > Actinopteri > Beloniformes > Adrianichthyidae > Oryzias > Oryzias javanicus. The sequence continues at coordinate 18,205,861 of CM012446.1, read as the reverse complement.
GACATTTCCATATGTTATCTGTCATCTTTAAAACTAAGGTGCTAAATAAAAAGCCAAATCAAAAGGATCAAACCGTGTCAGATGCTAATATCACCCGCCTGCAAAAACATTGAAAATGTGTTCCTGAAAAGTCTGAGACAATTTCTTCTTTCAGATGACACAACTTTCAGATGCTGACATCACACATCTCTAAAAATGGTGTATGCTTAAATGACACTACTGCCTACCATGAAGGCCCAAAGCGCTGTGGAGACACAGTCCCATTCATCCACATCCTCACACATTTACACAGTGACGTCTGTAGTGTGTGATCCGTGTCTTTTGCACCGACACAAAGCAATTTTAATGTTCATTTATCAATCGGAATGTTTACATTGGCTTCCAAAACATTCTCACTTCCAACTCGTCAAACATAAACCTATGGTTCAAGCCCCCTACGTGTCACTTTTTGACGTTTTGGGTGTCCCCAACTCATCGTTTTTGGTCTTCCCATTAAATCACAGGTTCCTAACCAGTACCGGTCTGAGGGCCACTTGGTACCGGGCAACAGATAGGGAAAAAACACATTCACTATCCTCGGGACATGAACCGGTACCTTAACCCCGTGATTTAATGGGAACTGCCTGTCAGCATGTACAAACAGCCAACACGTCAAAAAATTATGCGTTTAGGGATACCCAAAACATCAAAAAGTGGCGCAGAGGGGGCCCAAAGCACACGTCCATATGTGACAAGTTGGAAGTAAGAATGTGTAGATTAAATAAAAATGTAAGCTGTATGCAGGAGTTCTATAACCACTCTGGTGGCTTGTTAAACAGCAAAAAGTCTGAGATATGAGTAACAGGTCTGGGTTTCAAAATAAAAGGCAAATTGGAGCAGCATCTGCTTTATCCAGTCATTGTACAGGTTCATTGTGGTGAAGAGAGAGCGGAGTCAGAAAGCAAAGCTCTCGATCTTCATTCCAGTACTCACGTGTGGTCATGAGGTCTGGGTCGTGACCGAAAGAACGAGGTCCCAACAAGAGGGTAAACATGAGCTTCCTACGCAGGGTGAATAGACGCTCCTCTAGCCCTTGTGCTCTCTTATGAGGTTCAGATGACCCTACCCTTATACTGATGTGTGATCCCTCCCATGACAAAGGTGAGCAGGATTTTAAGGGGATCCAGATGATCAGATGACCAGATGACCCCACTTTTAATATAAACTTGTCTAAGGTAGCACGAGGTTACAGGTAGATTGAGAAGCTCAGTCACCCGGAGAGAGCTTGGACTAGAGCCGCTTCTCCTCCATATCGAGTGGAGCCAGTTGAAGTGGTTCGGGCATCTGGTGCGACGCCTCCCTGGGGAGGCGTTCTGGGCTTGTCCCACTGGGCGGAGGCCATGGAGAAGACTCAGGACACGCTGGGAGTCTACGTCTCTTGGATGGTCTGTAAATGTCCCCAGAGGAGCTGAAGAAAGTGGTCGGGGAGAGGGAAGTCTGGGTATCTTTGGTTATACTTGAGCCCTCGCAACCCAGACCTGGATGAGCGGAGGAAGATGGATGGAGGGATTTAAGGTGACGTGCCTAAGCAATAATGCAATAACACGGATAACAACATTGTCAGTTTTATTGTGGACGAAGAAAGGTTGTACATTTTGGATGTACAGAAACACATCTTTTATGACACAAAGTATTTAATTTACAAAGATTCACTAGTGAAAGAGAGGCCAAAGGGCCTGATTACCAACGTTTTGGATGAAGTACACAACACGGGAGTGGCAGGACAAATGACTCTTCGGGAACCAGGGGTGGACGGACTGAAGACGCAACGGTGACAATTTCAGCCAACTGACGGTCGAGGAACGGACTCCCGATGGGACAGAAGGATGGTGCACCGCAGATGGACCTATGTAAATCCGGTATAACACCAGCACCAACCTATAACCATCAGATTATGTGTGGGGTGCAGTATCTTGCCCAAGAACAATTCAACACATAGGTGGACAAGGCGTTAACTGAACCTGCAATCATTGATAAGAGTTTGACCACTCTCCCTCTGCACCAAGACCACCCCTAAAAGAGTTCTTCAGCAATAGGCGTGCACCAGCAAGGTTTTTGCATTGGAGCTTATTAGGAAAATAAAAGCTCTAAATAAAGTTAAACTTCCTCCTGAAAAGAAAAATACATCTTGTTGGGCCACAGTGTGATGTTTAGTATTGTGTTTTTGGTGCTGCATGTGCTACTTATTTATTGTAAGAATTGTGCCCTGCCTCAGGACAAATATTGAAGGATTTCATTTGCTGACCATTCATCCAAGTAAACTTTGGCTGGCTTTTTTTCATAAAACCTGAGTTTAGAAGCACAGATGGCTTGACCAATTGTAAAATAAATTACTATATTGCAAATTTGACCCGCAGATATGGAGACTTTGTTCGCCCTTGCAGTCGGAAAGATTTTACCAAACACAACTGTGCTTTCATATCTTCATATTCGCCCGTGCTCATTTCTGTAAGCATTGAAATATTTTCCACCTTTTTTTTTTAACCTTTTAGGTACCTTTAGAAGCTTCAACCTTTGTACCTGTCTCCGACAACCTTGGTCGATCCTGTAATGAATTTAGCCCACAGCAATAACAGTGTCAATCAATAGCAATCCGTGGTATGTCATTGACAGGTTAGACGCTGTAATGTTTGGCCATGGAGCTGAGTCAAAAGAATCAAAGGAAGGCAAGCAGTTTTTATTCAGCACTTCAGACAAGGAGACTCACATTGAACACCTCCTGGAATCTACCATAACAAAGAAATATCAGTACAAATATCACACATTGATCATCCACAAATAGTTTTTTTTTCATTATTATTATTTGCGCTGCGTGATGTCAAAGAAACACAAATGCCACTTTTTTTTTTTTTTTTTTTAAGGTTTACTAAAAATTGTTATGAATTGTCCAGGTTGACATATAAAAAGGACACTGAATGCAGCAAAAACTAGGAAGTATTGGAATTTTCTACAATAAAAAATGTCCCAACTTTTGAAAAAAAAAAGTTTTTTTATGAGTTAAATACTCAAACTTTTAAATCACTTCAGCTAAAATGTTAGAACACTAACAAGTCAGACAGCTGAAACAAATGGTTAAACAAAGAAAATTTTTACTCTTTTGCACAAAATTAGGTCATTTCAGATGCAATGTCAGACAACGGTATTGTTAAAAAATGCAAAAAAAAAGGATAAATTGCTGGTGTGCGACCAACAATTGCGTGGAAGCACTGCGAAGCGGTGTTCGCGCAGACTGTGCACGGAATCCTCTTCCCCTCGAGTTCACACCAGACACATTTTTTTCACGACAGTCGACGGGCGCTTCTGCTTAGCTGTATTTAGAGCCTCTACGATTACTTGAAATCACCCATCTTAACTTGTCACCAACTGCTCTCTGACTCTCTCTCACTGATTGTGTTTTTAGACATCCGTAACCACACCGTAGTTGGCCCACTACGCTGATCTGTGTCTGTTTGTTTGTGAGTTTATTTTCATATCTACAGTTTGTTTAGATACAAAAACAGGATTACATTTGTCAACTGCATTATTTTATTGTGAAAAATTGGTTATATTTTGACAAATCGCGTCGCTTCTGTTAATCACACCATAGGCGAACAAGGGCAACAATTTTGATATGCAAGATTTAAAGCAAAATCTCTCTTTCAAAAATGAAGTGAAATCTGCATACTTTCAGGAATTGTTCCGTAATTATGATTTATCTTTCAAAATAAAATGTCTATTCTTGTTCCTGTATTTTGTTGATTACATTTTTACCACAAGTGCAATGTATGTACGATATTTTCATCTTTAATATGCTTTTTTTTTGTCTGCTGCGACTTATACTCCAGAATGACTTAATGTCAGAAAAATATGGTATTTGTTTACTTTTAGTAAAATCTACACAAGCGTTTCAGTTTTCATTTTCTTATTTTTTAAAAACATTCTATTATTCACGGGACGGCCGTGTGTAATAATCACTTTTTTTATGGTTTGATTTAGAACACAAAACACTGCAGTATTCCTGGTTAATGTTGCACTATATTACTGACTCTTTTATCAAAATATCATTGGTCAAAAAAGTGGAAAAATTCTGCACCTAACTGTAGTAAATGTAACTTTTCCACATGCTCCCTCCTCAATCTTTCCATAACAAAGCCATTAGACACATTTGCAAGGTTGGTTATCTCATGTTCCTTTTACAAAGCAATACCCTCCAGCTAGAGGACTCTAAGAGATTGGAATTTTAGTTCTCTTCATCATTTGTATGTGTCGAGGTGCCCACCGTGGCAAATTGCAATTCTGCATCCCATGAGGTCAGCCCTTGCACTTCCTCCTTGTTCCGTTCCTTTGGGTGGAAAATAGCTCTCAATGAATGCAGAATGTAAGGCGGAGGGCTTTAAATACTCTGAGAAGAGAAAAAAAAAATCATAAAAGCGTGAATTAAGCTTTCAATTCCAAACAAAGCCAAGAAAAATGTCTGTGTGTTGTTTAACATTGTTAAATATAACCAAAGATTTGTAGTGATGTCATCATGCAAAAGCACAAAAATCTTTCCATGTGGACTTTTGACTATAAGGCTGATGATTCAATATCAACTGTCAGGATGCTGATCTGTTTCTTTGTGACCTTGTGATGGATTGATAATCTGTTTTGAGTACGGTAAAACCTGACTTTTGCCGCATAGCAGCCCCCACTCCCCCAACATCTATAAAGGGTAAAGAAAATATATGGATGTATGAAGCACGGACCGAAAGGCTCAGACCCATCTACATCCTCTATTGACAGATGTGAGGGGGCTTTGTTCTCTGGATAAAAAAAAAAAAAAAAGCCCCCCCCCCGATCATTCAAGATAAACTGATCTGTCTTCCAATAATCAACAGAGTATTCATTATTATTGTATTTTGCTGTGTATGTCTGGGTTTTACCTTGATCCAACAAAATAGTAAAAAAAAAGGTGTATTAAAGACAATTTTGGCACAATTTTCTTGCAAATGAAGGAATAAATACTGGAAACATCAGCAAAGCTTGGGTAAAACATGGAAGTGAAAGAAAAATGGATGTGTGCAGGAGTTGACGCAATCCTCCACTGCAGTGACCAGATGTGGCCTTGTTTTCTGAACATGATACACAATACGGTCTATATTTATCTGAGTTTTCAAAATGGAAACAAACCAAAAATGTCAGCATTTTGCTCTCACCTGGGTTGAGAAGAGGAGGATGGGACAAAGCTTTAATCACTTCGACTAGATCAGTTAAAAGAACTCTGCTCTAAGTCATTCTGCCAAAAGGTCAGAGCTGTCCCCTGAAGATCAGGACAGTTAGCCTGTCCTCCATTTTTTCTTCTTCTTGTCATTTTATCCTTGGTCTGCTTTTGTGTCACTTTTGTAGTTTCTCTTTCTTTAACTTTGTCTTTCAAACTCTTTGTGAGTCTCTTCAATAATTTTCAGCTTTCTTTTCAGGTTGTGGAGGGGTGGGGGTGGGGGTCTGATGTGGGCGGCAGATGGTTGGGATGTTTCCCGTCTCAGAGGGATCATGCTCGTCTGATTCCCTTCCCTTTTCTCCTGCCAGGAGGTCAGCAAGGTGGGCAGTAGAGTAATTGGCAAATGGCGGGGACAGAGCTGATTCGAGGGCTGTTCAGGGTGGCATTAACTGACAATTGTAAATAACGAATGGAGCCGTTGATTCAAATGACCCGTTCACATGATTCTTCTTGTTAATTGTGCGCAGAAACGTGGTCCTACATAACAAGTGATTTTTTAGGATTTAGTCCTCACCCAAGAGGAAGCTGCCTGAAAGAAGGGAACAAGAAGTGTGAACGATGGAGAGAGAGAACCGGAGCGAGAGCAACACATCAAGGAACAGATTGTTAATATCAGCCGTTTCATCTGGCTGATTGTGGAATAAATGGCAATGGGGCTTGCAGTAACATGGTGTGACACGGCACAGGGTCTAATGGGACGAGCAGCTCGCCACCGGCAGCGGCGTAATGAAGTGCAACGTCATTTTTTACCCTGGAACCACGACAATGTCAAAGTGCTGCATCTGGCCGTTTGAGAAACGGTGGTGGCGGGACATCACCTGCTCAGCTGATGGGGCATGTGGACCAGTCAAGCTTCCAAATAGTTCTTGGATGACTTTGGAAAAATCAGTCATCGGTACCATCAATCGAGCATTCCGTTGACCATGAAACGGACACTGCATCCTCCTCTTCCTCGGGTTTGGCCACAGACCCACAGGACAGCAGAACTCAAGACTCAGGAGACGACCTTGTCGGGTGTATTGCACTGGGACATGTTTTTATTATTACAGGTCTGGAGGCAGTCAAGCTCCAGAACACAAAGCATGTTTTACGGGGAGGGCTTTTGACTGATGATGGGGGGAAAGCTGCAGAAAGGCTGCAGTGTGGTTTGATTTACTGGCTTCTCACTGCACTGTAATGAGGAGTAATTCTGTCTTGACACCACTACATCTCCCTTTCCTCTTTTCCACCATTTTTATCTTTCCCTCTCTTTACCTTTGCCTTCGGCAACCCCGCCGCCTTTAGTGTGGCTTGTCAGTGTTTTAAGACTGTACCCTCTGCTCCTTTCTTCCATGGGCATGACGTGTGTTCTATTTACCTGAGGGATTCTTCATATATCTTCATTAACAGGCTATTACCAACAAGACATGCAAAAAGGGGGAAAAAGTGACTATTTTAAAGTTGTATCCACTAAAAAGATTAAAGATAAACCAGAGGATTTATGATCTCACGAAAATATAATTTTATCAAGAACGCCTTTGGAGGCCACTTCTTATTATTTAAGATCTTGTCAGAAATGGTGACTAAAGTTGGTGTTGTGACACTTGTGTGACATGTCCGCTAAATTAGTAAATCTGTATTTGATTAAGTATCTCAAAGATGCTTAATTAACGTCTTTGGCGATGCATGAGTAGAGACACAGGTGTGTAACGCTGAATGTTCGTCTTATTAAATTTGGACGAAAAAAACACAACATGTTAAAACCAAGAGCCTGTTTAGATTTGACACTAATTCAATCCGTGTTAAGTTAAAGATGTGAAAAAGAGCGTGAACTTTCTTGAAGAAAGTCTGATTCTTCCACTTTTGGTAGCTTTGATGACTTTGGAACCGCCTCGTTTTGCAGCGATGTGCTATGGCTCCGCCCCCTGGACAGGAGAACACAACTGTGGGGCTGTGAGGGCAAGTTATGACAAATTAATCTGTACCTGAAACAGCTTTGTTGGCCTAGTTAGCTTTATGCTAACGATTAATTGGATTTCCAATAGGAGGTTTAATGCTAACCCTTAGTCGACCTAAATTGCAGACTAAATGAACATCTTTATAAACTCACAGGCATGAATTGTCCAAACTCTTAAAAAGAAAACATTTTTACAGTAGCATTTGTGGTAAAAAAAAATGTTTTTTTTTTCCTCATTTTTTGCCAATTCTTATTCAAAAAAGTGTACTGTTGTAGGTCAATTGCCTAACGGCAGAACATTGTTATTGTATTGTTATATTGTTATTATATTGTTATTATATTAATGATCTGAACAATTTTCTTTGAGCTTCTCGTTTTGAGAAACCACGTAACACTGTATGCTATTAACAATCTCATTATTTCACAAATACATTTTACAGTATGTGAGCTGTATCAGATTATTATAAATATATTCAAAACATATAGTAGATTATTAATGCATTTCTAAACAAATGTGTTTAACCTGTGTAAAACTCAAAATGTAATCAAATTGAATTGAGAAGACTGAAAGAATTGTAAAAAAAACCAAAACAAATGGAATTGAATGGATCCAATCCAGGCTCTTGCAAATCAAATCGAATTTCCTCTTCATGTTAAAGCACGTCAATTGTTCAGCTTTTTAAATTATTTAGAAGTTTTATACTTGGCAGTCGTGTGTGTTTGTGTGTGTTTCACTTTTCAGGGTAAGGTGTGAATACATACTGAGAAATGGAATTCTCACTCACTAAACAGATGGAAGATGAATACGGTAAAAGTTGTTTAGAAGTGAGATCTCAGAGAACTCCAAGTCTCGAGGCAAAACAAAAACAATTTTCTGTTTGGCAAGTGCTTTATGTCCTATACATACAATAGCGGCGTTTTCTCACATGTTTTTCAATCTACCAAGTGTGAGAAGGAAACTTTTAGAATGTCTGTATGATCGCAGATCCCATTGATTGGAACTTATTGAACCTGCAACTCGGACAATAACATAAAAATGTTAAAATAAATAAATAAAATATAAAGATACTGGAAGAAAAATGAAAAACAACAGTAAAAGACCAACATTCTGTTGGGAAATACACAGTTACTACTGCAGTAATTCTCACTGATTCACAGCGTTTGAGGGCATGATGTTAATATCAGTGTGAACTCTACACAGCGGCCTGTTGGTTGACCTGTGCAAGGTGAGCAGGAATGTAGCACTTTCTAGCTGGAAGCCCTTAAATCAAGAACTCTACGAGGAATGAGACGTTATGCTGGATGTTTTCAATTAAGCTACATCCGCTCCTTTCCACGGGTAATATTTCCACAGCAAACTAGAGCTGACAGATCTGTGCGGCACGGCTCGAATCTCCCGGGCATCCTCTGAGTTCTCACTCTCGGAAAATGAATATGCAGACGTAAACAAAACATCAGACGGCATGAGCACAGTGCGTGCTGAAATATTTCACCTGGTGTCACAGAACCAACCGTGGAAAAAAGACATGACAAACACATAATGACATCTTTAGTAGTTCACATCGACAAGTTGTGTTTTTAGATTTGCCTGTTTGTCTTGACAACACACTACGTCAGAGAGCCACGGTGCAGGAGTTTTCCAAAGGGGGACTCACTATTCAAGCATCTTCCACTCATGAAGAAACCCTGAAGGGTGCAGGTGGAAGAGAAGCTCGCCCATGCATGTGGAGAAGACGCACTCATTGACACAGTATTTTCCTGACTTAAACATTAAATTAAATTAATCACTGTATATATGCTTGATACTCCACTTCCAAGGCTGATATCAAAGCAAAGAACCTGGACAAAATGAAAACGAAGTCAAAAATCCAGCCATTTTATTGGGTACACCTTGACCAGCAGATTGACTTGACCACATCTACATGCCTAAATGCGAAGAGTTTCTGTCATGTGATTGGCTAATTAGAATTTTACATAAATGAGCACTTGGACAGATGTGCCCTTGTAAAGTGGCAAGTGAGTGTACATACGGAATAAATGTAATGCTGTGGTCACGGTGCCAAATTCTGATGCAAAGTGTTAGGAAACGCGCATAAATTTGCATTACAGCCTTCCAAGTTCAAAATTCTTGTGTTCACGCATTGCTACGCAAGTATCAAGTAGCAATAGACCTGAATATAAATAGATTAATTTATTAAGTCAATTAATTGTTATGCAGAAGCAGAAGAAGCCCCTTACCTGCTTAGGTAATTTAATCTGTGTTGAGATTAATTTAGCGTGTTCTTGAACATGTATGATATGTCCAGTGTGTCCATAGCTTCAGAGTGTGGTTGGATGACGTCAGCTCATGAAAATACAGGTGAGATCAGTCATCTGTTTGATGAACTAAACCAGAGAGAGTGTGTCGGTTCAAAGGGAATTCAGTCTGTGTTGTGTGTGATTAATGAATAGGACCGCATCAGTTTCAAAGCTTTGCTGCTGTGTTGTTTTATTTTTCTCCTTCTCCTCTGTATTGGTTTTGCTTTCCCCACAAGAGTGGAGGAGTCAACTGCAATTTCTTTCCTGCAGATAAATTTGAAATGGAAGCAGACATAACTCTCTCGATTTTTCCTGTTTCTTACTCACTCTCCCATTCCCGAGTCTTAATTGGCCGCGTGCAAAGGCAAACAAAGCCACTCTCTGTTGAATGCATTTATTTAAAAGGGCTATTTAAAGCCAAGGGTTTCTAGATCTTTTGTTGCATTAACTTCACCAAAGTTTCTCGCTTCTCCTGTCTGTTTTACCTTTAATTTAATGCTTGTTCACCCCTCAGTTTTTCTTTAAAACACACCCCAGTGCAGGTCAAGGAAATGTATGTGTTCATTAAAACTCCACATTGTGATTCTGGATGGCTGTTACACTTTAACAGTAGATAAGAATTTTTCTGTTTAATCAATTTGTTGCTCCTAGGTTTGAGGCTTTCAAGCACATTTTGCGTCTGTCATGCTCATAAGCATTTTTTTCTCCCACAGTAGGAATATTGTTTAGCAATAAAAATTGAAATTTCATTTCAGCGAAGAAGCATATTTTTTGCTCAGGGTCAGGAGAGTGCTGGATCATCTTGTTAGTAGAATGGTAAACCGTAGCTTTTGTATTCACAGTTAAATGGAACACATCCATATAATCAAACACGGCTGCATAGTAAATTACAGGAAATACGCAGAATTTTTCTCACTATACAGTTTTTTTTTCTCTAATCGACCATTAAAAAACATGCCCTCCACCTCCGTTAAATGTTTTCTCCATCCTTTATCATGCTAATGAATCTAAATTATTCCCAATCAATAAGTATGATCCCAAAATGTCAGTGCTTTGTTTTCTTATTTATTTATTTCCTTTTTAACAGTGTTGCTAGAAAATGGTGCACATTTTTTTTTTTTTTATCTTAGGGCTTGCAGATGTTTATGTTAAAACATAAGACAACTGATTAGGGTCATCTGCTGTTTTCACTACATTTTTTTCTAGAAGATAGAAGAAGTCGTTTGAACTTGTTTGAACCTAAACTTAAATGTGTCTATGGACCTATTTAAAGAGGACTGGGGAAAAAAAAAGAAAAGAAGATATTCAAAGGATTGCGATCTAAGAAGCACATTAAAGTATTTGTGGGGGCAAAAGAGGCAGATGGTGCTTTTTATGTGCTGAGGAGAAACTGTCCCGCTCTAACTAACTTTCTTATTTGTGCTCCAGCTCAGTGGTTCCCAACCTTTTTAACACTAAGGATCGGTTTAATTTCAGACCATATTTTGGGGGACAAGCTTTTACAAGGCTAAAGTGGGAATCCTATTTTTGTTTTAGTGTCCAGTTTGCCTTAACTTTAAATGTTACAGTTTATCTTTATCCTCTGTAAAGTATTTGCATCTGATTTAACCTTCATTTATAAACTAGATTTCATACAGGAACCATTAAATTATGATATAGATGTTCCCTCAATCCATAACTGTCAAAGTTGAGGCCAACTTTATGTCCTATTTTTAGGTCTAACAAAAAAAAAAATCACTAGACTGGTATTTTCTAAATATAATAATAAATGTGATTTAACCATTTGAAAAACTTTTTTTAGCAACATCCTAACACTATTTGCCAGTCAGATGCTGAACATTAGGCGTATGGTCTGTGGGAACAATTGTTGCAATAAATCCATATTTGAAGGAAAGACTCCTGTTTTTTGTCTGTTAAATGCAGCAGCCTTTTATTTTGAAGTCAAAGGTTGTTCTTATGTTTCCTCTCTCCACAGAGCTACATGGACCTCTGAACCGAGAATTAAGAAAAATATTTCAAGAAAAATAGTTCCAGCACTCTCTGCTCTCTGTCTTCCGTTCAAAAGTAGCTGCTGATTGGGAGATGCAGAAAGTGTGTAGCTAGTTGCTTCACTTGGTTATTGTACATGCATTTTACATGTATACATATCCCTCATGCTTATGGGTTCCAGATAAGGATAGCACAATATATATATAAAACTCATTTAAAATAACACCAAACCATGTACACAATACACAAACCATTGCTCTGCTGATAGTATCAGGAAGGGGATCTGACAAAAACTAATAGAACAAAATAGGACCAAAAGACAAGATAGTTTTGTGATATATGAGTTGATATGCAAGGTTTTTCTAAGCATTTTCGGGGCTCGGAGGGATATAACACCCCAAACACTCAGAACATCTAGATTTACCCTGTTCTACCTGCACCCCAAGGTAGGGCTGGTTGATTTAACCCAGTCGGGCTTCTCTGGCTCCTTTCTGTTAAAAAAAACAAAAAAAACAAATATGCTTGTTTATTTTTATTTTTTTATTTGTTTGACTTTTTTGTTAACTTTGCTAACTTGAGGGTTTAATTTAGCTGTCGGTGCAAATGCTTTTAGAAAGATAGAGTTTCAACACGTGACTGAGCGGCTTAAATCTAGTAATTTTCCAAACTAAAACTTCCTTCAGAATCAGATCATGAATAAAATGTCAAAAAAAATTCATCTTTTTTTTCCCTGTGTCCTGGTACTGGCATCTCAAAAAAACTTAGGCACAATCCAAATTCTTCCCTTCCCTCTACCCCTTGTAGGGGCATTTGTAGTGGAAGGGATGTCTGAAATATTGATTGCAAGATCCTACCTTTCAAGCTGAGGGATACACCCTCTGTTGCAAGGGCAAACTGCGGCGGAGAAGCGCTTTTCTACACGTGGGTTCACTCTGAAGTTCACATTTAAATCTAAGTAATGACATTTTGTTGTAGCATGACCTTTTTAAAATGACAAAACCATGATTGTTAAGAATATTCAAGAGCTTGAAGCACCGCGCTAACGCTAGCTGTCTGGCAGTAATCGGCGACATCATCGACCAGAAGCAACGTATGAATTCTGAGACACTATTTTTCCATAACTTTCCATTCGGAGGGCTAAATGTAGGGGTAGGGAGTAACGGGGAATTCATCGACTCTTAATGCTTGATATGTATTTTGTACACAAGCCAGAAGAGATTCACAGATTTGATGCATTTCACCCTTTTGTGTTTGCAAGAAAAGGCACAAAAAGACAAGAGAGAAGGAATTGCTTAGGTGTGCACAGAGGAAACATATTCTCCCTTTATGTCTGTATGTTTTCCTGTCAGAGCACTTCATCATTTTTGTTTTACCGAAAGTAGAAGGGATCGTACACTTCATGGATTCGAATCTCACCGCGGTGTGCACTCCAGCTTTTCCAGCACCGTCCTTTCCCCAAAGGTAGATCATATCCCTGCGGCAAATCCCTAACACACACCCCCCACCTCCATCCCGATGGTAAATATTTCAGGAGCTGAAATAAGAAGATATAAGGGAAGCTGTAAAGCTGCTCTGTATGACTTGAGAGACTCAAGTTCACATTACAATGATGAAGGGGAGAAGACTCTCAGGAGGGATTATTACTAGAATATGATTTGTATCTTCACAGGAAACACTGCAACGAAATATTCACAAATGGTAACCCAAAATGCAGCATTTCGGAACAGACTGTACGTCCTCTTTTGCATAATGTTTTAAATCTTCGTTCAAAGCAATATCAAAGTGATTATTAGATATATCACAGGAATCCCAAAAAGTAATACACTATATGATTTTTCTTTTTGTTTAAAATACACCATTCCCAACTCAAACTGAATGATTCATCTTTTTAAGTATAAGAATAGAAGGCTTGTACCTAAAATGATCAGAGGAATAACAACACAATTCATGTTTTGCCCTTTTCACTTAATTCCTTTGTGGTAACATTTCAGATTTGTGGCAAACAACTGCAGCACATTTGAATGCAGTGCCATAACTTTATGGTTCTGTATACGACTCCCCTCAGCATTTCTTTACGGTCATTAAACAGGTTGCATGTGCAGGTCATGGGAGCTCTTTCGCTCTGTCACTATTTGCCATCCAGACAGCTCTGTTTTATTACACTTTCTGGTGTGCGAGCAAAAGGAGAGCACAGGGAGCAGGGCCTCCGCCTCGTGTCTGCTTTCGGTTCATGTCGAGCAGGTGAAGGTTAGTCCAAAAATGGAGGGAATCGAAGCCTCTGTCTGCTAGACCTCACTGCAGTTTTATGTTGTCCTTTGCCGAAGTGCCTCTCATTCTGATATATTTTTCTTTGAATTCTTACTCCCAGTCTGGCCCTTCGAGCTCTTCTGTTTTGGCCCTTCCACTCATTCTCAGAAGAGGACTCTCCACCAACATCCCTCTCTGTATCTTTTATTTTTTTAACTTTGTGAGTGTGTTCTGTGGTTCAACACAACCTCAGCTCGTGTTGTTTGGATACTGGCAGCGTTCCAACGCATGTTGGATTTGTTTTTCCTCTTCTCGTCTGTCTCATTGTCCGTGAAGGTCTGTTCAGATGGTGTCTTAACAACTGATAGTTTGTGTACACTTCTGTGTTCTAATGACCAAAGCAGAGACTGGTCTGGACATGTGGGTTTACTGCATATTTTTGTTGGTAGATATTTGTTATATTGGATCTTCATGTCTAAGAGGGTTGTTATGCTTTCTGTTTCTCTTTCATGTTTAAAATAATCAGGAATTTCTTCTGTATCTTTGTTGAATTTTCTTTTTTTTTTGTAATTTACATATCATGTCCACAGTAAGAATCTGCATTGGGTTGGGGCTTTTTTGGTTCCATATGTTTCTGGTTTCCCACAAAGAAGATGTGTGCAATCGCTAATAAAGGATCCCCCTATTGCAAGGCATACGTTCACAACAGGCATATGTTTTGAGAATGTGGGTTTTTGAACATGCCTTAAGCATATGGTGTTTACACTGAACTGTCACTACCTGACACTTGCACTAATACCTGAGGTTTGCTGCGAAATATTGAAACGCTGCAAATCTTACTCCACGCCTTTTCTTTCATAAATGAATGGTCCTGTCTGAAAAGGAGTGGTAACCAGTTAATTCTGGTGAGCCTCACTTCCACTACACTGTTTGCTTTTATGGCCAACCATTGTGTAGATCGCTAGCATGTCGCTACCTCACTCCGTATCACACTGTCGCAAAAGATGGCAAGGAACGTTTGCTGCTCCACCACAGACCAGGCCAGCTGTTGTTTGCAGGTATTTTCAATATAGACTCATACACACTCGATATTGAAATTTAAATGGAACAGTAGTATTGCAGTAGTATTAGATTTCAAATGCAGTACTACTGTTCCAGAAGAGTACACAGGAAACTGCAGAAACCCTGATGCTTGCAAACTTTAGAAACATTAACCTAAATGAGCGCTATATTGATGCTTTCCAATGTCGTCATCACTTTCTACCAATCATAGGGTGGCTACAGTGGTTTGGCCAACCGTTCCATTCCGGATCTGCAATGGACGCACTCAACAAACTGGAATAGACCACTCAGTGCAAACAAAGCTTTTTTATCAGATAATTCTGGCCGGGTACAACCCGCAGTTATCAATAAAATCTCAAAGATCCATTTTCAAAGAGTTGGCACTCCTCTGAATGAAGAGGGACGCCATCTGAGTGTTGCAAGCCCCTGATTGGCCAAAGTTTGATCTGGTTGAGCATTCAACATGAGATAATTGGCCACGCGTTTTGAATTTAGAACCCAATTACTGTCATAGAAACTTATGTAGCTTTGCATGAACACAAGTCCTTCCCAAAACTTTCAGACATATATGCTTATATAGACTATTCATTGGTTTCATCAGCTTGAACACGTGTTGCCGAAGATAGGAAAGCTTCTGTTGGAGAAACAAGACATACCTTTGACTCAAGAAAGAAAAGGGTTAGAAAAATGAATATGATGAGAATACAACAGAAAAACTGTTTTGAATTGTAAGATCAATAAAACACATTGACTGCATGTGAGAAAGAGTGAGTGTAACATCCCTCATAATAGAAAATGACTAACATTTGGTTCCAAGAAAATTAAGTTGATTCTGTTTCTATTTTTGAACACATACCTATTGTACATAGAAGGGGCTGAACAGTTGTGTAGTAGCTGGTTTTGGTTCAGATCCTGGCTGGGATCTCTTTCTGTGGAGTTTGCATGTTCCTCTTGTGCATGTGTGGGGGCTTTCTCCAGGCACATCAGCTTCTCCCCAAAGTTCAAAAATATTGATGGTGTGTCTCTAAATCCCCCTAAAATTGAACATGGGTGTGTGGCTTTCTAACCGCCTGACGACCTGTTCAAGGTGGTTGGGTTAGGGTCCATGACCCTGAAAGGACTTCAAAAGGGTTCAAAGATGGATGGATGGACTAGGAAGACAATGAGAACTTGTTCTAGTTGTGCATATCTGCTCATCCAACCTGAAGATTTAGAAAGAAAAACGCAAAGAGTGAGACCAGTAATCAAGATGACGACAAACTTTGAATCAAGTGAACAGCTTTGTTGCTCTAAGATCACCTGTGATGAACAAATGGGCTCATTTAACAGACTCCCCTTCAATCTGATTGATCGGAGGTTTCTATTAGGTATCCTCATTTCTATCAGCCACCCCTGAAAGGGCCTGAGTCGTTTACTCCCTGTGCTTGACTGCTTAACGGAAATAAACCTAAGGATAATTGCAATAGGAGTGTATGGGGGTGGCAGATTGAAGCTGTGCAGTGCCCTAAAGCCTATTTATAGATGCTCAGCCAACTGCTTTATGGAGTAAAGTGCAAAAGCTAGCTTGTGCGGTTGTGTGGGTACTAGCATGTGGGTGTGAACCTGCATACGTGGGGGTGTAAAAAGGTGTGTGCTCCTAAGTGAGTGTAATAACACACACATGTGTGTCTGCTGTTGTGTTTGTGCGGGATTCGCTTGTGTTTGTCAGGATGTGCAAATTTGTTTTTTCACCATTAACTCCACTAGGTCATCTCATTTAAACCTACAGAAACATCTTTATTTATTTGTGTTCCGACAACATTTTTTTTAAATAGCTTCTAACCATCAAAATAAACATTGGCATTTAATTTGTGAAAACCTGTTAAATAGTGTTTGCAGCATATTCGCTGCTACTAATTGTTCACATTTTTCCTTTTAAAGTTTTTCATGTGACTTTGATAAAATTGATAAAAGGCATTCTTATTTACATTTGAAAACATTTTACATTTTAAAATAGGGGTATTTAAAATTACACGTCTTATTGGCTTTCCAGATATGAGATAGTAAAATAAAATTATTTTCACTGCATATGTGGTTACAAAAAACTAATACAGTTAGCATCCGATCAGAAGTGAATTTTTGCAATAATTAATATTTAATTTGGTTATGTAATAAATATTAATTACTGCAAAAATAGTATAAGGAGTAATGTTTATCTGATATAGTTGAGCAATAAACAAAGTAGTTGTTTATCTATATGGAGAAAAGTACAAAGAGTAGTACAAAACAGAAAAAAAGATGCAGATTATGCAATGGGATTATCATAAAAACAAATACTTGATTTTTTTCCTCTTTTTTTGCATTTCATTTATTTCTTTTTTTCTAGCTAGGCCAGGAGGTGGGACCCATACTCAGGTTACTTATATATGCTTTTTTTTAATAAATAAATACAAACCATCACTAGAGGGCACTGTAGATGTGTATCAGTATTTGTTACTGACAGCAACGGAGAAGAAGAAGTTCCTCTAAGTATAAAGTTACGTTCACACCGCTATCAGCAACTTCTGTTCAAGCAATTACTTTCAATGAAAAATCTAAATGGATTTCCTCAATCAAAGCTCTTGCATTGTAATTTTAGGACCGTTTTTGCGCTCTACTGAATGCGTGTAGAAAGTTAAACCAGGTTGAACAATGAAGAATTAGGGACTTGGATCTGGTAGTGACACGTGGCTGGCGGCGTTCTTTTCAAAACGCTTCAGTGCTAATTGATCACAAAGGAGTAACTAATAATTGCGGTTTGTGTCCGGTCGGAATTATATGATACTAAGTTTTTCGTACATCGGAATAGAGTTGTGAAAGAAAACACCTGCAACAAGATTAGATTAAAAATTATTCCTGAAAGTGTTGAGTTGTTATGATTGCATGTCTCTTAATTTTATTTATTTTTTGTTCCTTCTGACACTTCTTTTCACTGTTTTTTGTTGTGTTGAATTCCTTCCTGTTAAATCATCATAATGGTTAAGCCATAAAAAAATAAGAGTTGTTCTTCATTTTTCAGTAGTTTCACTTGAAGTGCTCATAAAAACAGCCTTATAGCGTAAGTATTGCACACGTCGTCACATAGCTGCTCCCCTTTGGTGTTCGGGTGTTTGAGTCTGCAAATCCCCAGTGCAAATTGGTAAAAGCACTTTACTACCAAGAGGCAGAAACACATATAAATGCAGAACATTTATCATAGTTGGATGGTAATAGTAACTAATGTATACCCTATAGCGGTGATTTTTTTTTTAGGTAGTAAAATGTAATAAAAGATGATAGTACTGATATTTTATGAAAGTTATGAATTCATCATAATACAGCTGATTTGACAAGTCTTCCGATCCAGTTTCAGAGTCTGTTTACTATCTTCTTGAAATTGAAAGGCACTGGCAATAATACAAAATATTTTCTGGGGAAATTTATGGCTTCAATTTTAGGAAGGACAGGTCTGTCAGCCTATCAGAAGTCAGGGTGATGGTGGGAAATTGCCTTAAATGAGCAGACATACATAAAATAAAAACACGCTGCTTATGAACCAAACTTTCCTACGTTTAAACTGCTTTCATTGAGTCCTCCATTTCTCCATTTTCAGAGATAAAATTATGGATTGTGAGCAAAGTTGTTTAAAACTGAAAAAAAAAAAAAAGATCAACATTAGGAGATAACAGTGTGTTGGATTTAAAATGCTTTTAATGCTTTTATATTTATATTTATATGTGAGCATGTGTATTTCTAAAACTCTGGTTGGATTAAAGCATGCATTTTGCTTTGTGTTTGTGACAAATGCATTAACAAAGGTGAATTCTATTCTGAAATTGTTTTAAAAAAAGTTGAAATTCATTATGTTTGCTGATGATACTATTATGTTTTGTTCAGGACAAAATATTGTTGAGTTGTTGAATGTTGCCGAAAAATAATTTAATTTGGTTAAAATATGGTTTGATTATAGCAAGTTATCTCTGAATGAAAACAAAACAATTTTTTTTATTTTGTGGTAATAGAAAGGTTGTAAATGTCAAATTATATTTAAATGGTGTAGAAATCCAATATGTGAAAGAAATAAAGTTTTTGGGAGTAATAATTGATGATAAATTGTCTTGGAAATCTCATATAAATCATATAAAACACAAAGTCTCTATATCAATTGGTATTCTGTTTAAAACCAGTGATGCAATGAACAAAAGAGTTTGTTTCTTGTTTATTGTTCACTAATATCTTTAATATTGTGCAGAGATCTGAGGAAATGCAGGTAAAACTATTATTGAGTCATTGGTTAAACTACAAAAAAAGGGCTGTTAGAATAGTCAACAGAACAGGATATTGTGAACCAACAAATTCTTTGCGTTGTTTGAATAATAGTTTAAAATTAAAGGAAATTGTTTATGTCACGGTATTAGAAAATGTCTGTAAATTAAAACACAATTTGGTTTCAAAAGATATACAGAAGCTATTTACTTTAAGGGTTAGTACGTATAATTTAAGAGGTCTTTATTATTTTGAACAGGTTAAAGCTCAAACTAATGCTAAGATGAGATGTGTTTCAGTTGTTAGAGTAAAATTATGGAATCAATTGAGTGATAAATTAAAATTAGGTTCTTCCCTTTTGCAGTTTAAAATGTAAATGTTTGAATGATTACAACATACATATGTAAAAGATTTGATTTACTTGTATTTGTTTGTAAATTGTTTTTTTTTTCTGTATCTATTTCTTTGTTGATCAGCATAGATATTGTTTAGTTTTCAAGGAAAGGCATTGAATAAGCTTAATAAGATTCTGCCTATTCCTTTTTTTATTGGTTGTCTGTTTTTACTGTATGTTGTGTTAACTGTACAAATTGGAACTAAACCAATAAACGTGAAACTATTCTATTCTGACCAAAGCTAACTAAAGCCTTACCATTTCCCAGACAAACTAATTTTATTAGGCATAGGATGTTCACTGATGAAAGAAAATTAAGTTATCTGATCAGTAACAACAGAATCTGACTATTTCTTCCCTTGACAGATTTATTGGGATCTTTAAGAAGAAAACATAACCAATAATTGCCGTAGAATCCCCTTTAGATATAGGTTTTACTACTGAGAAGTTTTCAAATCTATTTGGCAGGGAATGTGTTACTGTGCTCTGTTTCTCCTTAACTGTCAGAGCATGGAACCCCATTTAGGATTAGAGTCTGATGGGGCTTTCTGGACTGAGTTTGCTCTCAACAAGGATATTTCCCAGCCAAGCCAAGCCCCCCCTCCAGCTAAAACTGCAGGTGATTATGCATGGCTGTCAATCCATTTAGCCTATGGTTCTACACTTGAAAAATGGACACAAAGCCCTCTGGTTCGTGTTTTGCCCTATCCCTTCAGATGCTGCTATTTGTTTACCCAATACAGGACACCAGTGTGTGTCTTGGTGGAGATAAGGAGTAATCTGGAGGATACACATTTGGTTGAAGTCATTAATGTGCTAGTGATGGTCCAGAGCTCGAATCATATTTCATTATGCCCACTTCATAACTGGCATTTTCAAGTTGAGAAAATGAAAGAATCTGCAGAGCGACAGAAGAGCTTCCTGCTCTGCAATTTTAGAAAATTCAGACCTTAAAGCCCAGAGAAACGTTTCCAAGAAATCATTGTTTAAGGCACTAATTTCTGTGGCGAGCCTTGAAAATCTTATCAGGGTCTGCTGCTATTTGACTTGGCCTTAGGCACAGAATACTTAAACAAATCTTCTCCCTGCTGCCCTTTGACAAGAAATATGTGAATAAAAAAGCTTGAGCGGCTCTAACCAAATTAATTTTTATCTTTGCTTGTTGAATGTTAGCTGTCCTCAGAGGAGATCAGGCCAAAGTTTTCTCTTCATTTTCCCTTTCTTTACCCTGCAACCAAGTGTAAGATATGTCTATCATCTCTAGTCATTTGAAATCTGCATGGAAATACCGCTTACAATACATCCGTCATGGTGATTTACAGACAGATATCAGGGAGTTTAATATATTTTGCGAAATGGTAACCCTGGTGTCTGCTTGTTTTCAACCAACTCTGCTACCCACTGATGAATACTGGGCTAATTTTTTTGAATTTAGGATTTAGTTTTAGGTCACATGCCCAACCTGACACAGCCCTACCTGGACTTGGGACAGGTCTTCAAAAACACTGGATTGTGCCCCCTTGTGGAGAAAAGATACATAAAGATAGTGTCTTTTCATCAGGGATTATTATCTCTCCAATCAGGAGTAAGCATGTTAGAAAGCCACACCCCTTCCACTGAAAGCAAGCTCGGAAGAATAGGTCGATCAAACCCTTGAACGTTTGATGTGTGGCGACCTACTTTTATAGTTTATAGCTTGAATAACTTGCAGTTAAGACAAATTTTTTATATAAAAAATTGGGGTTATCAAGAAAATTTAAAAAAGATGTATCAGAGCAAGAATGGTTATTCTGTCAAACATAAACTGAGAAGTAGCTGTTTATTTCTCTAGAAGTCAATGGGATTTTTTTTTTTTTTTTTTGGATCTGCTGGTACTTCCTGTTTGAAACACGAGAGGGAAGAGGTCACTCAGTCAATGGTGAGAGCCTTAGGTTTTCAGCGTGGGACTCAAATACATCAGTTTTTTTGTAAATCCTCTAAGTGGACATGTTCATTTTCTCATGAGATGACAAACAAATCAACAGCTAATAATACAATGGCATTTTGAAATGAATACTGGCACGACACAAACCCAAGAAAAACCTGATTGTCCCATAGGTGTGTGTCTCTGTGGTTACTGCCATGGACTGGCAAATTGTCCAGGGTGTACCCCACTTTTTCCCTTCATTAGGGCTTGGGAATACAGCAGGTTTAGAAGATGGATGGATGGTTAGATTTTCTGTGACCTTCAGCCTGTTGGTCTGCACCTCCAGATGGAGTCCAGATCTTCACGTACGACTGAAGTCCACATTTTGCTAACTTTCATTAAATTTACTAGCTACTTTAAAGAAAACCAACCACAATTTTAGTGATAACAGTGCATTTCATCTACTATAAGAGTGAGAATAATAACTGTAAAGTCATAATCCGAAAAACTCAATGGCATACAATGCTGCATGCAGTGGCAGTGTGGGAGTAGTTAAATTCCCCAAGGTAAAGCTATTTAGTTTAATATGCATAACTTAAAGCTTAGACATCTTTATCCCCTAGTTTTGAGCAACAGCATATAATCTGATTATCAAAATGAATCAAAGCTGAAAACATGAATATCTTGGTGTAATTATTTTAGTTTAACACATCATTACATGAACACAGCTTAAAGGGAAAAAAACTCCAAAATTAGAATGTGAAGATCATTTTTATTATGTCCAAGTGTTCCATCGCCATCCCTTCAAATTGGTGCTCCAGCTGTAGAAAGTTATGAATTATATTGGCACCGGTGTGTCAATCATAATGCGATGCAGGCTCAATTATGCAGAGCATACAAGCTCTGGAAGTTTAGGAAGTCGTTATGTGCATTAAATGTCTGGAAAGTCCTCACAGTTTTAAAACACAGGATGAAGCGATCGCAGGTGGAAAGGGATGGAAAAGTTTTGCATTCCTGAATGTCTACTTTGACTCCTCGGTGGCATCAATATTTCGGCATAGTCACTGTCTTTCTGAGTCACTTAAGAGACTACAAAACGCAGACTGAGATTGTCCAGTCCAGACCAGAAGGCAGGAGTTTGTCACCCCATGGAAGGTACAGAGAGCAGAATTGGGCTAGTAAAAATGAGAACTGACAGGATATTGATTTGCTTATCGCAGCTGTGCAGACACACAGATGTGAAGGGCAAGAGAAGGGGGATGTGGCGGTGTGGCAGCGGTTATCAGGCCTTCACGTCTGATAGGGAGAAGAGAGAAAAAAAAAAGGGGGAAAAAAAGAGATTTATCAGCTGATTGCTTCGCCTAGATGTTTGTTCCACTTTTTTTCATGTGCTTTACAGTAAAAAAGCACATAGGTTTTTGAAAATAAATAAAAAAAAAAGGTGTGCTTGTTTATTGAGACAAGTAAATGGATGACACTATCTAAAACATACATTTATATTCACACATCAGCATCCCTTAATTTGAAATTTAAAGAGGTGTGCGTGGAAATGTAAATTAGATTACACGGCGCAATCACAACAGGAAGTTGACAAAGCCAATTTCACAGTGTTTCAAGTGACTAGCACTTTGAAATTAGGTTTCTACATTTAAGTTGATGCTTTCATCTAGAACTTACTGTAAATGCAAAATTAAAATGAGTTTAAAATACTATCCGGCTGGTCAGGAGCGCGCCTCTGACTATAAAATCTTCATGTCCTCCTGCTGGAAGTTTCAAAAGAAGAGGCAGTAATGAGAAAGGTTGAAGGGATTCTTTTTGAAACAAATTAGAATGAGTCGACTACAAAGGGGGAAGAGGAGACTCGATTCATCTTTTGAGGAAAATTTGATGAAAAGCCCCTTCGCACTGCTGCTAAATAAGTGGTGCAGCTGCAATGATAAGTAAGTGATTTATGTGTTAATGGTGAATTATTGGTTCGGTCTGGTAAAGCTGTTGAAAAGCATCACCTCTTTTGTTAGAATGCAATGTTTTAAAATTTTCAGCAGCATAATTTATAGGTTTATATACATATTCCTTGAAAATAATGAGCTCAAATTGGCTACATGTCCCTTTTACAACTTCACTTTCTTGCACCATTTTTTTAAAAACACAATTAAGATTCTTCCACATATTTCTAGCTGTCACCTGCATAGTCTGATTAGCCAAGAGATTGTGGTTTTCCTGTCAGAATATCTCATATAATGCCAAGTAACAATTAATTAAGAAATCAATGACATCAAATTTAATTACAAAATATCTGCAGTAATTTAAATAATGAAGAAATTGATGTAAGTTTGATATTACATTGGAACTTTTTTGCAGAAATTAGTTAGAAAAGTTAGCCTGTTTGTCTATACTGAGGGAAGCAAAAATTAAATTAGTAAAAGTTTGACCATCTAGATGTCATAAAAAGTTTAATGCCCAAGCTGTGCTCTAGACTCAAACTTCAAAACAGACCTAATTTAAGGCTAAGATACATGCATTCAAATTCATATTACTGCAAAAAACATATTAAAAAACCTCCCTTTGGAACAAATTTGCCTCAAAACATTTTTATTTAAATAAAAAAAAATGTTAGCTGGAGTTCTTGGGATCAACTGTTCAGAGCAAATGCAGAGGGTGAGGAAAACACGGAGAGGTGAGCACAGGCAGCCTGGAGTGGGTGGAGAAAAGCGCCAGGAGTAATGTGGGACAAAAGTATCAGGGAGAGTCAAAGGCTATATTCATAAGAAAATGGAGAGAGTCGGTGTGTAGCTTGGAAGAAATGGTGCTGAAAAAGTGAAAGTGTGGAAAAACTGCGAATGTTAAGGTGAAAGTAAGACTAAATTAAAAACCATAGAACCTAATTGTCTACCATATTTTCCGTGCAATTAAAAGACAGATTTTTTTTGTCCAAAAAACAGCAATACACCATCAGGAACCCTTTTATGGATTAATTCTGGTTGTGCTTACTGATGTCCGAATACATTTTTTAACATTGTGTCAAAAAGTCATTCTGTCTTTTTTATACAAGTTCCAAACAAATTAGTGTTATTGTGAATACGCTAACGTGGTTAACATGTTTGACTCTGGCTGTGTCTGAAATAGTTCCCTACTCGTGAGTATTTTTGATATTTTTTTTAATTTCTTCTTTAAAAAAAAAAAAAAATTCAAAAATGGAAATAGAAATTCAGATACTAAGTATGTATTCAAACTTTGGCCCGATCCGAATACTCCCCTTCTCACTTCCCCGTAGCCCTTCCCCTTGATTTGAAGTGGCAGTTGAAGTCAAAGTTGTGTCCGGAATTATTATTTTTTATGCTACACACTCCAAACAGAGGGGTCCAAAGTCCGCTATCGCGAAAGTAAACCGCGCCGCGCTACAAAGCGCTTTTCTTCACTTTGGTGCTCTCTGAATCACAGATGTTTACATTAAAACGTAAGTAACAACTTTGTGTTGCAGTGTGACCTCTTTACATTTATAAAATTGCTGTTGTAATGTATATACGAGCGCTGGAAGCTCCGCGCTAACGCTAGCTTACCGGTGATTTTGTTGACGTCACTGAAGGAAACTAACGTCGGAAATATTTTTTACCACCCTCCGTTTGGATCAAGCACGGAGGGATAAACGAAGGCGGAGGGCTAAGGGGAAGTGAGAAGGGGAGTATTCGGATCGGGCCTTTGACTTGCTACATAGAAAGACAGTAGCTTGATACCCATGATGTTTAAGGTTTTACGTGAAGCTGAGACTTACAGGGGAAACACAAAGGCTCAGACAGTCGAGCCTGCTCACAGCCTCACTTAGGGCAATTCAAAACCTTCCGTAAATGAAGAGATTTCCTTGGCAGGAACCTGGAGGAAACACCCCTTTGAGCTTGAGAGGAGGACCCATGAGCTCAACGCTGAAGGAACACCGCTCCCATTTGGAACAGGGAAGGATTTTATTGTTAGACGACAATAAAAACGGCTCCCCCACTGTGCCAACATTGTGCTTTAGTTGTTGATTTAAAATGCAAGTGATCTGTGCGTGCTGATCCCAGAAGACAGTTAAGAGGGAAAAAAATGGCCTCTGGAACAATGATGAATTACAAATGAACACATCTGGCGTATCTGACATAACAGCCCACCATCATCCAACTAAGACAGCGTAAAAAACAGAATTAATAAAACAGTGCCAGCAGGCAGTTTATGAGACCGCAAATTAATTTTTGGGTGGGCAATTAAATACCCAGTACAGTTAGGTAACAATTGAGCCTGACTGCATTAAATCAGAAATCACAAAGGAAAGTGTTGTAGTAATAATTTCAAACAGTTTTCCTGAATCAGTATCTTGAAGCTCCACAATTTCATATTGATTTAATTGTTAGTAAAAATCTCAATTGCAGTGTCTTCCACACTGAGGTACTCTTTAAAGCTTTTTTTTTATTTTTTTCACAAAAAGCGCCTTATAATCCACAGTTCCTCGTATATGGATTACTTATGATTGGTCATAAATACAACTGCCACCATGCGATGGGGAGGCTTAAACTTTCATACCGCCACTTGATTTTGTTGAAATTTGTTGTTGCCATGAATACGCGGATGGCGGCAGTCAGGCGGCCCAGAAAGGCGCACTTTTATCATACCCCCCATGTTAGCGGGCGGTTGCACTTGATATTGACGGGCGCCATCCTACAGCATTTATTATCCAGTCAGAGGTGTGACCGCCCAGTTTTCGTAATGGCGTGAGTCATGCCTGTTACTGGACTGGCACCAAGCAACCTCGAAATTAGCCCAGACGGCCACTGATAAGTGTCAACTTTTATAGAAAAATCATCCGGACTCCATCAAATTGTTAACTTTTGTCTTAAAGCCCTTTGCAGCGTGTAAAAATGTAACTGCCGCCTCTCGATCACAAATGGCAAAATGATGTCAGGCGGCCACCTGAACATTAGCTGGAAGACCTGCACTTAATTTGCCACATGGTGTAATTTTGAAATATGTGACCATAGTCTTACCAATGTGAATGCAATTTCAGGAGGTATACATGCTTGTTTTGGGGATATCTATTGGTTTTTTTTTCATGTGGTGTAGAGAAGGTAAAGAGCAACAGGAATTGTGAATATATCAGCCTAACGCTTCTAACATGACTAAAATGTAAGTGTGTTTCACATATAGAGGAATTAGATTGTGTATTTTGTGTGTTACAAACAGGGTTGGAGATTAGCGTAGTCACAGTAACGTTTGTGTTAGCAGCATCATTGGCTTGTTTTTAACGTGTTGCAAACAAGGTTGGGAGCTGAGTATTGTTAAAATGCTGACGTGGCGAAAAGTCCCATCCCTGGGACTTTAGCAAAGACTCTAAACGGTAAGTGGTGTTCAGAACTGTTTCATCCTACAGAAACTTTAAAAAGTCCTGCGGAAACGGTTACAGAGGGAATATGTTGTCGGGATTTGTCAAATCTTGGCAAAACAATTTCTTAAATGACATTTTCAGCATCCTTTTGCATCAATGGAGTTGCTACACTGGTTATAAAAAAGACAGTTGAAATTGATCTCTCAACTTATTTTATTAACAGAGATCAGATGGTCACACGGGAAACCAACAAAAGTGGAGAAAGACAGGGACAGCATGGAAGGATACTGATTAAACTGTCTTCATTTACTTAACTGGCTGCTAATATTTCAATTAGAGAACCTGGAGGCAGTGACACCAGAGGGTTAAAAATGGAACATAGGGAAAATTAGTCCAGCTGATTAATGGCAGGAAATGACTTCTGCTGCACACTGGAGGCACGCCTTTGGCGTCATTTATAACTGACACCAGCCTGCAAATATTCACATCATTCAATTTACCCCCCCACCCCCCATAAAAATGTTTAAGCTATATGTAGACCTCAGAGCGAGCTGGTCCTATAAGTGAACTGTCAAACTGCAAAGGTGCAAGTAAGAACATTTTACAGCAGGGCTCAAACCCAAACTGAATGTGACAGAGAACACTTCCTCTCACATTTTCATCCTCTTCATTAGCATAAGCCCACTCATTCATGATAAGTCTTAATGTAGCATCTTATTAAAAAGCTATCAATATAGCCTCTGCCAGTGCTAATGGTCAAGAATTCCTCTCAGTTAAACCTCGACTTTGGTCTCATAAGCTGGGTGTGATGTGAACCCATCACTCAACAACTCTGAGCTTTACTTGTAACAGTCTTTTCAGACATGATGCTCCATAAAACACACAAACAAGATGTTTTTGTTGAGGCGACTGAGGATTGGGAAAGATCGTGAGGGGAAGTTTACATGTCCGTTCTGCTGATGTCGGGTCAGGGATCATGGTGAGTTTGATCAAGTTTGCAACTCCAGTGCAAAAGGGCTTCTACCAATGAGGCATTGCTGCCTGGGAAAGGCTGATCTTCAATACCCAGACACAGTGAGGGCACACATGACGCAGGGGCTCTACAGGAGTTTGCTGTTTTAACTCAGGGGAGGACTTGAACATTGCTCCATCAATCTGGGCACTTTCCAGCCCAGGCTCTCCCAAGCTGTGAGAAATGCGGGGGAGGGTCTTTGAGGGCTTCTGCTATCTAAAACAAACCATGGCGGTTTAGGAGATTTGCCGTATCATCTGCACTATGAGGCACACTTAAAAGCCTTCATTTTTTTCAATAAAAGAAAGGGCATCTTTTAATCTAAAGTGTTTTATATGGAATAATCCTGGTTGTACCTTAAAATGCTGAAACAATTTTGAGAGGTACACGGCACTTTGTCAAAATGTTTAGTTGGGGGTTATTGTGAATATGCTAACGCAGCTAACGTGTAGCAGCATAATTACAGTGAGAGTTGTTTTAGTCGCATACTTTTTTTTTTTATGTGCTACTACCAAAGTTTAGAGTTACTCTAGTTACTGTAAAGGCTGTTTTAGTGATATCAGTGTATTTATTTTATTTATTGTTTTTACGTATTGCTAACAAAGTTCGGAATTAGCCTAGTCACAGTAATTTTTCTTTAAGTGTTATTGGTCTTTTTTTTTTTTTTTTTACGTGTTGCTAACAAAGTTTGGAGTTAGCCTAGTCACAGTAATGTTTGTGCTGGTGGCATCAGTCTCTCTTTTTTTTTTTTTTTTTCGTTACTAGCAAAGTTCATAGTTAGCCTATTGACAGTAATGTTTGCTTAAATGATGTCAAATATATGTATATACTGTTTTACATTTTACTACCAACGTTTTGAAATAGCCTAGTCACAGTAATGTTTGTTTTAGCGTTATCAGTCTATTTTACATGTTCCTGATTAGGTTGGGAGTTATCTTAGTCACAGTATCATTTGTTTTAGCTGGATCAGTTTAATTTTTATGTGTTGCAAACAAGGTTGGGTACAGGTAGTGTAAATATGATAACGGTTCCAACGTAGCTAATGTGTAGCTTGTTACAAACAGAATATTAAATAGCATTAACGCAATTAGGGTCTTACTGATGTACAGACTCACCTCTGACTCTTTTGTGTGACTTTATATGCTTTACGCATTCATTGACTGGATTATAAGGCATACACTTTTTAATCTGGTCCACCCTTTAATTTAGAAAATACAGTATGAGAACTGTAACAATTGAGAGCAACTTCATGTTTAAAACATCTTATGAAGTTAGATTTGTTGCTAAAATATTGTCTGTATGTAAAAAGAAAACAAAATCTTAAGCTGCTTGTAGTTAGAGATTTGTGTGTCTGTGAAAGAGATTTTGCACTTGTATTATATTGTCTATGACACATGATGTTTTACATACAAAGCGTTTTTACAGACGGGCAATATATTTTCTACAGTTATAAACAGCTTTACAGTCTCTTGTTACAGACAAAAAACGTTTTGACAGACAACTTTTTTCTAGGTACAAAATCTTTTCACAGACGGACAATACTTTGGCAATAAATCAAACTTCATAAGATGGTTTTCAACATGAAGTTACTCTTAAATGTAGTTGAACTTTTGTGCTGCTAACAATGTTAATGTCCCATTTAATTGCACAGGCAGTTTGAGTGAACAGTAGTAGCCTGCATTCGACATGCTGTTATGAACTGATTTATGGGGTCAAAACAAGTCCAAAAATGAGTAAATTAACAGAGGTAACCTCAAGATTCAAACCCTCTGCATGTAGTGCATCCTGTAACTGGGTAGAACTGAAAAATGCATTGAAAAGCTAAGTAGAACGATAAATAATGTATCCATAAAAATATCTAACTGATGCGTCCTCACATAATCCTAACAAACAACAGAGTAAAACAAAGTAAAGACAAAAAAAAATAAATACAGGATGGAAATAAGTGTAGCACTTGTATAAAAAACAATACAAAGATCCAACATGGCTGAATAAGAAAAGCATCCAGCTTTTATCTTCTCAGAGGTTGTGTGTCCGTCCCCTTTGACTTTATATTAAGCTGAAGGCAGAATTCGCAAAAGAAAAAATAAACACATTCCAAACTTTGTTGCTAGTTTTGCCACAAAGGATGCACATCCATTTGCAGTTTTGCTTTTCTCCATTGTGTCTCTCAGCTCAATCATGAGATACACGACCCCATCGCAAAGAGATTTAACTGACACGGCGATCCGAGCGCTCCGAAACGAATCCGGCATGTCAAGGCTTCCAGGCAGGGTGAGTTGCATTATTTTGTTTAGAAACTACCTCGTTCAACAGAGGCAGCACTACAAAACACAAGCTTAAGAAGAAGCAGAAGCTGTTTGCTCTGTTGAGCTACACTCAAAAAGTGATGGGAGCCGCGGGTCGCTCAGTGGATATGAGATAGTTGACATTTGTGCATTCTGCGCTGTCTTACTATCTCCTCCAGTAAAGAGAGGACAATCTGACACCTGCGCCGTCTTTGCCCGGGATTCTGTGCGAGATAAGAAGTTCCAGACTCGCATTTATTTGATAACAAGGGCAGGTCTGATATTTGGCATATGCTCAAGTCCACAAGCGTTTGTTAAAGAGCTGCACTTCTGCAGACTTCAGTATTTTGGCATCAAAACTGTTGGGGTTTTGATATAGAAAGGCATGTTTTTCTTGGTATAATAGACCTTTTTCTCCAACATGCTTACAGCTATATTTCTATTGTGAATATAAAACAATTGGCTCATAAGTTTGGCATTTAGCTGGCATACATTAAATTTGATCTTTGCTATATAAACAACAAAGGCTTAAAGCTGTTTTTTTATTTCATTTTGTCATACATGATTTCATCTTAAGGGCTTTGTGCGCATAGGCCTTTCTTTCTCTAATGAAAACAGGTATTTGCAGCCATGATGTAAAAAAACTTAAGTTACCTTTAGCGTTTCAGACATTTCTGAATTGTCCTAGAAGCTTATGGACAATACATTACATACTGTTTTAATTCTTAACTAAACCATAAAAAAGAGAAGAAGAATTAGTGCTCTTTTGTAATAATTCACAGATCATTTTTGTGAGATAAAATATTTTTATTATAGTTTTTTTTTTTTAACAAAGTCATTCTATTCCAATAAAATATTATGCATTAGGTCATTTTTCTTAAACTCAGCATAAGTCTGTTTGATCATGAATTAGTCAAGCATCAGTTAGATTTTAAGTTCTTAGGAATGCACTGTTAGTCAGCATGTTCTCCAACCCCATTTTTCTTTGTTTAGATGGCTACAGATGATGATATTGTTTTGGAGAGCACAAAACAGCTAAAACTATGTATGTTTGTTTCATGAAATTGGGGATTTATGCAACCAACAGCTGCAGAGAGCTCAACGTTTAGAAGAATTTAGGGTTGCTGGAGCTTATACCAGCCACTGTTGGGCGAAAATGAGTTGAAAGATGATGATTGAAAGATGATTTGGTTGATACACGCAGCACAACTACATAAGGGAGAAATTAGAATTACCATTATTAACACATGAAGCATGTTTTTAGACTGTGATAGGAAGCTAGATTTCCTGGAAAAACCCACACGTGCTCAAGGAGAACATGTAAACTCCATAAAGTAACCGGCCAGGATTTGAACAGGGGATTCAATGTGAGGCCAACCACTACATCACCTTGCAGCCCACTTTAGTAGAATATCAATTCAAATAAATACATAAATGAACAATTATTTATTCCAGTCTGGGACCTAATATTTTAAAAAATTCACTCTTAGAAACAAATTGTCCTAAAATAACAAACTTCTCAGTGGGATTGCTTTATATTAGTATCTTAATGAAACTAATAAGATTCACGTTGTTACAATCTAACTTTGCACAGTTGTTTATTAAAAGTTCTTTTATTAATTCATAAAAAAATATTTAGGTTTTTTCCCCATGAGTCGAAGGGTGTTTTTTGTGTACTTTTTTGTGCCATTTTGGAAGATGGGGCAAAAAATGTTTTATTCTGAGTTGTTATAATGATTTGAAATGCGCTATATTTTATAAGCTCACACATAAAAACAAAAATGTTTCCCTCTCGGCTCAGTCAATTCCAGCGTGGAACTGTCATGGGAGGCCACCTGTGCAACAAATCCAGTAATGAAATTATATTCCTCCTAAATATTCCACAGTCAAGTGTCAGCTCTATCATAACAACATGGAAGAGTTTAGGAACAACAGCAACTCAGCCACCAAGTGGTAGACCACATAAACAGACAGAGAGGGGTCGGCGGATGCTGAAGCGCAAAGACGTTTCTGCACAGTCCATTGCTATAGAGCTCCAACCTTCATGTGACCTTCAGATTAGCTCAAGTACAGCACGCAGAGAGCTACATGGAATGGGTTTCCATGGCCGAGCGGCTGCTTCCAGGCCACACATCACCGAGTTCAATCCAAAGGGTTGATGAACTCTGAAGCAGTGGAAACGCCTTCTCTGGAGTGATGAATCACGGCTTTCCATCAGGCTATCTGATGGACCAGTCTGAGGACTGACACAAATCAAGAACTTGGTGAAGAAAATGAAGGTGGTACCATTAAAAGTTCAAACCTTGACTTGTTTAAAATACAGTTTGACATCATGTAAATATTTTCTACAAATGTCCACAGGTAAATTGTGGTAAAAGTACAAACAGGTACCAGTAGACCATGTGATGGAGTATTAAGGCCACCATTAAACTAATATACCAGAAAAATGTTGTAAAAGTACTAGGATAAAATCACATTTTACAAGTAAATAGCCATGCTTTTTTGGAAATAAAATTTCCGATAAATCCCCGTTACATCTCAACAAATCCATCAACAAAGCCATTTATAGAAATGCCATCGGGCTTTAGTTTGTCATAAGAATCCATTTAGCATAATGCAAGTTTTGGACTTCTCTAACTAGTTTATTGCTGACGACGTAAATGGCACATCTGCCGGAAATTCACTCCATGTGGGTCAAGAATCTTCTTCATAAAAGTCATGCAAATTTGTTTAATTGTTTTTATCCTTAAGATAATTCAGTATTGACTTACTAAAAGACTCCCGTACACCACTTTATGTCTCTCACAACCTACTGAAATACGAAATTCCTTCTTTTTTTGTTGTGTTTTGTTGCATTTTTTTTTTAGTAAAAAAGCTTTTGCCTCATAAATGTATTACTTAAATCTTGTAAATTCTTAATTTATGCGTTTTATAATTATAACTTTGTTCTTTTGACTTTTTACTCAGAATTTTATGAGTTTATCTTTTAAAGTGTTAATTTTTTTCCAGACTGTTGCAACTTTATTCTTGTAAAATTTCAACTTTTTTTCATAGTTTTCAGACTTTATTCACGTAAATGTATTTACATTTTATTTTTTAAGGTGGCCCTAAAGCTCTGTTGTCATACTACATGGTAACAATACCTAAAATGTAAAAAATATGTGGATGTTGTGTGTTGCAAGGTAATTTTTTCCTCCAATGGTTATTTTTGGAAGACAGTTATTTTAGCAGAGATCCTATGCATACAATGTGTATTCATTTTGAACTAAGAAAACATATTGTCATAATTTTTATCCCCCCTTAAAAATTCAAATTATCTCAATTGTCTGAAAAGGTGTAGCTCTTCCCAGAAACACACCTCATCGAATTATAAGATTTATATTCCTTTTTCCAAAGCAAGTGGACTTCCTGGTATATTTAGGATGAGTAACTCCATCAGTCGCCCTGAAAAGTAAAAAATTCTGTCGCAACTTGACCTGGAAAGATGAAAACCTTCACAGACTTGCAGCTTCTGTAGTGATGCCCTGCATAAACATTCCTCTTTAAAGTGTCACCAACTGGAATCTTTGTCCATAACTGAAATTCTTAACTCATTTACAGTTTGATTAACAGAAAATAAAGGGCTCACAGCAATTTGATACACAGGATACATGCTGAAATACTAAAAATACCTAATCATTTGTTTAAATCAACAAAACAAGTGCAAAGTGCAGTTGGAGATGCATGTGTGGGTTTTTGATACACTTGTAACAACCACCGGCAAACAAGGCCAATAACGTTTTTTTATGTTATGGTCGTCATAATCATCCATAGTCTGGGAGGTGTTTCAGCCTTAACCACATTGAGGAGGCTGTCTGCCTGCTAAGAGCTAGTAATGTAAATGCACTTTGAAGAATGAGAGGGTCACCATGCTCTTGGATGCTTGCCAAATACACATCCAAAGCTGCAAAAATCACAGCTGCACTGACTTAGGCAATGACAGTCCCATGCTTTTCTTTCTCCAAGGATTTCTCCCCGGCAAGCCTTTGATGCATTTTGTAAGGTTGAAAACAAATTATGTCCCTGATTTTGTAAATCAAATCTAAAAACCACCCATAAAATTGGGATACTTTGGTTTTTAAAAACCCCGCTTGACAAAATTGCATGCGATCAGATGGGAGCCTCTATTAATATGAATACTTTCATTTGGACGTGTTGGCTTAAAAATAAAACGCAATTCAAGGGCAACAGATGTGTGGATTTGAGGAAGAGAAAACATGTTTGGAGACACACTGAGATAACAGTGGGATCGACCAAATTGAGATTTGCCTTCAAGCACCTTCTGTGGTTTTTTGCTCAGCACGCCACATTGCACTCATCACCGACTTTAACATCTTACTGCATAACAAATGAATGGGGATGTCAGATTGCGAGCATCTGCAGAAAGTCAAATAACAGTGTGGACAACATGTTTAAAAAGGACGTTTTTGTCTATTTTGAATGTTGAACAGTGCAGAGAAAAAAACGGGCAAACCGGGCATGTGACGCATTTAGACTATAGTGTTCACACTAGACAAGCACAAAAGGGGCTTCTTATTTATTTCTTTTTTCTAAAGTCTACTAGCATCTCAGCCACATTCAGTTGGAAGAAGCTTGGTGCAAGACAAAGAAGAATGCAAGTCTTGAATCTTGCAACTGGTAGAAGTTTTGTTGCATCTAGGTTTACTCTCAAGCAACATTCACATGGTCATGACTTGTTCTTTTACTGGACCAGCGCATGTCCATCACCTACTGTTGAAAGAGGCTTGGTGCGAAATGTCTAAGTGGTGCAAATCTCATAGATTTTGCTCCGGTTTTTGTTTCACAGCTCTATTCTGATAGGTGAAATAGTCAGTGTTATATCATTCTGGCCGGGCACAAACACAGGTATTTACTTCTTTGTCATGATATTTTTCAAACAGTTAGAACTTCCATGAAATAAAAGGGATGCCATTTAAGTGTCATACCCAGATCTGACTCTTCGATGGGTCAAAGTTTAACCTGGATTAACTGTCAACGCATGTTCAATGGCCATGCATTTTGTACACAGAGCCAAAAAAAGTCCTAGAAACGTATGTAGCTATGTATGATTGTAATAGTTGAACGTGGAAGCCCGAAACATGCATTTATGGGCGTTCACATGTATGTGTATGACTCTGAGGTGTTTGGATCCATGTGCACCAGGTACATTTAATAGTAACCAAAAACAGGCAAGGACAAGAGCGTAATCGAAAAAAACCAGGCAGGAGTCAAAAACATGGAGCAAGGCAGGAGACGAGGAGACTGGCAATGGTCCAAAAACCACGCGCACAAACAGCAGCATGACTGCTCGAGATATCTTATAAACAATACAATGCTTCACAGAAAACAGCATCTAGACAGGGTATATATAGAATGAGACTGATGAGGCTGATGAGAAGCAGCTGAAGGTAAAATGGAGGGGAGAGCATTGACTGATGGGATATGGATTGAGGAAGAGAATGAGGAGATCAATACTAAAGTGTTGCTTCCCTCTAGTAGTCAGAGGTGGAACTGGAAGGCCAAGTCCTGACACTGTCTCTTTGTGACAGAGTTTAAAGGCATTAATCTGAGAGGGAGAGGAAATTAAAGGACCTTTTTCTTTATTATTGTCTCGACGAAAATAAGAAAAATATCACAGTTTCTTTCGATTTTGGAAGAACCGCGTAAATCATAAGGAACTGAACTTCGGTGCCCATCCGTTGAGGACAATGGTGGATGATCCTGCCTAAACAAAACATTAGACGGTTACATGAACTAGGGGACACCATTGCCCAAATTTGCAAGCACTGACTGGGACTTCAGTGTGCAGAGAAATGGGGTTTAGTTTCAGTTTAGTTACAACAACCCTCTAGTTTATTCTAGTTGGTTCATCATTATGTAAAACAACTTGAAGTTTCCCTACAATACCAATATTTACCCAAAATTTATAAGCAAAGAACTTTTAAAGAAGAGACCTCCCACAACTCATGAGTGAAGCAAACACATGCACAGTTCAGGAGCAGCAGGAAGGGAGAGTGCAAGAGTGGATAAAACCTAAACCCAGTCGTGTAACTACAAAATATAAAGTAAAATAAAGCAAAATATCTCTGAGACAAAAACCTTTCACCGCTCATAGTCTCTACTTTTTGGAAACTTTAAACTATGACCAACACTGCTCTAGCTCTAAGTATTTATACCAAATGTATGAACTCAATTTAATTTCTAAGTGTAACCTGAAAAGGAAAAGTACAAAAAATAGAAATCTTCACTAAAGAAAACTGTCTAGGAAAAAATTCAAAACTGTCAATCTCTTTCCTTTATTCAACCTCCTCCTTCCAAGTTGAAAGAATACATTATAAATACATTTTTTACATCTTACAGATGAATGATAGTGGTGTATGCCTACCAACATTTTTCCGTGTAACTAATATTCTATAGAGACTAAAGAAAGAAGGTTTTGATTTTAGTTGATAGAATTTAAAAGCATTTTGGAAAAGAGTAAATTTTGTTTTAAGGGACCAGACAGATCACATTCATTCAAGACTGAAGGAGTATGTCCCAAAGGCAATACTTTTTCTTTCTCCTTGAGCAGGGGTGGGCAAATGTTTTGACTCGTGGGCCACAAAGGGTTCTAAAATTTGGCATAAGGGCCGGACAAGGAGAAGATGGAAGGAGAGATTGGGTAATCAACCTCATAAACTAAAAAAATAATATGGAATTTAGAGAAAAACATGCTTTAATTTGGATTCAAATTCACATATATTAATTTAAAAACAGAAAATTTGGGAGTTTTAATTTCTAAATTTTGATTTTTGTTCTCTTTTGGGTGATCCAATGGGTTGATGTTCTTCAGAGGAAAATGTGAACTCAAAGAAATGCTGCATTTATGTGGTGTAGGAATAATCCGAAAGATCACCATCTGACTCAGAAAGAACACACACGAACATCAGAGAAACAACACCATTCATGGGAAGAAACCAGAAATACAATGAAAATAAAACAATAATTAGGATTTTTGATTCAATGTATTTTAATTTGGAGGGCCACATTAAGGAGCTTAAGGGGCCACATGTGGCCCCCGGGCCGTGGTTTGCCCACCCCTGTCCTTGAGGCTGCTTTAAAAATGAAAGTCAACCGGGTCAGTTCACCAAATAACCACTAAGTGGCTTTTTACAAAGCCAAGTAACTTTCTACCTAATTTTCTATATTCAAAATAGTCCAATTTCATTAAATGTACACACATAATTGCAGTGTGGGTTCAAACATTTATTATCTGTATAAGTGATCCAATCTCATAACCATAACAACTCTGCTGTGAGTGAATTTATTTTACTTTATTCAGTTTAATTTTGGATTTGAGAACAAAATCAAGCTACATCTGGTGTTTTTTATTGACTTACAAGTGACAATCAATCCTTTAGCTAAAGAACAGGTCTTGAAAGACATGCCCTGTTGATCGACTAACATGTCCAGTCTTGCATTATTGCCCGTTTTTAGAAAGATACAGGGCTGGGGACAAATTTGGCCAATATGGTGACGAAAACAAACCAAGAAAACTGGTTAAAAAGGAAACAAATATGTTTCTCACAGGAGATTTATAGGTTTATGATTTATTCTATAGACCCTTGAAGTAACCATTAGACTTATATTAGCTAAGGTCAAAATGTAAGTGTCTCACATCTATCCAATCAGTGTTGTTTTCTATTGGGAACTGAAGCTTGATTCCTTCTTGGCGAACATAATCACTGACCAGTTTTAGCATAGAGTGAAAGAATACTTCAGGAACAATTGGAGAAAGAAACATCACATGGCAACAAGGCTCAATGGCTAGTGAACGTAACCCTTTACGACTAAATATGTTGCTGGTGAAGACTTAGTAACACGGTCTTTGACATACAGTACCTCTTCAACCATCTACATGGTTAATGTGAATCAGCAGTTGTTGGAACAGCTACGATACCATGAAAGACGGTATCCTCTGGTAGGGGACCTAAACTTGAAGATGCAGCGGCAGAGCGGTCAAGTCCTGATTGCTGGTTTGATTCCTGCCTTGCCCGGCAATGTGTCAAAGTGTTGGGCAAGACACTAAACACCCCCCCACCCCCCAGGTAAGTCTCTTATTAAACTTACATACTGATAAGAAAAATATGTATGATGTTTTCCTGCAACTTGTTTTCATTTTGTAATTCAATTGTAGACTAAGGAGGCTTAGTAATGTCGACATGGTGAGTATAATTTTAATTCCAGTTTTCAACTTGTTGTCCATGTTGGGCCAGCACCAACACTTTTTCTTTTTATCCTCAAGCCAACAGGGTGGCACAATCTTTCTTAAACCTAACAGGATGCATCCATCTTGTGAGCTTGCAGGGCCCCAGTGCTGTCAAATGTCTGATTGTCTGTGCTTGTAAAGCTTTACTTGTTTATCTGACAGATACCCATTTCCCGGTGGCACGGAGGTTATAGCAAGCTGGTAGGTCCCAGCTCCTGTGAGCACCTTTGCTTTTCAGGTTTATAATTCTTAAAAAGAAAAATTTTGAGAAACAAGACCGTATGTTATTTGTGCTTGAAACCTGTTGTTATCAAGCATTCCCTTGTGCCTGTATGGCTTTCTTATCTTTACAAAAGGGGTTGCTAAGTGATGCTCAAGTCAGGCTCCAATAATTAGAACATTGTGAAATTGGTATTCTCATTTGGGAAGCCATGTTACATGGTTATTTATTTTTCTCCAGAAAACAAAAACAAATTTGAGCTTGTGCAGAGTGATTTTTAAGAGTCTTGAGTCAAACTCTCAGAAACCATTGCTGTAAGCCAAATTCATTGGCAAGTTTTGGTTCTGATGTCAAGAGAGAACTATCTTAATTAAAAACAATTGAATCAAGTTAAAACCTAGGTGACTAGCAATACTTTTAATATCCTTTTTTTCCCTTTCTTATTCATCAGACTTGGACCCACAGGTCCTCTGACACTTCACCTGGCATCATGTCTTACTTATACAAGGCAAAACAGCCAAATATCTGCAGTAAGTCAGATTTTTTGGACTGTTCATAGTCATTCCGAAACTTGTTTGCAACATCTCACACATTAGCCAAGTTAGAAGCAATACCTTATTGGCAATATGTGTAGTTGCCGACCTTGTTTGCGACACATAAAAAACAGACTAATACTGATAGTATAGTAGCAGAAATGTGTTCTAACTCTCAACCCTGGTAACATGTTCAAAAACCAAACACATTTTGACAGAATACCTTTAACTCCAATCCTTGTTTCCATCACATAAAAAAAGACAGATAATGCTAAAACAAATGGTACTGTGACCATGCTAACAACCAACCTTGTTACAGTAAAAGAACACTCTGACGCCACTACATGTTAGCCACAATAGCATATATACAGTAACACCCAACTTTTTTTTGGAACTTGTTGAAAACATACAAAAAACAGACTGATATTTTGACAGAACGTCGTGTTTCTCTAAAAATCACTTCGACTTCAAAAAGAAAAAACTAAAATAATATATATACATGGCAATCCAGATCACAGGGCGAACTTTTTTTTTTTTTTTTTTGTTATTAAGGCTTCTAAGCCACCATGGAGAGCTAAAACAGCCACATGTGGCTCTGGAGCAGCAGATCCCTGGTCTAAAGTAACGAACACCTGCTTGAGCTGGAATTTATTGAAGACGACACAACTGGAAGATACACGGTATTCTGCACCAAAAATTAAAGTTTTTTTTTTGCCAATCACTACTGGCTCAGTGGAGAAGTTGAGTGTCAGTGTAAGAGTGGGGACGATGTGAATATAGAGCAGACTCTTCCTGGAGGGAGGGCGGTTAACATCATGCTTACGTCATCACAATACCACTTGCTCGTTTTCGTGGGTACGAGAGGGACTGCTGTAGACGGTGCAAGTTTTTAGAGGATTACTCTTAAATGCATGAACAGATCAAAATATAGCTTTGGGGTTCTGTATAGAGAGGAATTAACAGTATAATGCACTTAAAACCTCAAAAAGCAGAATTTTCATTGCATGGCCCCTTTCATAATATCAAATGTTTTTATTTTTTGTTGGCATTTTTTAACCTTTTCATCATTGCAACTAATTTTCAAGTATGTAAGACTGCTTATTAATTTTAATATATATATATATTTTACTTTACAGAAAGTGTTCACAAAAAGGCTTGATCGATTAAAGCTGTACACTATAATATTCCCCCTTTACTTACAGCAGTATCTAAGTACTATTCTCTAACACTGCTGTTTTTTTTTTACTTTCACCCAAGGGCTCTATTACATTCTCAGTAAGCCCTTTTCAGGGTTGCTCTGAACCTCTTTTTTGTGTCATAAAAGAATCAAAAGTCATGTTACATTATGGTTTTAGATGTACAGTATATTCATCCCTGCACTCTCTCGATATCCCCAACAAGCTTTTGTACCATGCTGTGATCATCAATGCTTTGCCTTCATTGCCGTCTCCGATGGACATCTTTCTTCCTTCCCGTTCCCATGCTGTTTCTTGTTTCCATTCATCCAGCTGTGCTACTAACCGAAAAACCATTATCCCAGCGAACCACCTCTAGACAACAACCATTAGCCATGATCTCAATGGTAGCAGTTTGTTTTAGCTTCATAGTATCTTGACAAAAAAGTATTGAGGTTTGTCAAATGTTTATTCAATCTAGATTTGCTGCAAACACCTACAAAAAATACTCTAGAAACAACCAAACATTCAGCTAACTCTCACACTTTTAGCTAGTATTTAAAACACAAGTTGTGTTGTATCATACTTGTCAGAGGCATTTTAAACAATAAGCTCTTGTGCTCAAAATGAATAAAAGGGGAAACAACCCCTGGTCAGGTTTATCAGCCTTCAAAAGCTACAAGACTGGCTTTGGAGCGCTGCATGTAGATGAGATAGAGCTGAATGTCTCCCATGAGCATCGTTGCACCCTGTAAATGTCACAGAAGGATGTGATATACGTCTCCCACACAGAGCTGCATTAAAGCAAAAAGCAGTGTGGATTTACTGGACATCAGTGGTAAATCGACTGTCAGAAATTACCATTGTCATTTACTACCATCATCCTTAGAATTACAGCTCCCTTGGATTTATGCACACAGACGGATACGTGTTGACTTTCATGTTTCTGTGAAAAGGAGCTGATACAGGAGATGGATGACAATACAGAGATGGGGATGATCGAGTAAGTGCAACAGAAGGAATACAAGACAGAAACAAAGGAACCTCTTTTCCATGTTCTAATCTTTTTTTGTGTGTGTGTTGATGTGCATCAACCCGTTTCCTAACCCTGTGTGTGTTTTTGTGTCAAAACTGTGTCATGCTTGCATCCAGCTCACAGCACTCCAGGTTTGTATGTCTGCAACCGCAGGTCACAAAGTGACATTGTCCTTTTATGGCTGCTCTCCATGGTGCTTCACATAAGCTCTGAAATGACTAAATCCCTCAGCCAGTGTCCCTGACCCCCAGCATCCCTGTTAGTGCTGCTGCATTCACACTCTTTGATGTGGCCCTGAATTGGAATTGGTCAACGGCCTCATTCCAGGATTGATACCGCCTCCGCTGTTCATATGCCTACAGGTCTGGTACAGCTCGACAATCTGCTAGTCTCTGGCTGATTATCTGCCTGTGTCTCTCATGTTATACTCCAGGACGGAAAAAAAAACAGAATTATATGTGTGATGACCTTGAAACAAGATCTTCTATGTTATGTTTCTGCAAGATCAAGGGAAAGAAAAAAAACTCTCCATGCGCCACAGAATATAAAAAAATATTTCCAGCTGCTGTCCACCCACACCCTCGCACATAAGGGTTTATTTGATAAAGCAGACTAAAAATCATGTTTGTAAAAAAAAAAAGATAATTATATTAACTAAGTTATGATCATTAAAAAAATAATTTAACAATAAAACATGACATTGGTAAGTTAGC